>OAMR01000500.1:864333-899251 GCA_900205405.1 Echinochloa crus-galli | reverse complement strand
CTAATGTTAGTGTTAATGATTGGATGGCTATTGCTCGGGTTGTGCAGTTGTGAAGCAAAAGTTAACTTACTATACATGTGGTAGTATTTTTAGTCCCAATATCTACTATAGGTAAACTATTTTTTTAAACTTATGTATTTACGGATCAATTAGAGATATAAACAAATAGCTATAGAGAAAAAATTGCAAACTACCAAAGAATGAAAATGAAAAGAAAAATTAAGTAATCCTGCTCTATTAATATTATGATTCACCATTTTGTGGACACGATAAAATATCTATTCCATTAAGTTATACTTAACCAAAAATTAGGTACTGGTATATTGTTTACATGGCCCCCCTTATGCTAAAATCCTGGCTACGCCACTGCTAGTGTTCCTTTCTTGTTGTTTTTATCTTGTGCCTGTGTTGTAGCATAGGTTGTGTGGTTGCTGCTGCCGATCTGGTGTGCTACAACTTCCCTATGTTTATTTTGTTTGATTCATTTATTTAATTTAAATCCATTTTTAGCCAAAAACATATTATTTGAAGTTGAGCAAAAGATCATTTGATTTCTTCATGAGGGAGGTTCATAGTTACTAAATCGAACTCAAGTGTAGAAAACAAATTATATTTTCTAAAACAAGGACCAGTTGTTCTTACGGATTGTTTGAAGAAGTACACAGTAATGTAAAAACTCACAAGAAATTTGAATATTTTTATTTCTTCAAGAAAATAAAGTGTAATTGGTAATGTGTCATTCAATTTTGTTTGAATCTATCATGCACTAGATGTGCTAAAAGTTAAGCATGTGCGCTATATTATGGTTCTTAGTGCTTGACTACTATGATTTTTAATCTCTTGATAGCCCATATGATCGAGATCCACTGTGCTACAAAGGTAAAAATGGAGTAAGATAGGATGAAATGTGTATTCCTTAGAATACAAACAACACGGAAAATATATAACGTGTCATCAGGAATTCAAGATTACTCAGTTTGAATTAGGTATGGAACAATATCATGTGAGCAAAGGCCATAACCAAAATAGGTTACATATTTCACTTTTAAGAGTGTAAATTTTAAATATTTGAATTGAATTTCATCTGTCAATTTCAATTTACAGTAAGATAAATTTAATTAGTATTTATTGATTTATGTGGGCAAAAGCTGTCGGCTAGTAGTTGACCAATCTTTCTAGACTAGCCAAGCAAATGATGGTATGATATCTATTGAAGCAGTTACAGCGGCTGATCTTTCTTCAGGTGGAATATCTCTTAAAAACAAATAATTCTTTTGAACCTATAGCAGCATAGAGATAGCTAGGTTTGCGAAACCCATGATGTGTTGTGGGTATTAGTGAAAGCTCATAGACTGCAACTTTAATTAGTAGCTATAAATTTAGAGAGAATGATGGCTAACTTTGGAGTTTGGATTACTTTTGGAGTTACTTCTACAAATATCTTTTTCTCTGTAACACTGGCAAAGGTTATCTGAAGAATTTCGATCTGTTGCTTCGGCAGGCATAGCCCCTTCCAATTCTAGTAGGGGCAATTAATTTGCTCTAAATTTATGGCAGCCTGCAACTTGCCCACGATGTGAAGCTTGCGATTATTAATGTTCCTTGAATGCTGCATGATCATGATCAAAGCTTTGTCTCTATAGCAGAAAGTCATTTAGCCTTTATAGATTATGTGGGACTACATACAATTGTCTAACGAATAATTTTGTATCTTAACACTTCTTATTAACTCAAGTCGTTTCTTTCCAAGGTTAAGCTAAACCTTCTTTGTATGACAATTCATAATTTATATTCACCCATCTAGAAATTATCTTGATCCATTCCATGGACCATGCAAACTAAGATTTTATAAAGCAGATTTATGCGGATGTATAATCCCCAGGGAGGTATAGAGATATATACCAGATAGGATAGGAAAAAAACTAGAGGTAGAATACATATTACTGTGGAGGATGCGTTGCAGAAGTAAATAGAATTTCAGAGTCTGGTTGCACGTGTAGTAATATCTAATTGAAGGTATATATAGAAAATGGTACAATCCTTCTCAAATAGTTGGTAGATTAGTTCCTACCAGCAATATGCGTGATCTTTGTTATGGTGAAGACTGCCTTCAAAATACTCAAACAGTTTTTTGAAACATATTCAATGTGTTCATATGAATAATAAGTAATTTCCAGATAGCTCTAGAGACCCAAAGTGGTCCAAGTGACATTCAATCATTTTCTTGATATCTTTGACATGATTATACCATTCGCTTTAGACGTGTATCTGACATGGCAAAATATTCATGGGGTGCTTTATGATTCTTATTTGCAGAAAAGTGCGCGTGCACAAAACCCACTACTCTAGTTAGGAGATGATATTGTTATTTTTCCGTAAACTAACAAGCAGTCTTTGTGGTGTACTGTATGTATCATAAGTTCATAACTCCATCATATATGCCAAGATACATCCAAGCACTACAAAGGATAATGATATCTTTCCAAATAGTTTCATATATTTGAGCAGCCAACAGTTATAGCCCCCCTTATTATTTTTCTCTCAAAAAAATGGTGGGCAATTTTTCTAGTATAATTTGCACTATTCCAAACAGTTTTATCAATATAATTCCCACATTTATGGTAGTTGTTGGAATACACTTAAAACTGTCGGCAACTTGTAAGAAAATTGTTGGGAAATATTAGAAATCTTGTAGTCAAGGTACTTGCACTATCACCTACTTCTTACAATCTTCTATTTACATTCTGAGATTATCCTAATTCAGAAAGCTCCCTCTAATAATCTATATATATATATATATATATATATATATAAGTCATGTGGATTGACACTAAGTGGACTAGTATGCTGCCGATTGCATCCTCCAATAAGAACTGTAGGTTAAGTCCTATGTGATTATGACAAATAAACTTTTTGTCAAATATGTTACGTCATTAAGAATTAAATTAACCCATATCCATAGTAAAAGTAATTCAAATCATATATATCCATAGTTCATAAAAGAGTAAATTAATACTCATAATTAAAATAAAATAAAATCATATTTGTAATTTAAAAATTAAATTAAAACATATTTGTATCTTCGTCTTGTGCACTAGAGGCTGGATTTGGATTATTTAGCAGATGACCATGAGACATTAACTTTGATTTATAAGAACAAGCGAGGTTGTACATCAACGTGCTATATGTCATAGTCATGGGTAACGTCCTTCGCATGTCACCTATGACTTGAAGCTGACGGGTGAGGATTAAGGCTCTTCACCTGTAATTTTGCTATAGGCGATAGGGGCCGTTATGGCACTTCACTATTTAGTAGGCACATGGCGTACCCTAGTCACTAGTGACAGGAAAAGGGACGGAATTTGGGTGTGTGGCCCGCTAACTTAATTTTGTCATTACTGACCGGCGTGTCCGTCATATTTTATATATAAGTCATTATATTATTAGTGATGGGCATGTCATCCACGACATATGCTCCCCATAGAGCACATTCTATTTACCATCCTCACCCTTTCTGCTTCCTTTTAGATAGCAGCAATCGTCTTCAACTCTTCCTGAAGCGGGGATCTGTCCTTGCCAATTGCCACCTCTTGTGCCCCTTGCACGCCCATCATGTCCACCATATCCACTATGCCAAGATTCCCCTGTTGTACGTTACCAACTTATGGCACCCCAATGCCTTGTGTAGCCAACAATCACTAGGCCTAGCTTAGCTTTTGTATGTTCAGATGGAGCAGAAACACCTTCATGAACCTCAAACCCTAAGCCTTATATTAATGGTCCTTCATTCGCTTGCATTGTTGTAATACTTGTAGCATGATCGAATAAGCAAGCTATCACTCTCTATATATACATTTTGACACTAGTAGAGAATGGACCTTTCATTCCCTATATTTGTCCCGGTTAGCTGTTGCGTTTTGGCCCAAGACAAATGTAACTTTTAGTCCCAATTCATATTTTTTGTGATCCCAGAGGACCTTTACTAACTTTTAGTCCCGGTTCATTGTGTAGGTAACTTTTGTCTTAGCTAGTTTGGAAAAAGGGTGAAAAATGGATTCTATGGGACAAAAAACAACATAGAGCAGAGGGTGGATTTGCAAACCAACATGCATGTGGACATGCAGGAGGGGTGGGGGGGCCATTGGATCAACATCATGTGGTCGAGATTGTGGTTTGCATAGTTTGCATAGGAACCGGGTTTGAACCTCATACATTGCCTAATTTAAAATGTTGAGTAACGATATAAGGTGGGATATGGAAACATATATAATGCTCCAGCGATTCTGTGATGATGCTGTAATATATACATCACTCATGAAATAATCCTGCAAGAAACTGGAGAAAGAAAAAAGAAAGGTGAGACACTGAAATGACAACTGCTGTGTAATTTTTGTTCTCTCCACCTTTTGTTTGCATGTTTCGGACTATGTGTAATCATGTAAGTCGACTATACATACAGCGACCGACAAATTAATAACTCTGTCTGTCTGGCATTCCTGTCTAGGGAATAGACCATCTGGTATCCTTATTCAGCAGCGCATGCCCTTTTGCTGCCCTGCTAGCTCAATATGGTATTCACGTTGTGCATGTCATGCCTGCTCCAATTCCAACTGTGAATGGTGTTCTGCAGTAGTTGCAGCTGTTATGTCACTGTTATATGTGTATGGTGACCTATGGAGAAAAGAAAAGTAAGATCTGCATTCCCATGTTATAAAGCACAAGTTATATTTGTTATGTAACGTAAGATTCTATGTGGCCACACGCACCTTCGCATACACACTCGGGATTCTAGATCCATATTTTCTCCATGTCCAGGACTCCATGTTCCGTACAACGTTTACAATCCTGGCCCCAGCATACTCGTATATGACTGGCACATGCGGCATGCACGAACATCTTTGCAAGTGTTGGTAAATGTTAGAGCATGCACCACTTACTTTGGTCCATGTTTAGAACACAGAGACAAAAGAAGCTATTAACTGGACTCATTCAGTTTCCATATAACAAAATAATAAGTTCACTTGTTTCTTTTCTATATATGGAACTTTGTGCCATTCAGAGTAATGTATGGATTTTCACAGGTAGATATAAATTATTTCCTATGTGTAGAAGTGGACCGTTAATGATTAATTATCTACAAAACAGATTCTTTTGCTAGCACTACTATACATAGTGTTCATGAATCATAAGAAGAAATGAAATCGGTATATGCCAAGAATAGCATGATTAGAGCAATTCTGTTCAATCAACTATTGGTGTAGCTGAATTGAGGAGGCACTAGCAAATGCAACCTCACTCCTACTGAAGCATACTTGGTATCTTTGTTTGCCCACATATTTTTACCAATTACCGGTGCTAGCTTATTAGATACCATGCACCATGCTAACAAACAATCCACCGGTCTTTGTAGTAATAGGTACAATAATAGCAAATAAGTACACTGACAAGTCTTTCATTTTGTCAGAATAAAGCTCGCAGGAGCAAGACCCATGAATTGACCTGTACGTACCAATCAATTCACTTGTTTTGAATAAAGTCTGCAGCCTATGATGTGTGTCACTCTAATGCTGTACAAACAGTAAAATGAGAAAGGCACAAAGCTGTGGCTGCTGCTGCTCTATGCTTCTCTTTTCATCAACTTTGCTGAATTTATGTTAAGATTGTCCAGCTTATTATTCATTTATAGTTACTGAATGACAAGGTGCATTAATTATATGCTTCACAGTTATCAGAAATCTCGTTCTCAGGCTAATAGAATTTTAAATTCAAAATATTCATGCTGATTATCCTATCCTTTTTAATTGATGTTGTCGTTTTCAGCACTTTTTGATAGATTTCCATACTTTCCCAAATCAATCAAGAAATTTGGTTAAAGAATTTTGACAAATTAACGAATTAACACAGGGAGTAGATGATTCTAGTATCAATATCACATGGAAATTTTATAAATTTCCCTTAGTCTTTAAGCAATTTTTTCAATCTACAAATAAAAATTTTTAGACAACAAAATAAAAATGAACAAAAGCAATTTCTTCAGTTCAAACCCCATAAAATACCCCAATCCACGTTGGACCTATTTGCTTCTAAAAAAATTATCCTAACAGACCACCCCAAACTAGCTGCCTTTCCTTTCCCTCCCTTGCCAAGTTTCTCTGCCACAACGTGTCATAAGCCCATCAAAATTTATTTAAGCCTTAATAAATCCTAGAAAATTTCAGAAAATTACTAAAAAATTATTGTGATGAATTTTAGGGTGTGATAGGTTAGCAAGGCCATATACCAAAATAGTTTGAACAAAATTTCATATCATTATGCCCTTATTTCCCTTTTAAGGATGTATATATAATGCTAAATATTTGAGTTATAGTTCATCTGTACATTTCAAATACAGTAAGATAAATTTAGTTAGTATTTTTTAAAAAAACTGCTCGATCTGATACATTATTACATTTATATGAGCTAAAGCCTTGGGCTAGTACTTGATCTATCCTTCTAGACTATCCAAGCAAATGATGGAATCATATCTATTGAACCAGTTACAGCGGCTGATCTTTCTTGAGGTAGAATATCTCTCAAAAACAAATAATTCTTTTGAACCTACAGCAGCATAGCAATAGCTAGGTTTGTGAAACCCATGATGTGTTGTTGGTAAACCTCATAGTAGACGTACTGCAACTTTAGCAGCTACAAATTTAGAGAGAATGATGGTAACAAACTTTGGACTACTTTTGGCGTTACTTGTACAGACATCTTTTTCTCTGTAACACTGGCAACGGTTGTCTGAAGAATTTCTTTCTGTTGCTTCTACAGACATAGCCCCTTTGAATTCTAGTCTCGTGCCGCACTTAGCTTGTAGGAGCAATTAATTTGCTTTAAATTTATGACAGCCTGCAACTTGCCCACAATGTAAAGGTTGCGACAATTAATGTTCCTTGAATGCTGCATGATCAATGATCATGATCAAAGCTTTGTCTGTAGCAGATAGTCATTTAGCCTTTCTAGATTATAAACTACTTACAATTTTTCGTAACGAATAATTTGGCATGTTAACACTCCATATCAACTCAAGTCATTTCAAATTCCAAGGTTAAGCTAGACCATCTTTGTATCATGTTCCATAAATTATATTTTACACATCAAGAAATTATCTTCATCCTAATGATATGTAATACCTGAATTATCTGCATCTGCACAAACAACTCAAAACATTCTTTTATGGACTATGCTAACTAAGATGTTCTAAAGCATATTTATGCCGATGTATAACCCCAGGGAGGTATAGAGATATATGCCAGCTAGCATAGCAAAGAAGCAGAGGTGCAATACATATTACTGTAGAGCATGCGAGGCAGAAGTAAAAAGAATTCCATAGTCTGGTTGCACGTAGTAATATCTAATTGAAGCTTTATATGGAAATAGTACAATTATGGTAACATATTTGGTAGACTAGTTCCTACCAGCAATATACATGACCTTTCCGATGGCGAGCCTTAAAAATACTGAAGTACAGTAGCAGTGCTTAAAATTTATAAACATGTTCCAGGTCTCTATCTTAGCTGAAAATGCTCACAAAAATTGAAAATTCATTCAATCTCAAACAGTTTCTAAAACATACTCAACATATTCATATAAATAAGAAGTAATTTCTAAATAGTTCTAGACACCCAAAGTGGTCCAAGTGACATTCAGTCACTTTCTTGATATCGATCTAGGACACGATTATACCATTCACTTTAGACGTGTATCCGACATGACAAAATATTCATGGGGTGGTTTATGATCCTTATTTGAAGAAAAGTGAGCATGCACAAAATCCACTACCCTATATAGGATATGATATTCTTATTATTCCATAACACTAATAATCAGCCTTTATGGTGTATATATCATTACTCCTTGATATTTGCCAAGATATTTCCAAACACTACAAGATAATGATATGTATCCCAACAGTTTCATATGAGTGTCCAGCAGTTATATAGCTCCCCTATTATTTTTCTCACTCAAAAAATAGCCCGCAATTTTCTAAGAATAATTTGCACTATTCCAAACAGCTTTATCAATCCTCAACAAGATATTACCCCAAAAAAAAATCCTCAACAAGATAATTTCCTACAAAATGATTACCCACATTATGGTAGTTAGTTGTCCAAATACACTCAAAACTGTTGGGCACTTATAGGGTGAAGCTAGGAGAGGTACTTGCACTGATCTACTTACAGTCCTCTATATTTCATTCTGAGATGATCCTATTTTCATGAAACTTACTCTAATAATCTATCACATCTCACCTGCACATACAAATGACATTGTCAAATATTTTATAAATAAATTTTGGTCCAACCTTTAACTGTCCAAAAGTCATGTGGATTGACACTTACAGTAAGTGGACTAGTATGCTGCCCATTGTATCCTCTAATAAGCATTATAGGCCGAGTCCTATGTGATCAGGACAAATAAACTTTTTGTCAAATAATTTGTTACAGATTAAAAATTAAATTAAACTATCTCCATAGTATTTAAAATTAATTCAAATCATATCCATAGTTCGTAATAGAGAAAATTAATACCCATACTTATTAAAATAAACAAAACATATTTGTATCTTCATCTTGTGCACTAGTAACTGGATTTGTATTATTGAGCAGATGATCGTGAGACATTAACTTTGCTTTATTGTAAAGGTATGTAGCACGAGGAGAACAAACGAGGTTGTTGCTATATAGGATGGCATAGAGATGTGTAACGTTCTTCACTCGTCACCAATGACTTGCATATGGCACGTGAGGGTTAAGGCTCTTCACCTGTAATCTTGCTATAGGCGAGGTGTCGATATAGCACCTCACTATTAACTAGGCACATGACATCCGGTAGTCACTAGTGATGTGGGAAAAGTGATGAAAGTTGAGTGTCACCCGCTAACTTTATTTTGGCACGAGTGATGGGTGTGTCTGTCACCTTTTATATACGAGTCATTATATTATTAGTGATGTGATCATCATCCACGACATATGCTTCCTATAGAATCCGTACTAGAATCTACCCTCACCCTTTCTACTTAGTTGCAGACAGTGGCAATCGTCTCAACTCTTCCTGTAACAGGGATCTGTCGTCCTTCCGAGTGGCCACCTCCTATTCCCCTTGCAAGCCCACCATGTTCACCCTAACTACTGCCAAGATTCCCCTGTTGTACGTTGCCAACTGGTGGCACCCCAATGCCTTGTGGCCAATAATCCATTAGGCCTGACTCAGCTTTTGTATGGTCAGATTGAGCAGAAACACCTTCCTGAACCTCAAACCCTAAGCCTTGATGGTCCTTCATCCACTTGCATGTTGTAATCCTTGTAGCATGATCGAGTGAACAAGCTGTCACCCTCTAATCTCTATATAAACATTTTGTTTTGGGTAACTTGTCCTAGCTAGTTCGAAAAAAAGGAAAAATCTATTCTATGGGACAAAAAGCAACAGAGGGCATTTATTTAAAATGTTCGCTATTTGAGGCGTTAATTTACCTTCTAAACTATCGCCAGTTTCTACCCAGGATCCCAACTTCACAACTCCATTTCTGTCCAAATTGCGGAGTTTATGTTCTTCTAGATGTGGTATTTCTTTAGTGATTTTTTCAACGGAGCCATGGCTTGTCGTATCCGTCTGAATTTCATATTTTTGGATGTGAAAAGAAGTATAAATATCCTCATATACCAAACGTTCGCTAATTAGTACGGCGTCTTCAAAATTGTAACCCTCCCAAGATATAAGCTACTAAAATGTTTTTTCCTAAAGCAAGTTCCCCACCAATTGTAGCTGCTCCCTTGGCTAAAATTTGCCCCTTTTAATGGATTTCCTAACGGAACCCAAGGTTTTTGGTGCATACAAGTATTTTTGTTAGAGCGTCGATGGGCATATAAGCTGGAATCTGGAAACATATATAGTGCTGCAGTGATTCTGACGATGCTGTAATAAATGATCCTGGAAGAAACTGGAGAAAGAAAAAGAAAGGTGAGACAATGAAACGACACAACTGCTTTTTTTTTGTTCTCTCCACCTTTTGTTCGCATGTTTTGTACTATGTGTAATCATGAAACTACCACTATACATACAATGACTGACAAATTGATAACTCTGCCTCTCTGGGATTCCTGTCTAATGAATAGACCATCTGGTATCCTTATTCAGCAGCTCATGCCCTTCGGCTGCCCTGCTAGCTCAATGTGGTATTCACTATGTGCATGTTTTACCTGCTCCAATTCCCACTGTATCCATGGAAAATGGGAATGCTGTTCTGCAGTTGCAGCTGTTATTTTACTGTTATATATATGCATGGTAACCTATGCAGAAAGGATAAGATCTGCATTTCCCTATCACGAAGCACGAGTTGTTTTTTATGTAACATATGATTATGTGGGACTACGACAAAAGATTCATTGGGGCCACACGTACCTTTGTGTGCAAGCTTGTGACTCTAGATCCGTGTTTTCTCCACGTCCTGTATACTTTTACAATCCTGGCCCCAACATATCTGTATATTACTAGCATGTGTGACACATGCTTACATCTTTGCTTGTATTAGTAAGTGTGAGAGGATGGACCACTTACTTTGATCGATGTTTACAACACATAGAAATATATAGAAGCTATTAACTGGACCCATTCAGTTTCCATATAACAGCATAATAATAATTTCACTCGATTCTTTTCTTTGTAACTTTGTGCCATCTAGAGTAATGTACAGGTTTACGCATGTACGGATAATTTATTTCCTATCTATAGAAGTGGACCGTTAATGTTTAATTATGTACAAAACATAGTCTTTTGATGGCACTACACAGTGTTCATGAAATGTTTTAAGGAAGGTGCACCTATAACATGATTTAGAGTAATTCTGTCCAATCAACTATGGTGCTTCTACCTGGCAGACATTAGTTGCTGTAGCTGAACTGAGCAGGCACTGGAAATGTAACCTCACTCCTACCGAAGCAAACTTGGTATCATTGTTTGCCCACATGTTTTACCAATTACTGGTGCTAGCTTATTAGACAGCATGCAGCATGCTAACAAACAATCCACTGGTCTTTGTAGCTAAACAATAGGTACAGCAATAGCAAATATACACATAAGTCTTTCATTTTGTCAGAATAAAGCTTACAGGAACAAGACCCATGAATTGGCCCGTACCATCAATTCAATCAACTTGTTTTGAATAAAGGCTGCAGCCTATGGTGTGTGTCACTCTAATGTTGTACAAACAGAAAATGAGAAAGGCAGAAAGCTGTGGTCTGCTGCTGCTCTGTGGTTTCTCTTTTTATCAACTTTGCTGAATCTTATGATAAGATTATCTAGCTTATTTTTCATTTCTTGTTACTGAATGACAAGGTACATTAGCATGCTTCACAGTTAGCAGAAATTGTTCTCAGGCTAATAGAATTGTAAATTCACAATATTGATGCAGATTATCCTACCCTTTTTAATTTGTATTGTAGTGATCAGCACTTTTTGATAGATTTTCATAGTTTTCCAAATCAATCAATAAAATGCTTAAAGAATTTGGACAAATTCACAAATAAATATGGAAAGTAGATGATTCATGTCTCAAGATAATATGGAAATTTTATAAATTTTCCTCAGTTTTTTATTAAAATTAATGCAAACTTTTCAATCTACAAATAAAAATTATAGATAACAAAAATGCCCCAATCCACGTTGGTCCTCTTTGCTTCTAAAAATTTATCCTAACACACCACCCCAAACTAGCTGCCTTCCTTTCCCTCCCTTGCCCAGTTTATCTGCCCATCTCCTTTTCTCTTTGTCATCTATAATGTTGACCAACGTTTAAAGTGGAGCCGCACAATCTTGTGTGCAAACGCCGGCATTTTAATTAGTACAGAATTCATGCCATGCAGTAGTGGTTGTGCTGCCCATTGTTCCCACCATGCAATACAATCAATCCAAGTCACCAAACAATCCGAATCTTATTTGTCCATCCTGCTTCACCATGTTCCGTACCACCTCATTTATTTTTAGTTGCTTAGAAAATTTTGATGATTATTTGGCTATCTAAATGTTTTCTCAAACGAAGTTGTCCATCAACTACATAATTGTAGATCTCTTTGGGAACTAAAATTCATGCAAATAGTTTATGTACCAATATCTGTCAATATTTTGTAAATTTAAGAGTAGTTCACTACAAGCAAAACAAACACTTGTTTTTCCAGCTTTAAGAGTTCATCCTTTATTTTACCTCTATTTAGTTATATTTTATTGAACATTGACAACCATGCAAAAAATTTGCTTGCAGCTCAGGGCTCATGTGGAATGAGTCCGAATATGGGTATCATATATATTAAACTTGTCATAGTCACTTTGTATAAATATACATAGTGTATCATTACCTTACTCACATTTTCCCCTCATTCATGGCTTACAGCATTCATGGCCGATAAACATTTACATGTCCGCCTCAGAGCCATGTTTGGACTAATTCTACTAGAGCGAACAAACGAGCCACAATGGACTGAAACCACAATACTAATGGACCAATACATTGCAAATTACCTACCACTTCACATATCATCATTGTATTATAATCTAATCCAATTTGATTCTACATATATGCTCTTATATTGAGTTGATAAAACCTATCCATCTTTATATCATAATTTCATTGTGGTTCATAGTCCATTTTTATTGATGTTAGATAGTGTCTTTCCTTAAATCTAGCTTCACCTGATACCTCATGGTTCTAGTTTGGAATTGTTTGAAATAATATATGTAAACCTCCTTTGTTCTTGGTTGTACACATGAAATGAAGATATTTGTCGAAAATTTTGTTCAACTGGGTAGTTGTGACCAGCCGAGGCCAGCGGCTAACATATGATATTCTTCACAAGGGGCCTTTGTAGACACTAAGTGTTTTTAGTATGAAAATAAGAATATCTATGTTCGTGAAAAGCATGTTACTTGACCATATAAATGATTCAGAGACCACATGATAATACTATAACATTTACCCACAAAAACGATATTGATATAAAACCCAACATCCAAAACTAATTATATGGCCCATACCAGCCTACATCCAACCATGCATATATCATGTGGTCACATCATGCACACTGATTACAGTAAGCAATTATACATTGGCAAATCACAAAAGTTTACAGTAAGCAAGTAACACTACATATAACTAATTTTATATACCATGTGCCAATCATATGTGCTGATAGCATGCACTCTGATTAAAATAACCATGTATACATGGCAATGACAAAAATTTCTTTACAGTTGCAAATAAATTATTATTTCTAAATTCATAGCCACCATTAAATCACTACCGGAGGGATGCGCATCAGCACCGGTTGGGAAAGGGCTTTAGCACCGGGTTTCCCAACCGGTGCTGGCCTTCCGGTGCTAACCGTTGCTGCAGGGATTCTAACTCAGGACCTCTTGGCTCACGCGTACCCACCTAACCATCTCACCTATGCAACACATGTGATGAAACAGAAGATGCTTTCCTTTTATAGTAGCATGCAACACACCGGGTTGTTTTTACCAACCGGTGCTCAAAGGGCTTTAGCACAGGTTGGTAACACCTTTTAGCACCGGTAACACCGGTTGGCCTTTATAAAAGTCACCTTTTAGCACCTTTTAGCACCGGTTGGCCTTTATAAAAACCACCTTTTAGCACCGGTTGGTGCTACCAACCGATGCTAAATGGTGACTGAGGCCACCCGAATGTTGGACCCGGTGCTAATGCACTTTTAGCACCGGGTCCAAAATGTACCGACGCATTTGAGTGGGACGGATGTTGAGTTCTCTGGTAGTGAATTATTCTCCAGAGCTTTGTGGACATAATGCGCGAACTGTTATCTTATGGCTGTCATCCTTTACATAATTGCATAGTATCATGAGTGTCGCCTTCGAGATAGGTACGTACATTTATATTGATATGGCTATATATAACTCATGCTGCTAGTCCATGGTCATCATCGACACAAGCCTTTGATTCATCAAGATTGCTCAGGTGTGTTCTTATTACTTTCAATGATCTAGCTTCCTCACATTTCTCCATATGGTTCAATCAAATTTCACTTTCTTAATTTAAAAGATTTCAACGAACCAGTATGTTCATCTGGCATATGTGCAGATGAAGTCCACAACAGTGGCACTGCTCCTTTTGGTTGCCCTGATGTGCACAATTGCATACGTCGATCATGCAAGTTATCATGGTACTAAGGCTGAACAAACTACCAGCTTGCTCTCAAATTCTTATGCAAGTGAGGATAGAACCAGTTCTTCGGGTGGAATTTCTCTAGGAAGGAAGCTGATGGCAGGTTCAACCATTATTGATTCAGCTAGTGTATCCACTACTGATTCCAACCACATGATGTCTGTCCAACAGTACAAGGACTTCATGGCTCAGTTTGGCCATCATCCCTGATTGATGTATGGCTGTTTGCAGCAGCATGATCTACATGCGTGTCAGCTTTGGTCTTAATGTCTTATTCTCAAACATTAGTGGTGTGTGTGCTTATAGAATATCCGTCATGTCCATCCTATACAGTATGTTGTATCAGGGGGTAAGGCCCATATGTGATCTATGCTTATGCTCATATAAATACTGTCTAGGGCCTCATCGCAATGTTGTGTAATTGTACTGAATGTATGCTTCTAAATCAATAAATAAAGCTGTCTTGTGTGCGCTTTCACGAATAATGTCAAATAGACCTGCAGATAAAATTCTGTATTAAACAACACATTTATCCATATCATCAAGTTTTTAGTGTTCTATATCTCATTACTTTTCCATAGAAATTAAATTTAGTACGAGACATTGAAAGGATGGTTATATATCATTAAAATGTGTTTTCATACTTTTGTATCTAAATCGACGTTGCTGATGTTCTATGTGGTTTTCATGGTGTAGTGTTATTATGACTAGACACATGCAAGATATGATATTTCTTCGTAACGGTGTTTGTGATTGGTAAATGGAAGTTTCTGTATAGATATAAAACATTGATATGTTTTCAAAAGTAATACAAACTATTCTTGTGGATGGTTTAGAAAACACATATGAAAGTGAGATGCCTCCTTTTCCTCCTTAAACACACAAATGTGTTTGGTAAATGTGCCATTCAATATCTTTCAGTTCAATATCAATCACTTTATGGTGCCATAGACATGCCAAAAGTTAAGTGATGCGTGTATGGTTTTGATGTTTGACTACTATAATTCTTACTTTACATAGTAACGCTCTTGATTGCGAACCACTGATGGAAATGAAAGAAGCTTTCTCATGGAAGCATTGTTACTGTTTTTGTTTTTCCAATATTTTGAAACATTAGCCAAGGGTTATGATGTTGTAACAATATATTAACAAAGCCTAAGTACATTACAAGGTGCATAGAGAATAAATGTTTACATTATCAAAACAACTGTTATTGTATACCTGGAAAGGTAAAGTAGCTGCTGATCAAGTTGTTGTCCTATATGGAGGCCATATATCCCATATAATATATTGTCATTTGGACTAGAGCCAAGCAGGAACAGCTTTTTTTCATGAATAGGCTTTGTAGTTAGTAAATTCAACTTTGTATGGAGATAAAAATGATTTACAAGAGAATTAATTGCATCCGCTATACTAAACTTGTTAGAAGGTTTTGCCTAGGTCCTCCCCGAACCATTAGTTTGCAGATCCAGTCACCTAGATTTACTAAGTAGTCAATTCAAGGTTCAATCCTCTCTAATTATTGTTGATCCTACTTGTCACCTACGTGCTATCCATGTGATTCAATTTTATCAACTCGTTGTCTAAAATACAATTTAGCCTCACATGTGACAGCCAATGAAAAAACAAAATAAAAGTCATAGTGGAACCCACATGGCATACCATAAAATCATTTTCTTACTCATTTTTGGATGGTTAGGCGGGAATAGAGCTCCAGGTCGATCATGGAGGGCAGACAGAGGTAGAGGGCCATGCTAGCACTCTGCAGAGGAAAAGTAATGATGTTTGGACTTTGGTGGAAAGACTAAATGGTTTAGTGACTCAAATATGCAAACAAATAGTTCGGGTACCTAGTCAACACCCCAAAATAAGTTTGAGGTTCACCCGTGCACATACTTTACACTTTGTAAAAGGATGATCGATTATTCTCATTGATGCTTTGAAAAATGCATAATAATACACGGATCAATATTAATTAATTTCTTTTATTCACTCAAGGAAAAAATGAGTTTGGCAAACATGCATTCAATAGGTTTAAGTTTTATTGGAAAGCATGCTCTGATTTTATCATCTAGTAGTCATTCCCAAAGTTATGTAATGTGCACAACCAGTCCTCATCAGTTGACTATTATGATCCTTATTGCTACATAATGCGCATGATTGTGATACATTGTACTATATGTGAAGCAATTATCTTTGTTGATGACATGCACCACTTATTCCTTTTTGAAACAATTTTCTTTGTCGAGGACAAGCAACAACTATTTTTATCTGTAACACCCGATATGCATTAGAGAATCAAATGCGCTTTGTATGCTAGAAGACGTAAAGTTGATAACTAAAAATGGACTTCTTATCTATTATCCCGATGAATTATCTAAGGTTACAGCTGCATAGAGCTCATCGAATACATTCTGTTTTACTGCCCACGTCTCTTATTTGGAGTTTGGGTCGTGAAATTACACTCATTGGTTTTCTCATGGGAGCTACAGTACCCACGAGCTATTTTGCCGCGGTGGGCTGCAAGGCCGAGTCCTTTTCTTGTTTTTGATTTTATTTATATTGAAGTATTATATGGTCCACTTGTAGTTTTATTTCAGAAATTTTGATTACTGAAGTATACAAAGTTCATAGCATTGCAATCTTGCATTTTATATTCCCATGTTTGTAATGCATATCTATACACTTTTTGTAGCCTGATTGGTGAGGTAAGTACCGGTACAACAATGCATGTTGAGATATAGCATTGTTGTTTTAGCCCTCACTTCCATCGTTGGGATGTGTGGGTAGAAGTGAAGTCATGTATTGCATTACACTATACATCAGCAGTTATGATTTATTGATATGAAATATCTATCATTTATTTTACTATTTGAAGTTATATATTGTTTTAGTACGGTGATTTTTCTATGTTTCTATTCATAAATTAATCCTTAATCAATTGTGATTTAAATAAGGGGCTATTGCATTCTTGCCCTTACTTTGTATCCCAATTGTGATTTTACCCTCGTTTTTGTTCACTTTGTGATTATGCCCTACTTTTAAAATATGAAGACTCAGTTTGCCCCTACTCCGTGAACGTGACATAACGGTGTTAACTGAGTTGAAAAAGGACATGCTTACCCTTGCAAATATGCCCTTATTTTGTTCATTGTGATTTTACCCCTACTTGACATCAGTTATTTGGACAGCATTTCATCAGTTTTGCACGCGAACCGTTAAACAAAAAAAAGCAGTCGCAATTGCAATGCCGTCATTTCTTTCTAATTTGTTTGCTGAGCAGACATGACACTAAAACTTGTGTGCGGTGGTGTACAAAAGCAGCTTTGGATCAGGATGCATCCGTGAAATCCGGCTTTGCTCTAATCGAATCGAAGGTGTAGCAACATGAAAGATGGGAGATCAGCAAAGATGAACTCGCTGCTCCCGATCTGCTGAAGATTCCGCTGGCCCCTATTCGTCCGCAGGTGCAGCTTTGAACCGCCCGCGCGTATCCTCACCCATGCCGCTCGCCCGAGCGGATCCCAGCACGCGCCGCCGCCTGTGCCGCTCAAACGCCCGTGCAGGGCACTGTCCCGCCCGGCCGCGCGTGATGCTCCGGCCGGACGCGCGCGCCGCCCCCGCCGCCCGTCCACGCATATCATCAACAGGCCGCCAGTCTACGCGGATCGAAGCACGATCGTTGCCTGGCCGCTCGATGCCGCCTGCAGTACTCACCGCCAAGTCGTTGTCGCTCAGTACGCACGCAGGAGAGGGAGAGTGTCGAGAGGGAGCTGATGGGAGGGGCACTGGGTAGGAGTACGGGACTTGGGGGAGGTATGAGTGGATAAGGGGTACTCTTGTCTTTTCATCTAATTATGAAGAGTTTTGCTAATTTTTTATTATGTTTATTCACAGGTCAACTAACAGTCTAAAGTGAGGGCAAACGGAGCCTTCCAATTCAAAAAGTAAGGGCATAATCACAAAGTAAACAAAAACAAGGGTAAAATCATAATTGGAGTCCAAAGCAAGGGCAAAAACGCAATAGTCCCTTTAAATAACTCGGTTGAAACAATTTGCTTGTTGAGGTTTTTCATAAACCTCATAAGGTTTTTTCCGTCCATGGGTTGTTGATTTTGGAGGGTGCATCATTGGATGGGAGTAGCAACACGTATGGACACATATCGTCTTTACACTTATAATCGTTGAACATATGTGTTGTAATAAAAATGTTTGTTATGAAGTCTTGGTTTATCTCGTTTATACCCTGATTGAAGAGATGTTAAATAGTTTAAGATAGATAGTTTATGTTTTTTACAACATGTTGTGTTCGTGTTTTCTTTGTTGTTGTTTATGTGGTGTGGTAACCCTCCAGAATGTGTATTTTCAATGACTATTATGATCCTTATTGCTAAATAAATAATATTCCCTCCTTTTGCTTTGTAAGGCATGAAATGATTTGGCACGGTCTTCTAAATTACACTTTGACCACTCATTTGTCTTATATTATGTTATTTATAATTATCAATTTATAATCATTATAAAGTATTTTTATAAAAAATATAACAATTCCAAATTTGCACTATAAAAGTTAAAATTTATTGCTTAAATTATTGGTTAAAGTTTGTAAAGTTTGAGTCTCGATATATGTGCATGCCTTATAAAAGCAAAAGGACAGAGTATATAGTTTTTGTATTTCGAACAAATATGTGTATAACTTCAGTAATTGTATGAGTCACAATAAAGTGCACTTACAATACTTTTTAATCAATTATAGACATTGAAAACATCTGGGCGTGCAAGAGGATTGGTGCACTGATGTTATGTCAAATTTTTGCGGATACTATTCTTCTTTCCTAAAATTATATGTTTATCGTGCACCACACCATGCACCATCTTACCAAATCATACCTGTTAATGAGTTCTGGCATATAGTAAAATGTATATAGTTAATATACATGTTGTAATGTGATCGAATTCTCTTCTGTTTGATATGTCAAGACCAAATTCTTTTTTCCTAAATATGCAGGAGAGCTACATATTATTGTATAAAGAGAGAAAGAGATAATAAGGTCCAATTACAAACAAAACCAACTCAACTTGTACCCTAGAATGTTGGTTCTTTAATATAAACTGAAATAATACTTCCAAGACCAGAAAACACACCTGACTCAACCAGGTTAACTGAACCTAACTTATCAACCCTCTCCTGGCCAAGGGCTTGCGAGCCCTTAGTGCTCCAGCTAGACAGCATAGATAGTATTCATCTTTGAAGGCTTATAGAATGTCACCGGTGCTTGGTGAATGCTGTTGCCCACATCAGAAACAAGGAATAAATCTTGAAATAAATGTACAAGACACATCAAAGTAGGCATATGTTCAAGTATTCATGTAAAATAACAAAAGTTATTATTTTGGAAGCTGTTAATCTGATAGATGATATTGTGGTGGTCCTAAGTGGAGAAGTGACTATATAGTACTCCTTCCGTTCTTAAATATATGACATTTAGGGTAAGCAAATTAATTATTTTTGAATGGGCAAGCAAATTAATTTATTTTTAAACTAAATAGCTAGTCCCAAACGATATATATAGATGACTATCCAAAGAAATAATTATCTGTCTTGATGAAGCAATCACAGCAGTTGATCTTTCTTCAGGTGGCGTATTTCTTAAAAAACAAGCAATTCTTTTGATTCTAGCAGCATAGCAATAGCTAGGTCTGTGAAAACCATGATATGTTATTTGCATCAATGAAAGCTCTTAACCTACAGCTTTACCAACTAGAAATTTGTAGTTGGAATAATAGTAACACCTTGGTCTACTTTAGGCGCTACACGTGCACAACTGCAAACAACTTTTTTTTTGTGTAAACAGCAAGATTGTCTAAACAATAAAGTATGCATGATCTGCTTATTCTGCATGCTTAGGCCATCCAATTTCAAGTCTCATGAACCCCGGCATGGCCTAGAGGGCCATCAAAGTTGCTCCAATAAGTATAAAAAAAACTTGCTCCAAATTGATGACAGCCTACCCCTTGTTGATAATGTGCCAAGCATATACCAAACAAATTAATGATGTTCCTACTTCATGATCAATCTTCATATTCGCTACCCATGTCACTCCGTCATTTCTTGTTATTTATGATATAATTATACAGTCACTTTACTTGTGTGTCTGACGTGTCAAAATATTCAATGGGTCCTTTTATGATTCTTTCTCATGGAGTATAGTGCGCTTGCACAAAAACCACTACCTTAGTTGCGAGATGATATCTTATTGTCGGGTAATGCCAACCAATCTTTCTTCTATAATTGTTGTCCATATATACAAGCTAAGGCAGGGTGCACAAAATTGCTTACAATCTTCCTCTCTTTCCTGAGTTAATGTTTTTACAAAAGCTTTTCCATCCTCTCAGATCTCAGCTGACAAGTTTTAGAAAAATATTTGGATAAACATTTCATTCTATGTTAAAAATATACATATCATGTACTATTCAGAATCCTGTCACTATTACTTCATAAAATACACTTGATTAATCAGTTCTGGATAAGTTTCGAGAAACATAAGTCATTCAAACATATCATTTCATCTGGATAGAGAACAAGACTAACTAGCTAGTTGATGAGTGGTAGTGGACAGTTGGCAAATGGGACCCATATAACTGTCTTAATTCATATGTTATGGATGCAACAAGAGGAGCTCAGCAACTAGTTCATCAGCAGCTTTAGGTGGAGTATTTTCACATGGTTACGATAATTTTCTTTTATATATAACCAATTTTTGCTTTGATGCGTTTGTGTCTCAATTATCAGAGGCAGCACTGCAGCAAGAGGAGCTCGGCAGCTAGGTCGTCAGCAACTTTAGGTGATGTATTTCCACATGATTGTGATAATTTGCTTTTATATATAACCAATTTAGGCTTGGCTACAATTTATTTGTTAGTTCAGATTACTTTACTGGGATTGTGGGGGTTGGCACTAAAAATCAATGGTGTCGATTGCACTGGTTAGTGAAGCAAGGAATAAGCCCTAAACTTCCCATGAGCATTAACTTGGCTAGTCGGAATTGTCAATCCCTTCCATCTTCACTAGCTACAACATGTAGGTGGTGTTCAAATCCTGGACCGCTGGAAATGTAATGATCACATTAATTCTTTTGCGGCAATACATTTTTTTAGCTTGTTCGCAAAAAAAGAACATTTTTTAGCTGATGATCCTGGAAGGAGGAGGGGAAGGTGAGAAATGGAAATGACGGCAATACATTTATCATAGACCTCTTTACATTTTATCACTGCATATCACAGTATATCAAATCATGTCCGGTGTACTGACAACTGTCATTCTTGTCGTCTCTAGAATGCGCAGCTTCTGGTTTGCTTGTGTACGTTAAGCAATCAGCATGCATCCTTCGCTACTACTCTCTGCTCGCTATGACAAAGTTTACCGTATGCCTGTCAGCTTGGTTTCGGGAAATGGGTGTGATGTTCAGTTGTCTACTATTGTGTCTATGTCGGTCAGCTCGAACATAAATTAACACCCACTGCAAAGCCTTATTGTTGGCCATACGAAAGTAAAACGCAGAAAGATAAAGCTGATCAACAGTGTTCAATCGACTTTTTGGACATGTGGTCACCGTTTAGAACAAAGATAAGAAAAATAAAGCTGCTATTAGCTAGACAAAGTTTCCTATGTGACGAGCTCTGGTTCACTATGTATTTTATATAGTACCACTATTTTCTGAAAGAATCGTGCTCAAGGAAACTTTGCAAAGTTCCTGAACTTTTGAAGCTCTAATTCCTGAATTTTCAAACCCATTTCAATATAAAAAAGTTTTTAAGACTTGAAACAGATAAAATTTAATACATTGTTGTCGATCCAAACTTAGAGAAAGTCCGAACACTAGTAGACAAATGGGCTTTAGTCCCGGTTCCTAAGTCCTTTTAATCCTGGTTTTGCGAACCATGACTAGGAATCCTGACCTTTATTGTGGCTCGTAGGATTTAAACCCAAGATCTCCTATGTTGCCTCACATGTGTCTTTAGGTGGGATGTTTATTTTGTCTCTTAACTACTCCACCTACACAACATATGACTTTAGGTGAGATTTTTTTTTCCTTTTTTAGTAATCCGGACAAAAGGGTTTTTAGTCTCGGTTGGAACCCTCAACCGGCACTAATGCAGAAATGAATTGGAGGTATTCCAATTGATTATGCATGCCAGTGGAAAATTGTAGTGGTAAAAATAAGTCATCATTCAACCCAGTGCTAATCAATGTTGACAAGTACAATTACCTAAGATACCAGCCTTTGATTACTGAATGATGTTAAGTATATTTCCCTACTCAGTATATTTCCCTACTCAGCTACATAGGGAAGTTTGTATAACTTATAACTACTAGTGTAGTGATGTATCAGTTCCATATCATAAGGGGACATTTATGTCCTTTTCTGCTTGTCTCATCTGTATAGATTTGCACATACATCAGAATCTGTTTAGTTAACATACATGCTTCAGCGTTGATGTCTTTTGTTTTAAATGATAATAATTCACATAAAGACGTTCTTGATAGATGAACAATGGTAAAGAAAAAAAAACTAAAGTACAAGATACGATGTTCCATGTATTGTTACAATATTAATTTTAGTTATTATTTTGTAAGCTGGTAAATCTCATGTATGTTGGTGTTTATAACACGAAAAGACAGCCTAGTACTTAAACTATCATAATAGACTCCTCAATGAAGCAGTTACAGAGGTCCATCTTTCTTCAGGAGGAATATCTATATTAAAAATAAATTCTTTTGAACCTATGCATTGTAGCAATAGCTAGGATTGTGAGGACCATGATGTTTTCTTGGTATTAGTACGTGCTCATGAACTAAAGCTTCAGCAGCTGGAAAGGTAGCCATAGCTAGGTTTGTGAAAACAATGATCTGTTATTGGAATAGTAAAAGCTCATGGACTACCGAGTGACAAACAACATAGGTAACCATAATTGAAATTGATAAACAAAAGAAATTGTAGAGGCTAGGTGTGTACTTGATTGCCCATGAACAGTGGGATAATTCTGTCTCATGAGCTAGGTATATTTACCTTATCTTTCTAGCTGCTAGGTATGTCTTACACTTAGCTGGAAGCCTGGAATGACCTGATGTCGATTAGAAAATTGGCGATGAATTCGAGCTATTTCAATTCATTCTCTCATCCATGATGGCTGGACAATTTATTTCACACATCAGACACAATGTTGAACTTATTATAATCTATCTATCTGTCTCTAGAACCATTCAACAAGATCTATAGCTACGTTGTGCACATCGGTAACTAGGTGGTCATGATTTGCAGCACTGGCAAGGTTGTGTAAAGAATAAACTAAAGTTTCTGATCGATCTCTGCTGCTTCTGCAGCCATAGCTACTTTGAAGGGGCTCTATGGTCTATTTCAGACTTCACGAATCCCTACACAGGGGCAAACAAGTTGCCTCCAAATTCATGAAAGCCTGCAATTTGTCGACACTTCTGTCGAGCCTGTAGACATGATTTCTGAATACTGCTGCGCGGTGGAATAGAAAGCCATATAGAACGCAGATGTGTCCGTAGTTCATATTTTCTGTAATTCTAATAGTTAGGCCATGTTTATTTAGCAGGTTATTTTTATTATTATTACTGTGTAGATTGTTCAACTAAACCTATTAGTGTGATGAAATTTCATGTTAATTTAAATGTTCTCGGCAGTTAAGATGATTTGCACTATCCAGATCATGATACATAATTAGGAGATGGCCATTATGGAATTATCTTGGTGATCATGAAATATCTGAGTTCTCCATAGCTGTCTCAACTGCAAGAAAGCCATATATTAGAATGGATAAACGTCACCCAATATGATGTAGCAAAGGACTACCTAGTGTTAACAGGTTTTGGTGTTGAAGATACAATCTAGGCCAAGTAATAATCTATTACTAGGCTATGTTGGAAATCATGATCACCTATATTTAGTGGACATCAATATTATTTGATCTTTCTTGAGGTGAGTAATGTCGAGAGGATACTTATCTATATATGAAGTGATATGAATAGTGGATAGTTCTAGACATCCAAAGTGCGCATTGTAATATCCGGAGTGTGTGTTCGTTGAGTGGGCCATCCCGTCATTTCCGATTATTGGTGACATAATTATTGCACTCGCTTTATTCGCGTGTTCGACGTGTCAAAATATTCGAGGGGGTACTTTATGACACTTATTTGCGGAGAAGTGCGCGTGCAGAAAACCCACTACCCTAGTTGCAAGATTGTAATCTTATAGTCGGCGTAATGCCTATCCATCCTTCTCCTATATATATCATAACACTCTTTAGTACATGTGCATACTTCAAAGCTATGGATGGTAGTTTCAACATGTAAGGCCTCGTAATCTCCTTCCCTTGTCTGATATCATTGCTATTGTCATAAGCCCTTCTACTATAAGTTCTCAGCAGTATAACAAGTTTTAGATAATTTACCTATTTTTTCTAATGAATTTTTACTGTTTAAAATAACTTGTCCATATATATTCTTGTGAATATAACTTCATCATAAGAGAGTTATGAATGAGTTAGAAACTGGTATTTTTTAAACAAAAATAGAGTTCATTGGAGCAGAAAGCAAAGAGATAAATCAGTATGAAAAATGTGTTTGGTAGCTATTTTAAATCTTACTCATGATTGTAAACACAAGATAGATTAATTTGCAAATATACAGTAGTTGGATCTAAGTATGTTAATCGGCTAGCTATATTTCAGAGCGTTTAAATGAATTAGTACTCTTTTACCAGCGGTATAGAATGATCATTCACCACATTATTCAGAGTCTGTTGCCATAATCATGTGTAAAATAATGTGTATTTCCTTCCTTTTTAAATGGCAGATGAATTAAATTGCCCAAGTCGACTGGAAAATAATATGATTATAGTGTACCAGTATATTTCAATTTACTGTCTATATATGTCTGCTATTCTATGTGGATTCCCTTTTCTTAAGCTACACGTGTTTACATTATTCTTATGAAATTATGTATTTGTATTCAGTAAAGAAATGATGAAGGCACACACCATTATTCTTATATCACTAAGCATGGTAGTTCTGTTCTCCATCAATGCCGTGGAGGGTGGAGCATACATGAGCCATGCTGCACTTCCTCGCAAAGGCCTAAAAGAAGAGCGGATGCTAGCTACCAGTGGAGAGAGTCCATCAGCTAGTAGTTTGTCAGGACTGCCATCGAGCAATACTAATGGTGTTAACAGCAACTCTGAAAGCACAAATACTGATACATCAGGCGCTGGTGCAGCTTATACCCCGATGACCGCCACTACTGCAGATTCCCACCATGACCTCTCAGTGGACCAGTACCGAAGAATCATCCGCAACAATCAGATCAAACCGTGATGAAGAACTGAACTCATAGTACATCATCAGCAAATAACTAGAATTATCTATGCGGGAACCAACCTATAGTTTGCAACTTTAATCGTAAGTTGAACTTGTGTGGAGGTGTGTCACCAAACATGTACTGCAAGATGTCTACTGCATTTGATTCTCAAGGTTTTCGTATGTTCATGCATATAACATGTATATTGGACTAGAACGAATAAAGCAGGTGTCTATGCTCAACAGTAATGGACAATATGTATATATGTTCTACGTAACTTTATCTTGACAATTCCGATAAATTAAGAATTTCCGTGAATTACACATATACTAGAACAATTGTAGATCCATGCACCTTTCCATTTTCATCTTTCATAATACACTATGTCTCTAGAGATCAATAGGTTGATGTCTCACTGTATTTTTGACAGTGTACAGGTTGCTGCCATCTTGCTTTCAATGGCACTGTTTTTTTCTTGTGTTGCATTATTGTATTTTCCAGTGTACAGTTTCAATTGCATTCAAAAAAGTTACAAAATGCAATAAGAAAGAAAGAGAGTATTGGTTTTAGTGGTGTTACCCACTTCTCGAATACAATTTAGTTGGCACATGTTAATTTTTCAATACTCTCTTGTTCAACTGCATGAACTTCAGAATTTAATTGCATACCATCAAATGCTGATTTAATTCTACACTGTTATATATGTTATTACAGTTTTAGTTTAAATATGAATCCCAGAATTGTTGGCATTGAAAATAAATTACTGATGTCCAACATACATTATATTAGTTGGATATGTCGTAATATTTAGACTGTTTTATTATTGAGCTTTAATATTGTTTTTATATGTTGTAGAGTTCACCCTCCGCTCGCTCCCTAAATTTTAGCTCAATCTCCACCACTGGTAAAATTAGCTGGCTATATATAGAGGGAGTAGACAATTTCCTGTGGTGGCAGTGCCTTCCATGCTGCTACCCCTATGTGTATATAAGCAGGAAACCAAGTCCCTGTTCTAATAAACCGCCACGCGATAAATTTTGCTCTCACTAAATTCATAGAATATTTTCCTGTGAAGAAGCTTTGTCATGGAGTCGCCGCGCAAGTTCTTCCCAGCTGTCATCCTCCTGCTTCTGCTCGTTGCAGCCACTGGTATGTTGTAAAAGAAACATGTCATGTAGTACTGGTGGACGACTCTGTGTGCAACGTCGTGTATTGGCTCTTGATTTTATTCAAACTTTGTACCAAACAGCAGCAGCAGATTGTAGTACCACAGCCCATTAGACGAAGCCTGCTAGTACGACTGGAAGTATTGGCCTATGTGGCACGGTGATGTTGTGGTGGTGGTTTAGTGCTATGGTTAGTTTACAGTTGTTGTTGAGGTGCTTTTATGTGGACTCCTTCTATAATGCGAAAAGAATTTCGGATGCGGAGTGTTTTTTTGTATTAGTTCCATGATGCACTTTGAGAATATAAATAATTCTAAATCAATGAAAAATGCACTTTGAGAATATTTAATATCAAATGTTTTTTAAAGTTTTTAAGATGATTTGTAGTGGCGTATCTTCTAGGAAAAACTATATGTGAAGGATGACTGGAGGATAGATTAATTCGGCCTATACTAGGATCCAACTAGTAGCACCGTAGGTGTGCATATGTACAGCTATCGTTGTAGGTTATAAGGGCAGTCCCAACCCTCCATGTAGGATGATTTTCATAGCATTAATTAGGCTGTAATGTAGGACTCTTTGCTTATGTGGCACTGTATTAAATAAGAGAGATAATGGAAAGAGGAAGAAACTGGGTCTCATGCAAAACCCAGTGTCTACACGAGAACCCATGCATAGGACACAACCAAAGTTTGCATTAGGGAAGGATGGTGTCTTCATGATAGATAAAGAACAAATATGATTGGTAGATATGAAAGATGGTGAATTTATTAAGTATCAATCATAAGAAATCATGGGTTGGAGAATGTGGTGTCTAAAGCTAAGTGATGTCTTGCTAACGTGGCAATATGGACACTACCTGTAGACATGGTGGGTTGGGACTGCCCTAAATGGTCGATCTGCATGTCCTTAATGGGTATATATGTTTTGCTTTTAATTTCTAGTAAGTCCCAGGCTTCCTCCAGGATTTCATGTTGTAGACTATAGAGTCTTGCAGTGGTACTAATACAGTTTGCAACGACTATCTATATATATTCATTATCTTGTAATACACAGATAGGTCCAATTTATTTGTGTTTTAAATGTCTAAAAAAATTTGCATTACATGTTGGTCAAATTACACTCAAGATGATGTCATGTGTAATTTTACACTCAAGATGATGTCATGTGTAATTTTACAGCTTTAGTTCACAACTAAATGATTCTAGACAGAGATTTAGCGTGTTTAAATTATACATACAATTATTGTGCAACTTAAATATATACAAAATTTAGTAATTCAATTCAAATTTAGAATCCAATTTTGGAAATTTATTTAGTTTTCCATAGAACATAAATTTAGTAGACATGGCCATATAAACCTTCTGACATTCACAAAGTAATTATTTAAGATTTGGTTTTAATTCCAAACTCCATGCTAAAAGTTTGGATAGCCAACCCATGAAAACAAACCATAATACTATAGCACTCATAAACGATTCTAATTTCGGAAGTAGCCTTTTTTTCATCGCCATTAAAGTTTTCTCATAGAACAAACACCCCGGTGCACACTTGTTTTGCATGTCACATGTGTCTATACAAACAATATTGCTTGTGATACTGATAACCCTTTCTGTTGTGCTTCTGTGTGTTCAGATATGGCGCCTGTACAGGCTAGGGAATGCGAGAAGGATAGCGCCAAATTCGTTGGGCTGTGCATGAATGTAGACAACTGCGCCAATGTGTGCCGTGGTGAAGGGTTCACCTCTGCCAGGTGCAGCTCGTTTCGCCGCCGCTGCGTGTGCATTAAACAGTGCTAGATGAATTGGATGCGCGTGAGATATGGATCGACCACCAGATGCGAGCATCTAGCTATTCTCTCATCCATCCTTCAATAAGTCTTCAGCATTTTTTTCTTTGAAAACAAGTCTTTGGATTATTGGAAGACTTGTGTTTTGCTTCCTTATTCAAAAATAAAAACTGGTGATCTTTTACCTAATCTTTATTAAGGAGGAGTAAGGCCCAAGCACCAAACTAAGGTGTTCATTTCACAAGTTGATTAGTTTCTTGACAACATGACTCATGGGTTTTGATTGTAACATCGATTCTTGTATTCCTGTTTATAATATATTGAATGATACAAACACGGAAGTGTGCTTCAATGTTCCTCTTTTCCAGAATGCTAGAGAATTAGGGATCCTTAATTTGGGACAGTTATTAGTTTGTTAGTTTATTAGGTATTAGGTGACATTTGTCATTCATCTCTAAAATTCGGATGGAGTGATAGCAGCTTCTCATGGTCTTACTAATCATCAACATCAACACCAAAAGTAAGTTATTCACACATGCTACAGGAGTGATCCTTGCGGGCGTATAAACATCATTCATACTTGGGACAGGGCCGGCATCATGGAACTTATATGAATGTGGTTGTTTTATTCATGTCAAAACCGACACAAGCAAATAATGTGAGTATTCTAATTGATTTGTCAAGTATCCATTCATTGTCCATTTAAGCGCCGGTACATATGAGTTTACTATTCTATCTGTGTTTGTTTCACACCGTTATCTTGCTTGGTTCTAATTGTACCGGTAATTGAGCACATACTACAAAGGTGGCAAAACATAATTATTTAGTAATCATGTCCAGTTAGATCCATGAATACACGTGCATTATTATCACTACTAGAAATGCAACCTAAGCCAATGGGGATGTACAATGCCCAATGGGCAGTCGGGGAGATTTTTAATTGCCAGCAGTTAGGTTGTTACTCACTAGTAGAAAAAGCAGCTTTTGCACCGATTAAAAGCCCCCTTCTAATCTTCGGTGTTAAAGGTGGACATTCACTGAAAAATATGTGTGTTGCTGTGATTCGAACTCGTAACCTCTTAGCTCGCGCGTACCCTCTTTTCCACCTCACCTGCGTAGCGCATGTGACTAGGTAAAAGATGCTTTCCCTTTGAAGTACTATGTGCCCCCCCCCCCCCAAGCATCGAGCCGTAACACGAACCGGTGTTAAAGGATGCTAAAGGGCGACGCCAACCGGAGCTAAAGGGTCCTCGAGGGCTTACGAATTTTGGACCCGGTGCAAATGTAGCATTAGAACCGGGTTTTGATGGCACCGAGACATACGAGGAGGTTGGATGTGGTTTCCTCTAGTAGTGACTGATAGTTACAAGGTGCCCCATCAGTCTTGGTACCAGATGGACAACAGTATAAAGTTCTCCTAAGGGTTATATGTTGAACAGTTGGACCAGATAAATTATATGCCAAGGGTTTAAATGCAACGCATGGCTAATGTTACAATAGCCATCGGTTAGGCAATCACCGTCAATGGTGTATGCACAGTCAGTCATTTGATGAAACAGAGCCAACAATTTCGAGTTTAGTGGTCGGCTTTTGTACTGAATGGTCATAGTTTAATACTTTTTGCGATAGTGTAAGATAGCACAAGAAGTTTAGCAGTTGATCTAGAGTAGATTGTACCCACCACATTACAACTTAGCAGGTGGATGCAGATTGGTCTAACAACTTATAAAATACAAAATTTAGTACCACAACTTAATGGTGGGTGTATATTAGTCCAACAACTTTTAAAATATACCAACTTATAAAATATAAAATATATAAAATTTAGTACCACAACTGAACGGTGAGTGCAGATTAGTCCAACAACTTTTAAAATATACAGTTTAGCGTAAGAACTTGGCAAACTGGTGTATCCGCAGCCCAAACATTAGCAACAATTTTGCTAATACATTTGGTGCCACCTAAACTTGATCAGTTAGCCTAAAGACGTATATGAATAAATTGCACACGCAATAGATGTGCATTCAAATTAATAAGCATGTGTATGTGTTAGACATACTCTCGTCAATATTTTGGACATATGACAAAAGTTGAACGTACACAACCATTAACATGACAAAAGATGAACATAACAATAACTGACCAACATATTCATAAATTGGATTTTGAGAGGAACATAAACATAAACATTTACATGATTATCAATAAAATGAAAAAACATAAATGAACTTTAAAGAAACATAAATTTCATCACCCTAACTGGGGGACACATGGCAACAGAATTCATCATCCTACTAGGGGAAATTAGCTAAGCAGAATCATAAAATCTAACTGGACAAAAGTACAATTCGTTCATAACACCTTCTGCACATACATCAATAGAGTATATCAGGGTTGTAGCACTAACATCGCCACCACGGTGCCAGCAGCACCTCCGTTTCCCCACCACAGCAACCAAGGTTATAGTTTTAGGGTTTTAGGGTTAAATAGGAGACAACAGTGGTGAAAAGTGGGGTCCCGCTCCAAATCAATGCGAGCACGGACCTTCAATGCAGCTAAGGACTCAATCCTAGTTGCCCTCCCCACAGTCACTGCAAAAGAATCTACCGCGGCCTAGTCGGTGGAAACAAGCACCTTACGCACCTGGGCCGTGTATCCGATTGTGCTGTCCACAGAGCTGGGCTCTGCCACCGCCACAATGCGAAGGATGGCATCTGTTGCTGCTGCTGCAATAGCTGCTCTAGGCACAGCCTCTCCGAGGCGGAGCACTACTGCCTCCACAGCCTCGTCCCACCATGGCATCATCCTCCATCGTTGGCGCCATGGAGGTCATCGAGTAAATCTGGAGCTGGTTAGAATATTGCTTCTAAAATAAACACATTCCAGACACATAATTTAAATTGTTTGATAGCATGAAGAGACAGAGGTTCCATAGAGCTCCAAGGAGCATATTATACGACAAAGGTTCCATGTTCAATGCCAAGTTTTGGAGAAGCTTGCATGCTGCTATGGCACCCTTAGACACATGGGTAGATAGAACGAGTGAACCATATTCTTTATGATTTGTTTATAGCCTGTCCGTTGACTTATAGTAGCTATTGGGAGAAGAATTTGTCCTATGCAGAGTAATCCTTTCTGTGACTGAGTGGAACTTCAAGATTCAGTTAGAAGATAAGCTGTTGTCACTTCTTAAGCAGCAAAGAACCTATTGGAAGCAAAGAGGGACAATTAAGTGGGTGAAGTTTGGAGATGAAGGAAGAAAATTCTTTCATGCACATGCTACAATCAAATTTAGAAAGAACAGAATCACCTCTCTAACAAAGGTTGGTGGGCAAACAGTGTTTTCACACAATGATAAAGCAGACATTCTTTGGCAGACCTACATGGAAAGGCTAGGCATTTCAAAATATCAGGGCATGCAAATTGATTTAGAAAGCATTTTGCAAACACAGCCTGGCCTCAGCATCTTGGAAGCTTCTTTTACCTATGAAGAAATTAACATGGTAGTCAGGCAACTCCCTAACGATAAATCACCAGGTCCAGATGGTTTTAACACCGATTTTATCAAAAAATGTTGGCCCATACTCAAGACAAACTTCTATGACCTCTGTCTGGCTTTTCAAGCGGGAGAGGTATGCCTACAAAGCATCAATGGATCTTATATTACCCTAATCCCCAAGATAGACAGTCCTACCACTGCATCTGATTATAGGCCAATGTCACTGCTAAATATTTCCATGAAGATCATCACCAAACTCCTCGCCAATAGACTTCAACTTCACCTAGAGAGTCTGGTTCACAGAAATCAATATGGTTTTATAGAAGGACGAACCATACATGACTGCTTAGCTTGGACTACTGAATACATACATCTTTGTCAGAAATCAAGAAATAAAATGCTTGTGCTGAAGCTGGACTTTGAGAAAGCTTTTGACAAGATGGAACATGAGAGTATCTTGCAAATTATGAGACACAAAGGTTTTGGGGAGCAATGGTTGAAATGGATGAAAGACATTTTCTCATCTGGAACATCTTATGTCTTGTTAAATAGAGTGCCAGGAAAACTTTTCATTGCAGAAGGGGAGTCAGGCAGGGTGACCCTCTCTCACCATTGTTGTTTGTGGTTGCAGACCCTCTTACAGACACTCACTAATAAGGCTTGTTCAGAACAGCTTCTTACACTTCCTGTCCCAATGCAGTACACTCAAGATTTTCCAGTTCTACAGTATGCATATGACACTTTGATCATATTGGAGGGCTCAATCACGCAGCTAACTGTGGCAGAACCGCTCATCCTAACCCAATAAAAGTGCACTTATATCGCCTTAAACGCGATCCGACACTTAAATTGGATGAAGATAGCTGTCTGTCGGGTTTCACCCGATACAACCACGTATTTCGAGATCGAAACAAAGCATACCAATACTCATACGAAGATGAGTCCAGGGATTACATCAATCCATTTATTACATCCAGGTGGTTCACTTGCCATTATTACAAACTGGTTTTTCAAACTTAAAGTTCAGAGTGCCATAAAACAGCGGAAGCAACTATTTATTCGTCGAACCAGGTGATGTCACGAGGAAGCCAACCATGACATCACTCACCACGCTCCTCACCCTCCGAGGACGGGTCCCACTCGACAGACCAGCCTAGGGGCAGCTGTGTCGGCCAAGTCAAGCTAGCAACCATTTCATTTAAAGAACCTGAAAGATTAGCCACAAGCAAGGCTGAGTATACTAATACTCAACAAGACTTACCCGACAAAAATAAAATTCTAGACATGCAAGGCTTTTTGGCTGACGGGTTTGTTTTGCCAAAAGCGATTAAAAAGTGGGTCCTTACTTTCAAGTTTTATTTTCCATATTCTAGTAGAATCACCATTCTAAATGAGCACCTATTCTAAGCAAACATGTTGTACAAGCAATTTTAATCATAAAAATCCAATATCAAGCTCAGGTTTAACTTTTTACTCAGTGCAGAATTGTGATCAAGCAGTCTCAGTAAACTGTGAGAGACAGACGATTCGAATCAATTTGTTAACCTTGCAAGGTGGACCTAAACACACGACATGCATGACCACACCAGGCTCACACATTATCAACCGTTCCCATCAATCCCCGGTTTGTGTACAGACCCCGCATCCCTTGGATACAAGGCCCCAACGGTCCCCGGGCGACGCTGTGCCGTGGCCGCACTTATACCCATATGCTGCAGGCAAAGGAATCTCATTCCGGGGGTACCGGGCCAAAGCCACGCCCCGGTTCAATCAGGTACATAGGCTTACTGATTACCATATTTCTCAGCATGTGTTTAGTACGTTCAAAAGCTTGACCACTAACGCCGACACATTCCGACCTTAGCCAAATTTTAACTAGACGGACGGGGCATCAACATCCACCATAGTAATCAATCCCAAGCCCCGCCCATCATTCCTTATGATGCCAACATAAGTAAACACATCAACTCCTATACTCGGGAGTGACAGGAAATCACTCGACTTCTACCGGGTACCTATTAGCATAGCCACTACTTCGAACTCTTGCTAGTAAGCCACTTGGGACCCTATGGATAATGCAACTAAGGTTCCAAATAACTCCTAGACTTAATGCACAATCAGGAAAATTAAATATAGAATTGATGTGTAAATTTTAGAATAAACCGGGTTATGCTCCGGTGCTTGCCTTCCTGCTCAAAACTGGCCTTGGACCCTTCCGAACCTGGGTTCGGGTCCTGATCAGCCTCAATCACGTTCAAAGTCCCTTCCGGCTCCTCGTTCTCTGCCACAAGTGTGTAGTTGCCGTCAGCGAGGTTAGGATCTATACAAGATGCAATGCATATTAGTTTGATTAAAAACATGTGACTGATCCAAGAATTTAACATTCTGAAGAAAAAAAATGAGAGGGGTATATGTGGCCATATTCACCTAGATAACCACCTATATTCTTCCTTTCTTTACAAAAGTACAGTTTATGTTGAAGGTGAGTTTCTTTATTTTCTTTCGATGGTGATTGTGTACATATATAAAAAGCTTAGCAGTAGTGTGACATAAAGAAAACAGGTGAAAAACACCTGGGTTGATGTGTTTGCATAAAGTCATACATTTGCATAGTTTATCATGTTCTCAAATCATCATTTTATTCTGTTATATTGCTTTAGGCAGTATAACATATCCTACTTAACTATAACATTTAATGAGCACTACTAGCATTACTACTGACCTGCTATAAAAAGTTGAGCACATTCTACTGAGCAATTAATTTACTAAAAATCTTTTACTACAGCAAAGCTAGAAACTAAAATAAATGGAAAACAGTAGCTACAGGTCATATTTTTAGGTTCTGTTTGTACAG
>OAMR01000500.1:823974-852566 GCA_900205405.1 Echinochloa crus-galli | reverse complement strand
GCCATATTCACCTAGATAACCACCTATATTCTTCCTTTCTTTACAAAAGTACAGTTTATGTTGAAGGTGAGTTTCTTTATTTTCTTTCGATGGTGATTGTGTACATATATAAAAAGCTTAGCAGTAGTGTGACATAAAGAAAACAGGTGAAAAACACCTGGGTTGATGTGTTTGCATAAAGTCATACATTTGCATAGTTTATCATGTTCTCAAATCATCATTTTATTCTGTTATATTGCTTTAGGCAGTATAACATATCCTACTTAACTATAACATTTAATGAGCACTACTAGCATTACTACTGACCTGCTATAAAAAGTTGAGCACATTCTACTGAGCAATTAATTTACTAAAAATCTTTTACTACAGCAAAGCTAGAAACTAAAATAAATGGAAAACAGTAGCTACAGGTCATATTTTTAGGTTCTGTTTGTACAGTGATCTAGTCATAATATAAGGAATAACATATCCAAAAACCAAACCCAAAGGTTCTGTGTAGCTTGAGTTATTTATTAAAGTGCTTATACAAAGAATGATTTTCATTTCCCAATGAGTGCAGAAAAAGTATATACATGCTTTGAGAAAGTTGTAGCTTTAGTCTCACATAACCCAACAAAATATAATTTGCATTTTTATGGTTTCCCTACGATTTTTAATCGATTTTCAAAAGTCACTGTGTTCTAATCAACAACTTAACTCCAGTTTCACATTTTAACCCCTGACCGTTTACGTTCAAGCCCCTGCAAGTTTTCAAATTTGACAATGGGGTCCCTGGCTGGCCGGTGGCGGCGCTCGAGTGAAACCGGCGATGTGGGGCCCCATTCTCGATGAGATCTAGCCTAAGGGGTTCAGTGGCTCACCCCGGTTCGAATGAGGTAGGCCTCGTGGTCGGGGATGGCTTGGCGGCAGCGAACGGCGGCGGCGGAGATCTACGGGCTCCGGTGAGCTCACGCCGGCGCCATGGATGGCCTCCCGACTCACTCAACTGGGGGAAAAGCTTCGTGAGGAGTAGAGGAAGCTGTTGGTGCTCTTGGTTTAAGACAAGGCGGCCGGTACGCGGCTGCCCGCATAGAGGCGGCGGACGGCGGCGACGGCAAGTGGGGGAGTGGTTTCAGGAGTGACAGGAACAGGGGTTTGAGGGGTCGGGGAGCATCACTAGGTGGTAGGGAGCTCCATTGTGAAGCTAGTTTGGACGGAGATGGTGCGGAGAAGGCTGCCCACGATGAGCTCGATTGGTGGCGACTGGGCGGCGGGAATGGCGACGGCGAGCTCGGGGGTGGCAATGTGCAGCCTGGGGTCCCTTTTATAGGCGACAGGAGGGAGGATGGAGCCTTAACGTCGAAGCTTTGGGGTCCAGATGGCCGTCGTGGTGTGCAACGGCGTTTGGGAGCCACGCCGGCGTTAATGGCGCCATTAGCAGAGTGCTGCGGCCGCGTGGCAAGGCGAAGCTGGGGGAGGGCGATGTGGACGCGGCTTGAGGGGCTCGTGTGCGCAAACGAGTGGCCAAAATGCCGCTGCTTGCTGTGCGGGCTGGCGCAGCGCGGCTGGGCTGCGTCGGGGCGCGCCGGCATTGGCCGTTGCGGATACGCCGCAGGCGCTCGCGATCGAAGCCGTGCGCGGTTGGGAGAGCTCGGGGTTCGGTCGCATCGCTGGCCGGGTTGTGTCGCGGCAGTCAAGTCTCGACGGCCGCGTGGCGGGGCGAGGCGGCGCCGGTCGACCGGCACGGAGCGCGGCATACGGCTCGGTCGGGAAGGGGTGGAACGTGGTCGTGCAGAAAGAAGAGGCTGGCATGTGGGTCCGCCTTCGCGTGAAACGTGCCAGGCGCTCGGTGGTGACCGGTTTGGTGTACGGGAGCGGCCGGCGGCTCTGGCGCGAGGGGTTAGAAGAACAGGGTGAGAGAGAGAGAGTTTGACTGGGTTTGACAAACATTTGACCACAAATTGCTTCAAATTTTTCCATGGGAACCTCAAAATCTCCAAGAACAAAAGTTGCGCTAACTAGTTTTCCCTACAACTTTCATGTTGTATGATTTTTTGTTTGAGCACTAAATCATACTAAAACAAGGATTTTTAGAGCCTAATCAAATAAGCTTTAAAACTCAAAACTTGAGATTAAAATTTCTTTGAAATTTGGTTCTATTCTTCCTATATGTTTGTTTCTATGATAAACATGTTTATGACTATGACCACTTATAGAATGCAAGATTGGAAGAATTATTTTGGTCACATTGTTTGCATTGGTCAACTTAAGTTTGACTTAGGTAAAAGATTCTTTGAAAAAGCCGCACCCTCATTATTCTTCTAGGTTTAGATTTTTGGGTTTTCACAGCCTACCCCCCTTAAAAGAAATCTCGTCTCGAGATTGGATGTAAAAGTGGTGTACCTCCGTGAACGAGAAGAAAACCCCGGAAATTTTTGTTAAGGAATTCTTCGGTTTCCCAGGTGGCTTCATCTATGCTGTGATGATTCCATTGGACTTTAAACATTTTTACCACTTGTCTTCTCGTATGCCTTTCCCTTCGATCAAGGATTTTAATAGGAAATTCCACATACGAAAGATCGGGTTCTACCCAAACCTCCTCTTGCTCAATTACTTCCTCTGGAACTCGAAGGCATTTCTTGAGTTGGGAGACATGGAAAACATCATGAATAGCTGATAGCTTATCAGGGAGCTTCACTTGATAAGCCACTGGGCCACATTCTTTGATGATCTCATATGGGCCAATGTATCTAGGGGCTAATTTTCCCTTGATCCCAAATCTTTGTACTCCCTTCGTTGGAGATAGTTTGAGATAGACGTGGTCACCAACTTCAAATTTTAAAGGGGTTTGCCTTCTATCAAAATAACTCTTTTGCCTTGATTGAGCTGCTTGGAGATGTTTTTGAATGACCTTGACCTTTTCTTCTGCTTCGACTACTAGGTCCGGTTCAAACACTCTCCGCTCTCCTGTTTGAGACCAACTCAATGGTGTTCGACACCTTCGGCCATACAATGCTTCAAAAGGTGCCATTTTCAGACTGGCCTGATTGCTGTTGTTACAAGAAAATTCAGCTAAAGGTAGGCACTTGTCCCAATTCTTGTCATAATGAAGCACACAGGCTCGAAGCATATCTTCAAGAGTTTGATTTACCCTTTCAGTTTGCCCATCAGTCTGCGGATGGTAAGCTGAGCTCCGGATTAACCGAGTACCCAGAGACTCTTGCAACTGCTCCCAAAAACGAGATACAAACTGGGGCCCTCGATCTGAGATGATGGTTTTGGGTATGCCATGCAGACTGACAATACGCTCTAGATAGATTTCAGCATAACGTTTGACTGTGTAGACGGTACGAACAGGAAGGAAGTGTGCAGATTTTGTGAGCCGATCCACTATGACCCAAATGGAATCATGTTTTTGAGATGTGTTAGGTAACCCAACAATGAAATCCATGCTGATATCTTCCCATTTCCATGATGGAATGGGTAGTGGTTGAAGGGTACCAGCCACTTTTAAATGACTAGCTTTAATCCTCTGGCAGGTGTCACATTCCGACACATACTTACCAATTTCTCTTTTCATTCTAGTCCACCAGAATTGAAGCTTCAAATCCTGATACATTTTACTGCTTCCTGGATGGATAGAAAATTTAGGGAGGTGTGCTTCATCCAAGATTTGTTTACGGAGTTCGAGGTCCTTTGGAACGACTAGGCGGTCCCCAAACCATACAACTCCCTTCCAATCTTGCCGAAAACATTTATACTTCGAGTCCCCTTGGGATAATTTCTGTTTGATTATTTTGATACCCTTGTCCTTCAATTGTGCCATAATCACTTGATCCTGCAAGGTAGGCTGAAGTGCTATGTGATTTAGGCTACCTTGAGGAACAATTTCCAAATTCAGTTTCCTCATTTCATGGCATATGGTCTCGGAAATTTTCTCTACGGAGAAACAATGGCAATGGGCCTTTCGGCTGAGTGCATCAGCTACCACATTAGCTTTCCCAGGGTGGTAATGCACTTCTAGATCATAGTCTTTAATCAACTCCAACCACCTTCTTTGTCGCAAGTTTAGATCAGCTTGGGTGAAAATATATTTAAGACTCTTATGATCTGTGTATATATTGCAATGATTTCCCATGAGATAGTGCCTCCAAATTTTTAAGGCATGAACGACTGCTACTAGCTCAAGATCATGCGTAGCCATGTGGACGAATAGCTCGTGATGCATAAGCAATAACTCGCCGCTCTTGCATGAGAACACAGCCCAGTCCAGTGCCTGAAGCATCACAATAGACATCAAAGGGCTTTGAATTATCTGGTTGAGCTAGAACAGGTGCTGATGTCAAGAGTTTCCTTAGAGCATGGAAAGCTTCCATGCATTTTTCACTCCATACAAACTTGACCCCCTTCTTCAGCAATTCGGTCATGGGCTTAGCAATTTTTGAAAAATCCGGAATAAACCGCCGATAGTATCCTGCTAGGCCCAGAAAACTTCGAATTTGATGAACAGAAGTAGGTGGTTTCCAATCCAGTAATTCTTGGACCTTGCTGGGATCAACAGCGATACCATCCTTGGAAATGGTGTGCCCCAAGAATTTGACAGTATCCAGCCAAAATTCACATTTATAGAATTTAGCATAAAGCTGGTGATCTCGGAGATGCTGAAGAACAATGTGAAGGTGCCGAGCATGTTCTTCTTCATTTTTGGAATAGATGAGGATATCATCAATGAAAACCACGATGAATTTATCAAGTTCCGGCATAAAGACTGAATTCATGAGAAACATGAAATAAGCTGGAGCATTAGTGAGACCAAATGACATCACCAAATACTCATACAGCCCATAGCGAGTAGAGAAGGCAGACTTAGGAATATCACTTGGCCGGATTTTGATTTGGTGATAGCCAGAGCGGAGATCAATTTTTGAAAAGACCTTAGCTCCTACTAGCTGATCGAAAAGAAGGTTAATGCGGGGCAATGGGTATTTATTTTTAATGGTGACCGCATTGAGAGGCCGGTAGTCTACACACAACCTGAGACTGTTATCTTTCTTCTTTACAAAGAGGGCAGGACAACCCCAAGGTGAGGAACTGGGTCGGATATAACCTTTGTCTAGAAGCTCTTGGAGTTGGATTTTTAATTCAGCTAATTCCTTAGGCGGCATTCGATAAGGTCTTTTGGAAATGGGAGCGGTGCCTGGCTGTAACTCGATGACAAACTCAATATCTCTATCTGGTGGCATTCCGGGTAAATCATCCGGAAAAACATCAACATATTCACATACCACAGGAATGTCTTCCAGCTGTATTTCCTTCATCGCATATGCACAAGAATTTATGCATCTTTGACGAGGCAGATAGAGAGTTGTGATTCCATGTGTGGGTGAGTTGATTTCAATAGCTCGTGCCACAATGTCTAAAGTGACTCCATGTTGAGTCATCCAATTCATACCCAAAATAACATCTATGTCCTCAATTCCTAGAATAATGAGGTCGGTTGGGATGATTTGACTACCCACTTTAAGTGGTGCACGACAGGTGATTTGATTAGAAGCAATTATTCCACCCGGGGTTGTGATCATGTAGGCACATTTTGTATGAGTGAAACCTAGACCACATTTTCCACTAAACTTTGTACTGATAAAATTATGGGATGCTCCAGAATCAAATAAAATAACTGCTGGCCGGTTCTGCATAGAAAAGGTACCAGTCATGATGGGAGCACCCTCGGAAAGATCAGCGAAGGTGGTGAAATTCAGTCGGCCTTGGCGCACTTGCACCATAGGCCTTTTGCCTTTGTTGTTGCTGCTGCTGGGCTTTGACCCTTGGGCCTGATTCTGCTGCTTGTTCTGGGGGCATTCTCGAGCAAAATGATTAGCACTCCCACAATTGAAGCAACGGTTGAAATTTCCAGAACGACTTGGCTGTTGCACAGTCGTTCTTGGGCCATTAAACGGAGAATTTGCTGGCCGCACATTCCCCTGCTGCTACGGTGGCCTGAAAACCCAACGCCCTCGCTGAGGGGGCCTCGGAGCAGCACCTAAAGGAGCATTACGCATCAACTGATACCTCCGTGGTGGTACACTGGAGGGTCCGGATGGTGTCTTTCTCTTCTTCTCAGCACGGTGGGCCGCGATACAATTTTCTTGAGTAATGGCCAAATTCACCAACTCATTGTAAGTATTAACCTTAGTAAGATTCAGGCGTTCCTTAAGCTTGGTATTAAGGCCTCGGTGGAAGTGATCACGCTTCTTGGCATCAGTGTCAGCATTGTAACCCCCATACTGACTCAGATTATTAAAAGCTTGGGCATACTGCAGTACAGTGCGAGTGCCCTGAGTAAGTGCCAGAAACTCATTGAGTTTTCTTTCCATCAATCCTTCTGGAATATGATGAGCACGGAAGGCTGTGGTGAATTCTGCCCATGTCACCTCATGGTTGGCAGGAAAAGTGGCAGAATAGTTTTCCCACCATAAGCGGGCTGTACTGCGGAGCTGTTGAGCTGCATAGCGAACTTTGTTGGCATCTGAACAAGGAGCCAACAGTAAATAAAACTTGGATTCAATTGTGCGAATCCAAGCGTCCGCGTCAAGTGGTTCTTCGGTTTGCATGAAAACGGGTGGCTTTGTATCGAGAAAATCCTTGTAGGTTGCCGCCCCGGGAGGGTTGCCATTATGGCCACCTCTTTGCTGCTGTTGGCCTTGAACCAACTGTCGCATCAGTTCTACTTGGGCAGCCATGAACTCCTCTATGGAGGGCGGGTTTTGCCCGCTTCCTCCTGCTCCATTAAACCCCTGGGGAGTTTGGCGTATATGACCCACCATCTGAAATTTCAAAGCCTCCTTATTAGCCAAAAAGGTTCAGTCCTAAACAAGGCTTCATATGGTAAAAAGCGAGATATTAAGAAAATGTACAAGATCGCGTAAATTTTATTGAAAGCATTCCCTACAAGCCTGACATTTGGTGAGCAGTTATTACACATGAGATGCGTCATTTTTGGTATTCAACTTAAGAGAAAATTCAGAGGTGAAAGTGACCCAGGTTTTCAGCAAACTGCACTTTAGAAATAAAAGTGTAATTTATTCTAGAGTACTCCTGTCATGCTGAAAATTTGTCATCCACAAGATCACGACACAACGTCATATTTTGGTATTCAACGTAACGCCCAGATCTGCATGGAGATAAGTCTAACATCATTGTCTTGGTTCAGCTGCGGCGATGACAGCCAAACTATCATTACAGCTAGTTGTTCCTCGGAACAGGCCCCGTTAGCAAAATAATTACAACTTCGTGCACTAATTACAAAAGAGTACTCAACTCTAAGTTAGCCTACATCCCACTGTCCAAAAGTTAGGCCAAACTATGAGGAGTTTTGTGCACTACCAACTAAACATCACTAGCTGAAACTACTGCTGCACTATAGTCTTTCCTTTCCCTTCATGCTCTCATACCCCTGGCTCAAACTCAATGTCTGAAGCCTCCTCTACTATCTCAGGTTCCTCTCCTTGGACTGCAGGAGGAACCTCCTGTGCTTGCTGCCCCTGAAGTTGGGCGATCGTTGCATTAGCATCTTCTAGTTCTACTTGCAGGTCATGAACCTGATCCTGCAGTAGGTCGTTCGCTGCGATCCTTTCATTTACATCAGCTGCTAACCCTTCAGCTTCCAGCTCTAACTCAGCAATTCGTGTGGCCATTGCCTGCACTTGGGCGTCCTGATTATTGATCATCAAGTGGGCTTGAGCCAAGATAGAGAGGTTTGTGATGGCTGTGCTTTGATAGGCTTGCAACCGAAACAAGGCTATCATACACCTTGTCGAGTTGTAAGGGCTTGTTTGGATGGCAGGTTTTAGAGTTAAAACACCGGTAAAATACAACCCTGATTATTTTCCGCTGGTGAGTTCAAAATTTTGTTTGGATGAGCGGTTAGCACACTAAAATTACAACTAGTTTAATCTAATACCGGACGAAAAAAATAATTGTGTGAGGAGGTCTGGAAAAGAAAACGACAACTATCGGGAGCGCCGCCTCATTCGTCGTCCTCCTCCGCGCGACGGACTCGACCGAGACCGTGTACCTGTTCCTCCCCACCGGCCACTGCATGGCCGCCGCACCCTTCGCCCGCAAGCGAGCTTCACCCTGCCGCGACCGTCGAGTTCGCCTGGATCTACTCTCGCCGACCGCTGCTCCGCCGGCCTGCTGCTGCTCCGCCGGACATGGCTGCTCGCCCCGGCGGTGGCCGATTTGAGCCCTCCATGGCGCCTGTCTAGCACACCCAAGAGCGTCAGGCTGATGCCATGATTTACATCTGCGGGATCCCTCCAGAATTTTTAGATCAAATTAAATCGGTCTCAATTAAACTCAGGCACGAAAGAAACCGACCGGCATCAATTTGTGCGGCCTCGATCGACGAATGCGCTGGATCTCACTTGGTGGCGTTGAGCTCAGGCTCCATGGCAGGAGCTTTGGTTCTCGTGTGGATGATGTGATTAGGCTGAAGGGATCTGTGCCGAAATGGTTTCGTGTGGGAAGAGGGATCCCAATGTGCCAACCTGACCCAAACGCTGTAACCATATTGGGTCATTTTCCTGCTCGAGAGGGAACAGACCCATGGGGGTTCCTGTTATTGCATTGGGGTGATAGCTGCAGAATGTTGTTAGCGCTCTGAGCGCCGCAGCTTCCCAAGTATCCCTTAGTCGGTGCCCATAAATCTCTAAATCCAATAATGGCCATTCCGGGTGCGTGGGATGAGATAAGATGGTCAGCTGTACGTGGCAGTGTGGCACTCCCAGCTCTTGATATTCTAGCCCCACATAGTAGGGTGGGACATTGTACCCTGCTGCGCTTAGGGTCTCCCACAAAATGGAAGGAAAACCCTCCCAATGTAGGCAAAGAGAATGAGCTCTGCCCTCTAGGTCAAACTCTACGGGTGCAGCGGCAGCCATCTGAAAGTAACAAGGTCCAAGTAATTTAAGGCATAATAACGATTGTTGCACACATTTACAATAATTTTGGGCAGCAGTAAGGAACATACTCTATTCGGCAAGACTTTTCTCTAATCTTTACCACATCACCACTAAGGTATATAAGAGCAACTTTGATATTCTAAGTTAAAGCCAAGGTGTCCTTATAAAGTAACCAAAAATGTGCCTTCCCCCCACTCAGTGTTTCCTGAAAATTTCAGGCAGACAGGATGCTACTGTTCTTGTCATAACTCTCAGCTCACTTATCCAATTGTCACCAATTTTTGACAGCAGATAGACCATTCCACTATGAACATTTGTCATGTTGACCATTTTTGCTAGAAATGACTTTTTCAGGGTCGAAAAATTAAAACTCAGAAACTTTTAAGCACAGCAAAGCGGTTTAGTACTCTCTGTCTATTTTCAGGGCAAACCTACTGTTGCTGTTTTGGGCCTAACTCCTAGTGTAGTTGTCCACTTAGCACGAAATTTTGACAGAGCATAAGTAACTCCATAACAAACAACTTTCTTAATGATCACTTCTACCATTCAAAAGTTTTTGGGGTCCGAACATTTAAAATTCAGAACCATTATCGAACCTGAGATTTTTCCGGGAGCTTAACCATTGATGGGGTTTTGATTCCTATCTTACCCAACATTTTCCTAGCACCACCGGCTTTAATTCTAGGAACTTGAGCCATGAAGCTAAGTATTAAGCCCTAAGGTTGGCAGGATTTCCAAACCTCCTACAAAATTATTTCTCTAAAATAGTTAAAGCTTAGTTAGTCCTTAGGTTGTTTTTATTATACTGATGGTGGGTGTACTGCTTTGGATGACACCACTAGCAAATTTAAGGTTCTAATATTAGCAGTATTACAAAAGCATTGGTCACTTAATAATGAGACAAGTCCTACTGGATAACATTTTTAGGACATACTGCCCTACAGGTCTGTGTTGTATATTATACTTGACCCTCTAACATAATATCAGAACATCATACAAGGATTATTTCCAAATTAAGCCCGCAAAAATTAAAAACGACGCTGCATCACTAAATATCAGTTCAGACCAATAGGTATACCTAAAAGACCACTTTGGCTATCAGTAAGGTTTAAAATACTCAAACAACGGAAATCTAATATTGCCTTTAGTATGTAACCGCTAATAAAGGTTTAACACCGCCCTACTAAATAGGATGCACTGCACAAATAATAAATAGCAGATCCACCACAAATGAGACCTTTGGGTCTGAATGATTCCTACTTTAAGACAAGATACCGCTAAAATTTTGTTTATTGCATTAAATTTTTACAGCAGATTACTAACTCAATTTCTTAACAGCTTCTACACATTCTTCTCAAACATGGTTTGCAGCAAACTCACAACAAGAATGACACAGAACTAATGAGGGCACAAGGTAAAATTTCAGCGATTTTCAGCTGATGGCTTTCATTCCCTGATTTACCCACTGAATATTTTTGAGAAACCAATTGCATTTTAGTAAGTATTCAGTATGATGCATAAATGTCCTATTCGTCCTCTCCTGATCCCACTATCCAAATAATTTTGGAATTAGGCGTTATTTAGGTGGCATTTTGTACGTCACTCCCTATAATAACTAGTCGAGTCACTATTCGTTCTTAGGCTAACGTAGTTAGTGTACCTGCATCGAAAACAAGATATATCCGATTGAACCTTTCGTGCCAGCACTCACGAAAGCGTCCACATTCAGTACCATCCCTTATAGGATTGGCACCCATGCGTTCAACACTGCATGGACAGTATTCATATGTTCCTGACCCAGGCAACATATTAACTACCCATGGATGCACCACATACCACAATGGGTCCGATTTTGATCATCGGGGGAGCACTGCAGCCTTATCACCTGCAGCCGGTGGCGACAAGCTATTTTGAATTAAGCTTGAGTCGCATCCTGTTGCGCACCGCGCGGTAGGATAGGAGCCCGTATAAAACACGTGCGCGAGCCTAACCAACTACGAGTACCAGAATGCTTACCTACTTACCATGGCGTAGGTGCGTCGTTACATGAAAGTAACTTGCTTGAAAGTAAATGTGCTAGAAGTCAGTTTATAAGCTAATAGCCACCTGATTATCCCCATATTTCCCCTAGGGCTTCACGTTCTATCTCATTCCTTAACAAACCAACGCCTTCTGTAAAACACAACTTTTATGGTATCTTTTATTAAAAAGTGTGTTTTGAGGCTTGTTGCTTTCCCTGGTGTAGCTTTTCGGCTCTGATACCAGCTGTGGCAGAACCGCTCATCCTAACCCAATAAAAGTGCACTTATATCGCCTTAAACGCGATCCCCGACACTTAAATTGGATGAAGATAGTTGTCTGTCGGGTTTCACCCGATACAACCACGTATTTTGAGATTGAAACAAAGCATACCAATACTCATACGAAGATGAGTCCAGGGATTACATCAATCCATTTATTACATCAAGAGGTTCACTTGCCTTTATTACGAACCGAGTTCAAAGGTCAAATAGTTCAGAGTTCTAAACAGCGGAAACATCTAAGATTGAACGACATCACGAGGAAGCCTCTCATGACATCAAGCACCACGATCCTCACCCTCCGAGGACGGGCCCCACTCAACAGTCCAGCCTGGAGGGAGCTGGGACGTCCAAGTCAGACTAGCAACCAATTCACTTAGAGTACCTAAAAAATTAGCCACAAGCAAGGCTGAGTATACTAATACTCAACAAGACTTACCCGTCAAGATAAAAATTCTAGACATGCAAGGCTTTTTGGCTGTGGGTTTGTTTTTGCCAAATTTAAACAACATCATAAAAATCCAATATCAAGCTCGTTTACTCAGTGCAGAATTGTGATCAAGCAGTCTCAGTAAACTGTGAGAGACAGACGATTCGAATCGATTTGTTAACCTTGCAAGGTGGACCTAAACACACGAAGTGCAAGACCTAGACGGATCTTCACACCTCAACCGTTCCCATCAATCCCCGGTTTGTGTACAGACCCCGCATCCCTTGGATACAAGGCCCCAACGGTCCCCGGAACGACACCGTGCCGTGGCCATACCCATATGCTGCAGGCAAAGGAATCTCATTCCAGGGGTAGCGGGCTAAAGCCACGCCCCGGTTCAATCAGGTACATAGGCTTATTGATTACCATATTTCTCGGCATGTGTTTAGTACGTTCAAAAGCTTGACCACTAACGCCGATACATTTCGACCTTAGCAAAATTTTAACTAGACAGACGGGGCATCAACATCCACCCAAGTAATCAATCCCAAGCCCCGCCCATCACTCCTTATGATTCCAACATAAGTAAACACATCAACTCCTATACTCGCGAGTGACAGGAAATAACTCGACTTCTACCGGGTACCTATTAGCATAGCCACTACTTCGAACTCTTGCTAGTAAGCCACTTGGGACCCTATGGATAATTCAACTAAGGTTACAAACAACTCCTAGACTTAATGCACAATCAGGGAAATTAAATATAGAATTGATGTCTAAATTTTAGAATAAACCGGGTTATGCTCCGGTGCTTGCCTTCCTGCTCAAAACTGGCCTTGGACCCTTCCGAATCTGGGTTCGGGTCCTGATCAGCCTCGACCACGTTCAAAGTCCCTTCCAGCTCCTCGTTCTCCGGCACAAGTGTGTAGTTGCCGTCAGCAAGGTTAGGATCTATACGAGATGCAATGCATATTAGTTTGATTAAAAACATGTGACTGATCCAAGAATTTAACATTCTGAAGGAAAAAAATGAGAGGGGTATATGTGGCCATATTCACCTAGATAACCACCTATATTCTTCCTTTCTTTACAAAAGTACAGTTTATGTTGAAGGTGAGTTTCTTTATTTTCTTTTGATGGTGATTGTGTACATATATAAAAAGCTTAGCAGTAGTGTGACATAAAGAAAACAGATGAAAAACACCTGGGTTGATGTGTTTGCATAAAGTCAAACATTTGCATAGTTTATCATGTTCTCAAATCATCATTTTATACTGTTATATTGCTTTAGGCAGTATAACATATCCTAATTAACTATAACATTTAATGAGCACTACTAGCATTACTACTGACCTGCTATAAAAAGTTGAGCACATTCTACTTAGCAATTAATTTACTAAAAATCTTTTACTACAGCAAAGCTAGAAACTAAAATAAATGGAAAACAGTAGCTACAGGTCATATTTTTAGGTTCTGTTTGTACAGTGATCTAGTCATCCTATAAGGAATAACATAACCAAAAACCAGACCCAAAGGTTCTGTGTAGCTTGAGTTATTTATTAAAGTGCTTATACAAAGAATGATTTTCATTTCCCAACGAGTGCAGAAAAAGTATATACATGCTTTGCGAAAGTTGTAGCTTTATTCTCACAAACCCAACAAAATTTAGTTTGCATTTCAAAAGTCATTGTGTTATAATCAACAACTTAACTCCAGTTTCACATTTTAACACCTGACCGTTTACGTTCAAGCCCCTGCAAGTTTTAAAATTTGACGATGGGGTCCCTGGCCGGCCGGCGGCGGCGCTCGAGTGAAACCGGCTATGTGGGGCCCCATTCTCGACTAGATCTAGCCTAAGGGGTTCAGTGGCTCACCCCGGTTCTAATGAGGTAGGCCACGTGGTCGGGGATGGCTTGGCGGCGGCGAACGGCGGCGGCGGAGATCTACGTGCTCCGGCGAGCTCACGCCAGCGCCATGGATGGCCTCCCGACTCAATCAACTGGGGGAAAAGCTTCGTGAGGAGTAGAGGAAGCTGTTGGTGCTCTTGGTTTAAGACAAGGCGGCCGGTACGCGGCTGCCCGCATAGAGGCGGCGGACGGCGGCGACGGCAAGTGGGGGAGTGGTTTCAGGAGTGACAGGAACAGGGGTTTGAGGGGTCGGGGAGCATCACTAGGTGGCAGGGAGCTCCATTGTGAAGCTAGTTTGGACGGAGATGGTGCGGAGAAGGCTGCCCACGATGAGCTCGATTGGTGGCGACTGGGCGGCGGGAATGGCGACGGCGAGCTCGGGGGTGGCAATGTGCAGCCTGGGGTCCCTTTTATAGGCGACAGGAGGGAGGATGGAGCCTTAACGTCGAAGCTTTGGGGTCCAGATGGCCGTCGTGGTGTGCAACGGCGTTCGGGAGCCTCGCCGGCGTTAATGGCGCCATTAGCAGAGTGCTGCGGCCGCGTGGCAAGGCGAAGCTGGGGAGGGCGATGCGGACGCGGCTTGAGGGGCTCGTGTGCGCAAACGAGTGGCCAAAATGCCGCTGCTTGCTGTGCGGGCTGGCGCAGCGCGGCTGGGCTGCGTCGGGGCGCGCCGGCATTGGCCGTGGCGGATACGCCGCAGGCGCTCGCGATCGAAGCCGTGCGCGGTTGGGAGAGCTCGGGGTTCGGTCGCATCGCTGGCCGGGTTGTGTCGCGGCAGTCAAGTCTCGACGGCCGCGTGGCGGGGCGAGGCGGCGCCGGTCGACCGGCACGGAGCGCGGCGTACGGCTCGGTCGGGAAGGGGTGGAATGTGGTCGTGCGGAAAGAAGAGGCTGGCAGGTGGGTCCGCCTTCGCGTGAAACGTGCCAGGTGCTCGGTGGTGACTGGCTTGGTGTACGGGAGCGGCCGGCGGCAGTGGCGCGGCGCGGCGGCGCACGGCCGAGCGCACTCTGGCGCGAGGGGGAAGAAGAACAGGGTGAGAGAGAGTTTGACTGAGTTTGACAAACATTTGACCACAATTTGCTTCAAATTTTTCCATGGGAACCTCAAAATGTCCAAGAACAAAAGTTGCGCTAACTAGTTTTCCCTACAACTTTCATGTTGTATGATTTTTTATTTGAGCACTAAATCATACTAAAACAAAAGGATTTTTAGAGCCTAATCAAATAAGCTTTAAAACTCAAAACTTGAGATTAAAATTTCTTTGAACTTTTGTTCTATTCTTCCTATATGTTTGTTTCTATGATAAACATGTTTATGACTATGACCACTTATAGAATGCAAGATTGGAACAATTATTTTGGTCACATTGTTTGCATTGGTCAACTTAAGTTTGACTTAGGTAAAAGATTATTTGAAAAAGCCGCACCCTCATTATTCTTCTAGGTTTAGATTTTTGGGTTTTCACACTAACGTTGCTCAAGTCCATTCTGCAGCAGTTTTCAGGTTTCACAGGATTGAAGGTTAACTATTCCAAGTCCATGCTAGTTCCAATCAACATAGAGGACTCTGAAACACAAGCACTAGCTCAATATTTTGGTTGTGCCATGAGATCTTTCCCCTTCACCTACTTGGGGTTGCCTCTTAGTACCTCAAGACCAAAGGTAGAAGACTGTTGGCCCTTAGTTTCCAAATGTGAAAAGAGGTTGGCAAGCACATCAATGTTTCTTAGTCAAGCTGGTAAATTGCAGATGACAAATGCAGTTTTTCCTCCATGCCCACATTCTGGATGTGCTCCTTTCTACTACATTTGACGGTCATTAAACAAGTAGACAAATTCAGGAAGCATTGCCTATGGAGAGGTGCTGATATCAATGCAAAAACACCACCAAATGCAGCCTGGGAACTGGTTGGTTTACCAAAATCTGAAGGAGGTTTAGGGGTGTTAAACCTTAAAACACAGAATGAAGCCTTACTGCTAAAGAACCTGCATAAATTTTTTAATAGGGCTTATGTTCCATGGGTACACTAGATATGGGAAAACTATTATCCCAATGGTAAATTTCCAAACCATATAAAGAAAGGATCGTTTTGGTGGAGAGATATTTTGAAACTCTTTGACAAATTCAAAGGCATAGCTTCTGTAACAATTCTGGATGGCAAAACCTGCTACTTGTGGCATGACCTCTAGAACAGGAGAGTCCCAATGCAGATGTACCCAGAGTTATACTCATTCACCAATATGAAAGACTTTACTATGCAGGACACTTTACACACTTCGTACATTACACAGCTATTTCATTTGCCCCTGTCAGGAGAAGCTCACTCACAGTTATTGCAAATGCTTGAGGTGCTAGATACATTACAACTTACTGATGAACATGACACATGGACATACATTTGGGGTTCACCCTTTTTCTCCTCATTCAAGGTTTACAAAAGACTGATAGGCTCAACCATGGCACATCCTATATTTAAATGGTTATGGAAAAACTCATGTCAACACAAACACAAAGTGTTCTTCTCGTTACTACTTGTGGATAGGCTTAGTACTCGTGAGCTTTTAAGGAGAAAGAACATGGTCCTCCAATCTTATAATTGTGTGTTGTGTAACACCAACTCTGAAGAAGACAGGGCTCATCTATTCTTCTCCTGCCCTTTTTCTCAACAATGCTGGCACCTGCTGGGCCCGTGTCTCCATCTCCAACAGTTCCAAGGGCCCTGGAACCTTTTGGTTTTTTTGAATCCTGCAGAAACACACTGGGTCTGACATTCAGCATGAAATTAATCATTCAGCGAGTCTGGATAATTTGGATGGCTCGGAATGATAGCATTTTCAAAAACTTAACACCCTAGCAAAGAGCTCTTGAAGCATGAACTCAGTCTGGTTGCTCTGAGAGCAAAGAAGAGACATTCATGTTAATCGGTCAATGGTTAGAAGGCTTTGTACTTTGATTTTAATCTTTTTTGTTTCATGAGTGTTCTTGTATATTGTCTTCCTTTGTTTTCTATTATATATATTAATCAGTAGGGGCTCCTGCCCCTCCTTTTTCCTCAAAAAAAAAGAGCAATCCAACAATAACAGCTGTCAAGCTAGTCTGTAGTTGTTAGCGTTTGAGGCACTATATGGAAAAAATGTAGAACACCGCTGATGTGGTCAAAAGTTGGGAAAAGAACCATCTTTGGTCAAGTAAAGATTGATGAAGATTAGGAGAATGTAGTCAAGGTTCGCAAAAACCCTAAAGATATCCCAGAGCCGTCTGAGAGCTATGCAAACAAGAGAAGAAGGAGAATTGTCATTCCAAGTTGGGGATTTTATATACCTCAAAGTATCGTCACTTTGCAGCACAAAGAGTTTTCATGTCAAGGGGAAGCTGGCCCCGAGGTTTGTTTGTCCTTGCAGAGTTCTGAAGAGAATTTTCAAGGTAGCCTACAAACTAGACCTTCCTAAGTCACAAGCTGGAGTAAATCCAATGTCTTCGAGTCCCGGAAGGAGACGTGCAGTGGAGGCTTTGCACCTCCAAGACACATTGGAGTAAACGGTGTTCAAGGTCGGTGGGAGTAAGTTCAAGGTCTCGCGCGGAAGGTTACTACTATAAAGAAAAAAGATTATAGATTTATTTACCGATAGGTTAGGGGATGTTCTACAAAACCTCGCGCTAGTGATGGGTTATTTTTAGATTTCCCCGATTTAGAATATCATGAGTAAACGGATTACTTTTTAGGTTATCTTTTCAAATGTTCCAGAGTGCGAATCTAGTTCTATGTTTTGGGAAGCATTTATGTTTGAGAGTCATGTAATCAAATAATGAAGACACGGAGAATACATGAGAAGCGGTGTGACGTGGCATTAACGAGGTTTCCTTCTTTGTAGTTCAGTTTCATTAGTAAAGTCAGTCAGAACTGAAACAATCCGGCACACAATCCTCCTTAAGCAAGCAATCCTAAAACACCAAGCTAGCTCCAAACACGATGCCGTGGAAAGTAATTAGTTCTGTCTCCAACCGAAGTTGACGTCTCTATCATTTTAGTAATCACAATTCACACATCTGTCCATCATTTTAGTAAAACTCACAATTCAGACATCTGGATTCCTTGTAACCACTTAGCCGAGAAAATACCTGTAGGATCATGTTGGGGAATCCACTAAAGTTTTCCACGTTTGGTATGGACAAAATAATATCCACATCTTTATTAAATATATCCTGCACCAACGTGACCATCTGAGTTCAGCAACACTCCATTGAGACGGGGCATTTTGGATCTTAGGACGAGTACAAATGGGCATCCACGTATGTGCCTATTAGCACAAATGAGTAGACCAGGTAGCTGCATCAAAATGCTATGGAGTGGGATTGGATGGTCTAAAATCTCTAAATGCCAACTAGAGGCAACCACACCACACAAAGGGTGACATGGGAATAGGGTCACAATGACAATTTACAATGGGCTACAAACAGATTGAGACTAGAGAAGAAAACTACTTATGAGTTATGACCACTCCTAATGAAGATAAAACAAACTGGTACTCGAAACAACCCAGCTAACGAAAATTAATTCACAGAAACACACTTATCTTCTTTTGTAGCACTTTAATTTCTATCATCAGCCTGCTAGTCCCTATCTGTTAGCTTCCACAAAATTCTTTCATGCTCTTCCAAGAATAATTTACTTCGATCCGGATCCTTGCTTACAATAGCACTACTTCCTGCCATCCTGTTCATTATCGCAGCATATCTCAGGGCACTTCGCGAAACATCTGATGCTATTTTTTCTGAGCAGTATTTCTGTAATTCCTGCTCTCTGAACTTCTTGGTCCACCTTGGTTTAATGTAGTGATCAGGTATTCTGTTGATGCTAAACTGTGTGAAAAGTCTCAGAACATGAGAACAAAGTATTCCATCACGCTCAAACTTTGAACATATGCAATTAAATGTGCTGGTTTTCAAGTCAACTTCAACCGAAAATGAGTCTCGGAAAAATTCAGCCTCCTCATAGTCCAGTGCTTTCTTCACTGTATAAATGACGTCCTTTTCTTTTTCGAAAGCATTGAAAGCTGATGCACCAAGTAGCTCCTTCTGAAATCTCAAGAACATCCCCATTGTGTATATTTCAGCAGCATGCCTTTCTATTGGGTGCCATGTAGCATAGATTGGCTTTTTCAGGGTTGACTCAAATCTATCTCCATCTTCAGTGCTAATAGCCTCCTCCTGGAAGATGTCATACTGGCTGATGAAAGTTTCTATGGTATCATTTTGCTGCACATAGTCTTTGAATATTGAATTTTTGCTCTTGCCACATCCAGTGGATCGTGTGAACGGACTAAACACATGTTTGAAGTAAACGGGTACCCACAATAGTCTTGTCTGATACATGAGATCCAAATGTGCATCTGATGCTGCATCATATTTCTCAAGCATTACTTGCCAACCATTCTCAAATTCTTCAGTAGATACAGAATTAACAACTAGGCATGTTAGCTCAGAATCCATTCCAACTCTTTGTGCTATGAAACTACTCAATTCTTCGGTAGCTTTCCTCATCACATGCCACATGTTGAACCTATGAAAAGCTGTATCGAATACTTCTGCAACTGATTTCGTTATAGCTGAATCCTGATGTGTCAATATTGTACTTGGTTTCTTGCCATCCATTACATCCAAGAATGTCCTGAATAACCAAGAGAATGTCTCTGCCTTCTCATCTTCCAATAAGGCCCAACCAAAAACAGTTGTCTTACCGTGCCCATTCATTCCGATTAACAGTGCAAACAACATGTTATACTCAATAGTGCTATAAGATGTGTCAAATGAAACAAAATCTCCATATGATGCATAATCAAGTCTAGCTTGCGCATCTGTCCAAAAGATACTTCTTACAGTGTTATGTCCATCAGTCTTAATAGCGTAGTACAACCCAGGCTGTTCCTTTTGTAATTTTCTAACATGTTCCAGTGTGCATTCTATATCTGTATTTTCTGTCTCCATTACCCTATCAGACTGTTCCAAATTGTTGACAGCACTTTTCCTGACAAGTATATTCTTGAATTTGCCCCTTAGTTTCCTGAAAATTTCCATTATCATTGCCGGTTTAATTTTGCTTTCTTGCAATATTCTAGAGAAATTTCTTTCTTCCTCAGACATGTACTTGTGGCTGAGAAAAAATGTGGTTAACGAAGGTGAACTTGAAAGTGGATGGTTATGTTCATTTTGAATTGCCATAATCTCCCATCTTCCATCAACAAGTTTCACAGTCACACTCATGCGGCAGCCAGTTCTCTCAATGACATTTCTTTTCCTTTTCCTTTGTCGTGTTTCATTCTCTTTTGCCTTCTTACTTTTATTGCACTGCAATGTTATTTTCTTGTGCTTGTAGTTCCTTCCTTTGAACACCACAAATCCAGTAACTTGCCCATAGACATTGACAAAACGATGAGCATCTTCCAATGTTGTAAATACCATTCCAACTTCTGGAGGCCTAGCCTGTTCCACTTCGTCTGGACTTGGGAAAAAATAGTCTTCATCACCATCAACTTCTGCTTCAGCTGTATCTTCCTGGCATTCATTGAGGTCGTCATCTGGTTCATCATTTAGGATAGGGTTTCCATTCTCTTGTTCAAGTTCCTGTAACTTTAAAATTTTAATAACATCCATTGTAAAGTAATCATCAACAATTTTAAACATACAATGAATATTTTGCATTTAGCTTACCTGAATAAATGCTTCATCAGCATCAGCAATCTGCAGTTCTGATAGCATATTTGTACCAGCACCATTCAACTGGAATGCAGATGCCTGCTGAAAAGTGAAAACAGAGTCACATGTCTTTAATGTCCATTGTTTATTTTATACGATTTCAATGTAGAAAACTATGTGGAAATGAGTATCTGCTCCATTGTACCTGCAAGCTTTCCCTAGCTGAATGATTTTCAAATTTTCCAGCCTCATGTTCAGAAGCAACAACCGTTTCGTATCTTTCTTCAATTTTTTCTCGCTTATGCTTGTTTTCTGCATGTCAAAATGACAACTCTTTGTGAATTTGATATTTTTCATTATTTGCATTCCTGATTAAAATTATGTAGCCTTCGAAATACTTGCTTATATAGATTATTTCCAATAAAACATGAAACGAGACATTTCGGTGATATAAGCAGAACAATTCAATATGTTATTTGAAATAATGCAAATAGACACATGGAACATTTGCACATCTCATTGCAGTACTGTTACATTTTTACCTATTTCTAAAGCGAGCAACCCTTCTGCCCTAATTTTCATCCGTCAAAACCGAAACAGTGGAGAACCAGCTCTTGGGGTGCAAAACTGGAGCCTACCATGAGTTAGGTCCAATACCAGGGTCCTAGTGGCGTAACCGGTTTATTCTCTAAAAAACCGAGCAGCAGAAATCCGAGACCCGGTCGGCAGCCGGTTTTTAGGAAAAATAGAGTGTAGGCTGCCAACTGTTAAAGACACACTCCACATGTGATTCGCACCCTAGACCTCTGGGGTTTGCAGGACGTTCACATAACACCAGACAACACGTGCAGCTGTGGTTAGGTGCAAACCTTTACTTCATTTACCCGCTATGAACCAGAGGTGTAACAGATTGCACCAGTCAAAGTATGAAACCATTAACAGAGTGCCTCGCTGTTGTAGGTCCAATTTCCAGTCCATTGCTAATAAATGTAGTTCTCGTGCATGGGTTGTCTGTGTTACTGCAAGTTGTAACAGTCAATAATGGTGCCCTGTTCGCTTGACTTATCAGCCACCAGTCAGCAGTGTTTTTCTCTCAGCAAAAACCAGCATCAGCCACCAGCCACCAACCAGCCTGCAGTGTTTTCCTCTCAGTAAACCACCGGCACGCCGAACAGGCCTACATGGGATGGACTCAAACCTTTGCTAATTCGGTTGTGTGCCACATCATCAACAAAAGTCATCCATGAGGTGTCTTCAAGTGAAGAAATAAGCTCTTTATATTTTACGGCATGATTATTACAGAAGGAACACAAGGTTTAGGGCATCATTAAGCTCGTCATGTACAAAGCATTATGATCAAGAAACCCCATAGACTAGTCACTATCATTTGTCATATGCAGCAAAAAATATACTACCTCCGTTCCAAATTACTATTCGTTGTTGACTTTTTTCCATGATCATTTCTTTTATTTGTGGCTTACTTTATCATCATATATACTTTAGGTATGACTTATTTTTTCACATATTTGGACAAAATTTTTGAATAAGACGAATGGTCAAACATTACAAGAAAAAGTCAACAACAAATAGTAATTTGGAAAGGAGGTAGTACATTCCTTTTGCTATCATGGTTAAAAAGGTTCTTGGATGAATACATAACGTCAAGCCTTTTTTAAAAGTTCTAGCAAGCTATTTAGTTTCCAAATTTTAGGCATCATTTGTTGCCTTAGAACATACAGGATATGTAGAAGGAAATGTTAAGTCACCAAGTTTCACGAGTTTCAAAAACACAATTAGTATTTCAACTTAGCGACTCATGGCAATTTGCTAGTAACTACTAAAGTTAACGTCATGCATGTTTGATACCTTCTCTGCTATCACTGCCATATAAGTTTCCATTTCTACTGCCACAGACTTGCAATTTTAATTTTTTAATATAGTTTCAAATTCATCTTTCATAAAAAAGATAAATTTGAAGGTTGCTTCGGGGATTTTTATTTTCACATGCATTATGAACATTAGCTTGATTATGTTATCAAGCTTGATATGCATTATGGCTTACGTTACAAGATAGCTTGATATGATGGTTCTTTTGTTCTCTTTCTTTCTCTACCTAGGTTTGGGCCACTGTTTTTATTTTCATTAAGCTACTCCCTCCATACCGAAAAAGAAGTCATTCTAGAAATTTTAGGACAGATTAATGAGAAAGTAAAATGACCTTGATTACCCCTAATTATTAGCCATATTTGATACTAATTAGTTGTTGCATGCACATGCACCTATACTAAATATAGTAGAATGACTTGTTTTTTGGGAAAAATTATGAATCCTAGAGTGTCTTCTTTTTTGGGACGGAGGGAGTAGACAGACCATTGTGATGTAAGATTCTCTCAAGCAAATAATCTATATACACAAAACACAATATTAAATTATTGACTATAATACACCAGTAATTTCATAACAATAACACCTACTCACGTTGGTAGAAATGACCGAAGTAATTCACTAGCATTTGGCTTCTATTAGTTGGGAATAGAAAGTTCACAGTCCAGGTAAGAATCAAAGCAGTTCCGCTATGCTCAAAGCAAGAAATAGAAATCATAAAGGAGACATTGGACTAAAATTGTGTATTTTGTCCATAATAAAACTGACACATCATCTCAGCAACCATGATGATCGACCTAGCCAAGCCAATGGAATTGAAGGACTTACAACCTACTTGATCTTGAACTAGATCAACTGAATGAGCTCCATCTCAAGGGTCACGCACAAACATGAATCAGCTACAGTCAGCTGTGCTGCAATCTAATCTTTCCATCTTATCAGATCCTAAAAGCACACAGAGAGCCTCACCTGAAAAGGTGGTGTTGCCCACCAGAGTGGCAACCAGGCAGCACCGCCTCTGCCTTCCTGCAGGCGCACCAGCAACCATCTTGCTCAAACTCCAGCAATGCACAGAGGGCCGGATGAAATCAATCTCTTGCAATAAGTAAAGACGCAATTCAGGATTTGTGACTCTCAGGGACACATGGTCAGTGATACTTAAGATTCGCATATCCTGAAATCAACCCCGTTTCAGTTTGGGGGTGAAATTGCTGCCTTCTCCAGTAGGGATGGCAGGCGGCGGGGGATCGAAGCAATCAGCAGCACAGGGAGAGGAAATCAGCAGCACGAATCTAGAGGTGTAGTACATACGTGAATAGTACATACATTACAAAAACATGGATTCGAGTTTCACAGGTCACAGTGGCAGCACCAAATAAAAGTAAAATCTACGAAACTAGCAAATCTCCGTCAGGGCGAGCGGGACGCCAAACTACTGCGGCTTCTGCACTAGCAAAGGAATCGCTGATTATCTCTAGCACATAAGGATCCCATAAGACGGCGGCATGATTACCATCAACGCCAGTCGTGGACGCGCTAGGTAGGGTTTCCTTACCAACGAGACACGGAACAGGGCAGGAAAGGAAGGGAGGGAGGCGAGTGAATACCTCGTAACTCGGTAGCTGTTCAAAGCGCCTCGGCGGCGGAGATCCAGGGCGGCGGCTTGCCGGATGAGTGGTCGGTGCCCTCGCTTCGGTTCGCCTTGTCACCACCGGAGTGGCCTCTTGCCCTCTTCGCTCCCCGAGCACGACGGGGGTTCGGCCGCTGAATTGGTGATGTACCAATTGGGCACGTTGTGGGCTCAAATTGGATTGTTCAATGCTAAGGCTATCTCCAACAGAGCATCCATCCCACAGCCCAAATTCATTTTAGGTCGCGCACAGTGCCTTTGGGTCACCAAAACCGTCTCCAACAGAGGACCCAAACCCAAGATGCATTTTGAGTACCCACCTCGTCGCCACCCAAATATGCCTCTCTCTCTCTCCTCGACCCATTCACTCCGCGCTGCATCCCCACCGGCGAGAGCCCCACCTCCCCGCGCCGCATCCCCCGCCCTCGCCCGCAGCTCCCTTCGTCCGCCGCCGCAGCTCCCTCCCCCGCCGGCCGACGGGAGCTCCACCGCCCGCGCCCTGCATCTCCCTCCCCTCCCCTGCGTGCGGCCCAGCGCGGCGGCGGCCAAGCAGCAGCGGGCGGCGCGCCGGTGTGCGGGCGGCGCGCGGGCGACGACGGCCAGTGCGGGCGGAGGCAGCAGGTAGGTGCGCGCTCGGGCGGCCGGGCGGAGGCGCGAGCTCGGGTGGCCGGGAGGAGGCGGGCGCGGCGCGAGCTCCGCTCCCTCCTCGATGCTGTCGGCGCCGGCGGTCTCCTTCCTCGCGCTCCTTCCTCATCCCAGGCGCGGCCGGAGTGGAAGCAGCAGGCGGCGCGACGACGGAATCCTGGTGGCGCCGGCAGTCTTATGCATTGGCTGTTGGAGATGGCAAATTTTTGGGTGCCCACTCTTTTCCTGTGTAAGACCCAAATTGGTGAATGGGTCTTGTGTTTGGGTTACCATTGTTGGAGATAGTCTAAGGTACGGGCAGACCAAAAAGAGGGAAAAAGTCAATTTGATCCCTCAGTTTTTTTTTTCTTTTTGATATTTGATCCTTCAGTTACTCCCTGATAGTTTAGCCTACCAGCAACAACCCATGTACCTGTGCTAAAAAAACAACCCATGTACCGACACACGTTCAATAAAAACTAGGACTTTATAATAGACAGTCAAAGAAATTAACCTTGATGCATTTAGATGTCTGTGAACTTAATTGTTAAAATGGATATGAGTTTTCACGTTGACTAATAATCTAGGCTTCCGTTCTTCAGCCAACTGTTAACCTCGTCAACTAACTCGCATATCAATTATCTTTTGCAAATGATTAAGCTTGTGTATGAAATTTTAATGTGAATTGGAAAATTTTGTATGTTCTATTTTGAAACACATGACATCGTCTCTTTATACGATCCAATTTAATAATACAAGCGATACACCTTGATTTCAACCATCACATAGTTCACCATCGCCAATTCGCCACTTCACCACCAACGTAATGTGCTGGAATACTATTACTTTTCTACGTTTCCTACAGCATGACTACTTTTCAATACGTTTCCTCCAGCTTGCGTAATATGCTAGCTAGAGCACCAGACACAAACGTTTACATACAGGAGCGAACAAAGCCTGCATATGCTTGCGTAATGGCTTGGTGCATATGGATGGCACCAAATGATCTTATCTTCAGTGGAATATGTCCAACGATGCAATCGGTAAAAGCAAGGTTTAGAAAAGAATTTGTCTTAGCTTCGCTAAGGGCAAAAGAATCAATCAGAAGCACAATGCTTTTATGGATAGACTCGATCTGATAACCTTTTTTATTTTCCTTGAATCGTTCTTTGTGCCTAAATTTCTATTTTTAATATATTAATCAGTAGAGGGTCACCCCTCCTGTTCCATAAAAAAAACAAAGCCTACATGTGTTTCCAAATGGCAGCTCCTTGGGTCGTATATGGGCCTGATTGGTTCGCTTCTGAGGAGGGACATGCTCGTACCATAGGAGCCTGAGCCAGGCTCCTAGCAGTCAGACTGAGCACATGCATGGGCCATGTTTGGTTTTGTGCCACATTGCAAAGCATAAGAGTCGATGCTTGTCTCACTGACACATTGCGTAAGTGCGCTTGCATAAGAGTCGAGCAAACGCAGAATTTTTTCATATCTCTGGAGTCAGGCCGAGAGAGGGCAAGAAGCAAAAATGGCCCCAGCCCAAAGCTACTTAGAGCCGGTAGCCGGTGCTCATCTTCACCGTGTTTTGTTGCTACGGCTTCATCCCTTCCCTCGCTTTGAATTCCTCTGACTTCCCACAATAATGCATCTCGGTGAGTATCTCCTGCCCACTCGTGCACGCGCAGAAATCCCCGTCGGTCACTTTGGTGTGCTGGTGCCCTCCATCAAGAACCCAAGGGTTCTCCACAAATTCAACGGTGAGGACGCTTTGCATCATCTATCACGGCCACGAACGCCTCCATGTGGAGGCCATCGTGGTATGCTGCCGCCGGCACGGCGTCTTCCCCTGCGTGCGCAGCGGCGACGACTACGAGGGCCTCTTGTACAGCTCCAAGTGCCTCGGAGGTGTTTGTCGTGGTCGACCTGTTGGAGGACACTGTCGGCGGCAGAATTGTGGCTTCACGCCTGCTAGTGTGGAAGTACGGCCTCGCCATCGACAATGTCATGGACGCCATGTTGGTTGTTTCCGAGGGGAGGCCCCTGGACAAGAATACCAAAGTGATGAGGACATCACCAACTCAGATACACCCACATTAGCAACTTTTGAATCAAAGGTGCAACGATTCTTTATCATCATTGTGGTTGATGCATTTGATGAATTGATGTGTTGCACCATCATTTATGTTCATTGTTATTTTTAGAAATACATATATGGATAAAACAGAGTGTTAGGCGCACATGGGAAGCATGGTGGAACAAAGAAGTTGATTGGGGACCAAGCCCAAGTTGTCTCGAAGTTTCCCACTAGGCCACCACGTCATTTTTGGCCCAAGGAATAAAAGAGATTGAATCTAACTTATTTTGGAAAAGGCTGGATTCGGACTGCAGAAAAGTGCTCAATTGTGACGGCCGCCACGATTTCATCCGGATTCTGTTTTGGTCGTTTAAGTACTTGATGAAAACCTTATCAAGTCTACGTTCATATGGATCTACACTCACCTTCATATCTTTTTGGATGCTGCTGAAATCATGGATTTTCTACAGCACATGAATTTGGACCGATGAGCCATCTCACGTAATTTCAAAACTGGAAGTGATTTCGAGGACTCATATATTTAGTAATTTGTGTAATGCATGAGTTTATTCCAGAGCAGTGCCGCCATCTTGGAGGAGCCTGTCTGCCACATCGAAGGATTGCCACAATCCTTCACCTTCAAATTCTGTCGGGCGATCCATCCAAAGGTGCAAATACATATTCCATTCAAAGTTTCTGGCCCATCCAAATGATGGCTGTGTCAATAATCACATCCAATGTGTGCATACATTTTCTGGCTGTGAATACATTTCCGAGCCCCATACTGAGTATGCCTTATTCTGTTGTGACTACATTTGTGAGCCCATTATATCATTTGAAGAGGCATGCTGTCCTGATATGTGTTACTTTAGCCGCATCACCTTGTATTGCACAATCTGCAAAGAGTGGCCTCATTACTTAAAAAACTCACATTCATCCACTGCTTTTAGTACAGGATATAGTAACCTTATCAACATCCAGTACTAAAGTGACACGGAGCCATATTAGTACCGGGTGTAATCTTGAAAGCCTCCGGAGCCATTTTAGTACGGTCTCAAATTCTTTTTTATTTTTGGGCGCGAGGCCAATTTAGTATCGGTACTAATACCACTGTTTAGTACCGGGCAGCCCAGCCTATACTAAATGGCTTTCACGTTAGTGCCAGCCATCCAGTACCAGCTGGAATGACCCGTACTAACGGGTGGTATCCGGCCGGTATTGATAAGAGATTATGTTGTAGTCCCTGCAATTTTGGTTCTTTTATCTATATATACTAGTAGGGTGCACGCGCGACACGCGCGTGTACTAGAAAAAGCATACTAAAAAAACTTTATATTAATAAAATCTAATAAACATTAATTTTTTAAATCTATAGAAAATATAGACACCCAGCAATGCATTTCCAAAAAAAACCTAAAAATAATAATTTTAGATTCAGAAATTAACAATTATCATTATACCTTAAAATTGTTCAAATCTAAAAAGATAACACATAGCATAACTATTTTCATCCACTCCAAGGTTCAATAAATTAAAATTTTCATATAACTCCCTAAAATCCAAGACCAATAATTTAGCATCATACAAAAACAGTGAGAAAATTAACACCACCTTTTCCATCGAGATGCAATATATATTGTCAGTTGAGTTTCTAGATATTAGAAAAAAATATTCCAATCGAAACCACCTTTTCGCCGGGCTCGGCAGGCGCGCTGGAGCCTCTCTAGGCGCCGCCGCCCGACCACTGCCGCCGGCCATCCTCATCGTGCCGCCGCCACCTCCGCAGTGGATCCACGTCGCCGGCCGTAGCCGCCGCTGCCGCCTCCAATCCGGCGCTGTCGGCGCCTCCCGTATCCGCGGCCATCGACCCGCGCCGGTGCTAGCCACCAGCCCGTTGCACTTCGTCCACCGTCCTTGCGGCGGATCCGCTCCGCTGGTGGCTGAGCTCGGTGATCCAGCGCCGGGCCAGGCAGATCCGCAGCCAGGGGAGGGAGGGCCTCATCGGCGGCCGGAGCGGGGGCTCGGCCACTGCCGATGCGGGGCTCGTCGGTGGCCAGGGCGCGGAACCGCCCCGCCACCACCGCGAAGAGGAGCTGCTCCCCGCCGCCGCCG
>OAMR01000500.1:795299-813062 GCA_900205405.1 Echinochloa crus-galli | reverse complement strand
ATTACATGTATGATCAGTCATACTTTCATGTATAAAGTACTATTACAGAGCAACTATCTCCACACTGGAATAATTAATGTTCTATCATAAATAAATTGCAGTGTTGCTTGGTTTGATTCTGCTAGACAGATTGCCGCTTAAAAATTCTAAAGTGTTATTTTTGAGTTATGAAAACATAATAAAAACATGTGATCTCAATGGGGGCATCCAGACCTTGCTATGAATACAGTGTTGTAGTTACTTTCTTGTTCCTTGTTCTGCAACTTGGTGGCTTTGACAATTATGCACACAATGCAAACGTTCAGAAAAGTTGCCCTTGGTCTCCACAGTCTCAGAAACTGCAGGAACTCACATATGGAGAATTAAGTGATTATCAAAACAAGGAAAAAGGTAAAGAAAAAGGGAACGTCAATTCTCAATAAAATGAGGATATAAAACATTTAGACTCATTCTCATTTTACAAAGTAGATTTATTTTTCTTCTTTACACAACTCAGGTGACATGATGTAGGCGTGAGAACCTTTGGCTGAACATGATGGCCAATGTTATGAGATGGCTCAATATGACAAAACAGTGTTTCCAGTACCATTGACAGATTAAAATTCCAGTCACCTAGTCATCTGAACATCGTTTGGGACTTCTTTAAAGAAGTTTGGACAGTGCTTTAAAGGATCAGTACATCTACCCCCTCTCTAATTTTGCATAAATCAAAATCCACAGATCATGTACATATGCAGTCTTCATATCATCAAAATGGAACATATACATCTCGACACTGGCAGCCTAGTCTTGATCAACAGCCTTGACGACTCCCATGCCGCCATGCCAGCTTGCACGTCATCTCCATGAAGCAATGGATAATCAATTACTTACTCCATGTAGGAAAAACATGATGGATCTAAGCATTGGAAGCAGCTACCACTCATTATCCAAAAGAAATATCCACATTTCTGCACTTTCATGACAACTACATAAAGAAATAAAAATTGATATTGATCTATGTGGCAGCACGTGTGGATACATAAATATCCACCTTATTTTGCTACTTGTATGGTCTAAGACAGTTTCAGTCTAAGAGAGTTTCAGTCTTTCAGGTTGCCTAGAACAAATCTAGAATCCTAGTCTTGGCCAATACAATCATGAAGTGGATTAAAACCCTTCCCATTGTCCTTAATTAACATGGTCATTATTCTATCTTAGCATGCCCAATGAAATGACATAAACTCAGACACACTAAATGAGCCTAGCACTATGACTATTTAAAAAATTAGCATATATCTAACATAGTAATAATTAGCAAAAATGCAAGTAGCCTTGGGATTTTAAAAGTTATTGTATGCAAAAATTCATAGAAGCAAATTCTATGGATGTTCTAAAGTGAGAAAATGCATCACCTCTCCAAAGTCATATTATTAGCAAAATAATTATATTATTCTTTATCTAAAAATGCTAACATAATCCAACATAAAATACAATTTATTTTTTGTCAGATTCATTTTTAGCACAACCTTAATCAAGTGGTGAAGATCTGGGAATTGGGATGCACAGTTCAGAACCTTTTTGGTATGCATCATTAGGCCATTGCAAGTGTGATCCATGGTGAAGTCCAAGAGATCACGCTTGGGATGGGATTCCAAATGCTTGTTCTTCCTCATGAGCCGGACCAACGCAGCGAACTGGAGCACCGAATACACGAAGTCGATCATATTCATTGCCTCCGAGTACCTGTTCCAAGCAGCAGAAAATTGACGGTAAACGAAATTGCTTTTTTTCGATGATCAATGTGGCAGTTCTGAATTGTTGCATACTGATACGTGAATTACACTCACCCAAAGGGCCCAAATGATTAAGTCATTTTTTATGCAGAAAGGGGCAAAACCGTCATAGCAAAACATGAATATAGGACATGTCCTAAATGTTGTGACTCCCATGGCTCCACGCCATGTGCTGAATCTGCAGACCTGGGGCATCTAGATTGCAGGATAGTTGTGCTATTTAGACCATTAACAAAAGCCATGTCCTGCAATACAAGCCATGTCCTGCAATACAACAATAAGCCTTCACATATTGTGAAAACGATTTTATTCAAAAGAACTTAAGTACACCCAATAATTTAGCATCATACAAAAACAGTGAGAAAATTAACACCACCTTTTCCATCGAGATGCAATATATATTGTCAGTTGAGTTTCTAGATATTAGAAAAAAATATTCCAATCGAAACAAAGTGTAACACAGGTAACTTTAAGCATCAAGGGTATCTGAGATGCTCCCACCAAATGTCATACATGGTTCCTAGCTCAAATAGGCGTCACATTGATTTTCAACTGGAACATTATTTGTAGACAAACATAAATTGTCACCCAACCGGCATCGGTGCACCCCAACTTGAAGTAGCACTTCTCCATGCATGTAATCCCCGTGGTCGTCCCCCCCTCCTCCAGCGACTAATACATCGGGTCATCTCTTCGTGGCTACCTTCTTTCAGCAGCACTCACCATCTTCTCGCAATGAAGCACAACACTATCTCCCCCTACTCTCTCCATGGTGAGTGCTGCTGAAAGAAGGTAGCCACGAAGAGATGACCCGATGTATTAGTCGCTGGAGGAGGGGGGGACGACCACGGGGATTACATGCATGGAGAAGTGCTACTTCAAGTTGGGGTGCACCGATGCCGGTTGGGTGACAATTTATGTTTGTCTACAAATAATGTTCCAGTTGAAAATCAATGTGACGCCTATTTGAGCTAGGAACCATGTATGACATTTGGTGGGAGCATCTCAGATACCCTTGATGCTTAAAGCTGTCTAGATCTTGGGGGATTCAACATTGTAGAAATGATGTTTGGCACAAGCCTTCCTGCCATTGTAGGAACCAGTGAAAAGGTACCTTAGGAGTTTTATTTTTGCTTTTAGCTGTGGTAGTTCCTATCGATTTGACTACCAGTTCAATTCCCCCCTTTTTTCAGCCTGGAATGTCTCGTCGCTGTCTCTGCTTGTTCCATACAAAACAGGAGCATCAAAGACAGATATAAACTTCAATACTTGAATTTTGGTTGTTCGATTAAGTAGAAAGAGGTACACTGCTACTTTGTTATATTTATCAATCCCCATGGCGCATCAAACTTTTTTGTTAATCATAACCTAAAAGTAATTTGTAACACTAACTTCAAGAATCAAGAATGCATAAGGAACGCACCTGCTTCCGGGTCCTCATCGGAGGTGACGAAGATGTCGCAGGGCGGCTTGAATGCTCCGACGATGATGTAATTTAGGACCGGAAACAGCGGGAATCAGGGCAGGATCTAAACATCCAGAGCTCCGAGCGTTCTACAGCGCTAAAGATGCAATCTTGGAGGGGAGGAACGAATCAAGCACAAGATTAGATACCGCGTTCAGTAGTTACCATGGCTTCCTGTCGAGGTAGGAGATAGTGGCGGGCCGTGATCTCGGAGGAGGCGGAGCAGGGTCACCGGCGTCAGGGAAGCAGGAGATCGTCGGCGTCTTCATGGCTTCGCCGGGCTCGGCAGGCGCGCTGGAGCCTCTCTAGGCGCCGCCGCCCGACCACTGCCGCCGGCCATCCTCATCGTGCCGCCGCCACCTCCGCAGTGGATCCACGTCGCCGGCCGTAGCCGCCGCTGCCGCCTCCAATCCGGCGCTGTCGGCGCCTCCCGTATCCGCGGCCATCGACCCGCGCCGGTGCTAGCCACCAGCCGCGTTGCACTTCGTCCACCGTCCTTGCGGCGGATCCGCTCCGCTGGTGGCTGAGCTCGGTGATCCAGCGCCGGGCCAGGCAGATCCGCAGCCAGGGAGGGAGGGCCTCATCGGCGGCCGGAGCGGGGGCTCGGCCACTGCCGATGCGGGGCTCGTCGGTGGCCAGGGCGCGGAACCGCCCGCCACCACCGCGAAGAGGAGCTGCTCCCCGCCGCCGCCGTCACGGGAGATTAGGATCGAGACTCGGAGGGAGAGGAGGGGCGGTAGGAGACTCGGGGCGGGAGAGAAGGAAAGGGAGGGGAGGGTGGAGGCGTAATTGATGGGATGGATGAGTGGGTACATCGGGCGGGTAGGCTCTCGGTGGGTAACAAAAGTATTTCATCCGGTGGCAGAAACATCCTCCTTCCGCATAAATCCCCGTGTTCTACCCTTTTTTTCGGGTGGAGCCTGGCAAGTGGGTCCTCTGTGAGGGGTAGGGGAGTTTTTTTGGGTGAGAAAAGTTTCAATTTCTTTGGATCTTTATAGTATAGATATGTATATATATAACCTATATAATTGGTACCCACTAAAACTCATGGTTGGATTTATCTCAACATGCAACCATTCCACGTTATCATCCACTATGCGCCATATCACTATCCACTATAAGCCATGTCATCATCCACTAGATCATCTATTTATTCTTCAACCGATTTTGTGAGTAGCAATTACAAATTATAGGAGTAGAAATTACATGTATGATCAGTCATACTTTCATGTATAATGTTTACCAAAGAACATTCCAATGCAATCACTTTGGTGTCACTTTGGTGTTTATACTTTCACATTTCACTTTAAAATTTTGTTTAGTAAATTCACGCAGTAATTAACGCGCGGGGTATCACCTAGTTGCATAGATGAGAGATGACTTCGAAATTTATTGTTTTTCCTTCTCTGTTTATTTCTAATCATTGCCTAAAGTATATTTTGCCAATGCTTTTTTTACACATAGGTTTTTACTATTAATCACGTGAAATAGCTATAGATTTCTCAACCTTTCACAAGAGCAGCTGAGCGTCACTGAATAAAAGTTCAATTTCAAGTGTATTTATTCATGTTGTGATGCTTCTGTAGATTTACCTATTTAATCCATATTAGGATTGTTGCTACGGTGATTCATGTTTACAGCAACAAAAATTTCTGAAACAATAATCTGCCTATAAGATGCGAAAGAAAGGCGGCCGTAGTTTGAGCACTATTACTGATACTGTTATTGTGTTCCTTGCCAAAAAGAAAGGAAATATTTACTACGTGCCTTTCACGGAGGGTGTGGTATGGGCAACTATCAAGGACATACCACTGGATAAGAGCAACTCCAGTGGAGCCCTTCAAATTGGGGCCTCCAAAACTCATTTGCAGGCCTATCTCTAAAAAAATAGAGGCCCAAAGTAAACACTCAACTCCAGTGGGCATATGAACTCGGGCCTCTATTTCTCCATGGGCCCACCTATCAGCCAAATGGATGGGAAATATCTAGTGGAATCCATGGTTGGAGGGGGAATTGGAGGGCCTCTAGAATGGAGGCTTGGTGGGGAGATTTAGAGGCCTATGTAAAATGCAGGTCCATTTGAAGGCCCTGCTGGAGTTGTATTTTTGCTCCACTCTAAATTTTAGAGTAGAGGCCCACATAGAGGCCCCTGCTGGAGTTGCTCTAAATCGCGGGACCAGATGGGTTCACCTGCCGTTTCTATAATTCTTGTTGGAGCATCATCAAGGCTGAGATATATATCATGTCAGCTCTCTTTGCCATCCATCACGGACATGTGTAGTTTGGATTTAGACTTCTCAATACGGCATTCATTACCCTGCTCCCTAATAACTCAGATACTCTCTCGGTGAAGAACTACCAACCTATAAGTCTTAACCACAGTTTCGCTAAATTGGTAACAAAGATCTTGGCCAACGAGCTTGCTCCTTTACTACCTGCGTTGGTCTCTACCAACAAAAGAGCCTTGGTCTGGGGAAGAAACGTCCATGATGACAGTCCAACATATGCTTGGGGATTCACAATTGTGGGTTGGCCTGACACGACCCGATGCATTGTCCGATGATCGGATGCACACTGTTAGGACCAAAAGGTCCAAAATGATACCTGCTGTAAACAATAACCGGTGCATTGTCTGACACTAGGTCTGCATCTTCAGATAATCCGGTCCTACTGAGTTTGTGGTGCTTAGAGGACTGGGTGAGTTGGCAATCATGCAGATAGTTCCTTTTTGACACCGTTGGATTATCTAGTGCATTATTTTTCAATGGATCTTGTCCAATTTGATCTCTCTTAGGTTTCTTAATTTGCTCCTTCCTTGCTTCCACAGCCTTTGTCTTGACTTCTTTTAGCCTTCAGGAGTGCTTCTTGACTTGTGTGCGCATCAATCGAAACAAATTTGCATGGTCGAGCTACTAACTCATATATATATGCCCCTCTTTACAATACGGTCAAAAACTATAAACTCAGGGTCCTATACCTTAATACCCTTCATCAACTTATGACACTTGGACCTAGACAAGTCCTTAATCTTCCCACAATGAACAATTTATGTCTTGAAAATCACTGGATGAGCTCTATTCATTCTTATTTTCTTGCCTATGTATGACACTCACCAAATTCACCATCCTTATCATTGACCAACACTGTTTATATGTACCAAGCCCTCAACTCATAGCCACAATCTCACAATCATCAATCAATCTCATTCTTGACTAAAGAGTGCTTGGCCCACACCGTATCCGATCTCGTTATTGGCATCTTTGTCTTCAAGACCATCCCCTAGGGTAGCCAAAATTTTTCTCATCAACGCCCACAAATGTGGTGACAACATCTACAAACTTTGGTCGGAAACCCAGAAAAAGTTGGATCTACAAACCTGGCTCCTATGTCGATGCAATATGCGAACTATTGACGAACAAAATTGGGACGAATATGCAGACCGGAACCTTCGGTTTCTAAAACCAGAACATCTTGATTTTAGAAAGTCTCCAATTATAAATTGGACTTCACCATTATGTGGCCCTGGAGGAGACAATCAAAATATATTTGTAGATCGTCCAATTTGACTCCGGATGACATGTTTATGGTCATTTTAGGAAGCTACACTAGGGAAAACCGAAACTTCCGGTTTTGGAAACAAGATGTTCTGGTTTTTACTCGATAAATCAGATCTCGATAAATCTTAAGTGTATTTCATGATTTCTTTGGACAATCTACGCGCTGAGACTTTCCTACCCTATAAATATGAAGGGCCACGATTGGTTAAGGGTTAACCAAATCGAATATGTCCAATACATTTATCTTTTTTTTACCAAATAGAAGGGGAGGCACCTACTTATATTTATATAAATAAGGGGACAATATTTATAGTTTACAAGACCATAGGTCTAAAGAAGAACCTATCTAGGGGGAGGGGAGAATTGTTAAAAAGTTTTACAAAACCTTTGTTCTAGCTTCACATTCAAGGATGGTTTGGCTTAAGAAGGACCAAAGTAAAGTCTCCCTTAAAAAACAACTCCATCAATCCAGAGAAAGATTACATTTATCTTTGAGTAAAGTGTATGGCCGGTCCCTAAACTATCGCGGGTGTGTCATTCCGGTCCCTAAACTCTCAAATTGACCGTTTAGGTCCTCAAACTTGTTCGGCTGTGTCATTTCGGTCCCTAAACATGTAAATCATCCATTCAAGTTCCCAAACTTGTTCGGTTGTATCACATCAGTCCTCAAACTTGATTTTGAGTCTCATCTGAGCCAATACAGGGTGATTTATATATCAATAATTCATACTTTTTTCATACAAACTCGAATGAAGACAAATTTTATATCAAAATTAGAGTCCTCAATGCGATCTACAACTTTGTAGTTGAAAAGTTTTTTATTTGAAGTTGTTTAATGTCCCGAAAATTAATTTTAAATTTTAAATTTCAAATGATATATATACACCAACATTTTGGCACCTAAACAGTTTACATTCAAAAACTTTTCAACTACAAAGTTGTAGATCGCGTCGAGGGCTACAATTTTGATATAAAGTTCGTCTTTATTCGAGTTCGTATGAAAAAATATAAATTATTTTTTGATATAAAGTTTCTAGACCACCCTGTGTTGGTCCAGATGAGATTCAAAACCAAGTTTAAGGACCGATGTGATACAACCGAACAAGTTTGAGAACTTGAACGGATGATTTGCAAGTTTAGAGACCGAAATAACATAGCCGAACAAGTTTGAGGACGTAAACAGTCAATTTGAGAGTTTAAGGACGGTGATGACACACTCGTGATAGTTTAGGGACCGGCCATACACTTTACTCTTTATCTTTTTATGTTTTCCTTTGCCATTAAATCTTTTCAACCCTATGTGCTATTCTTCTATCATCTCTATTAGGTGAGGGGGTGCCTAGGTGCCCTGCCGAGCCTAGGACAGACCAGGGTGCATATGCCCCAAAGGGGTCCCTCCTAGTCAAGCATTCATTGGGTCTTTGTCCGATTCCGATCTGATGAAAACCAGAAGTTCCGGTTTCAAAACCGGCAGTTCCAATTTTCACGGAGGCGCTGCAATGAGTGCTCGACTATTACGCACCGCGTATTTTTTCATCAACACAAAACAAACACAAATAGACTCATATGAAGTGTTGGAATGCAGTTTATTGGATCCGCGGGACGCTCAAATGTATTGAAGGGATGACCCACTACTAGAGAAGACCACATCCACCCTCCTGATATGCCTCGACACCATCAAAACCTGGTACTAATGCTACATTACCACCGGGTCCAAAATTCGTGAGCCCTCGGAGACCCTTTAGCACCGGTTGGTAACAACAACTGGTGCTAAAAAAGTCACGTTAACCGGTGCTAATGCTCCTCGAACCTTTAGCACCGGTTGGTGTTACAACCCGGTGCTAAAGGGCTTCTAGTATCGGTTGGTAATATAAACCGGTGCTTAGGGGAGGGGGGCGGTCACATACTACTTCAAAAGAAATCAACATGCATATTTTTTAGTGAGTGTCTATCTTTAGCACCGGTTATTTGACCCCCCTTTTAGCACCAAAAGATTAGCACCGGTTGAAAACTTGGTGCTAAATGTCGGTTCCCAAAAGATTAGCACCGGTTGAAAACCTGGTGCTAAATGTCGGTTCCCAAAAGATTAGCACCAGTTGAAAACCTGGTGCTAAATGTCGGTTCCCATCCGGTGCCGATCGATCGAACAAATTTACCAGTAAACCAACTTGGAGGAGCAATCTTGCTTTTCGACTAGCAGTTGTTGTGGGCTACAAGATACCGACATGACGAACTACAATCTAGACCGCACACATGTAATGATGCATGGTGCATCCTATAGCCACACCCACACAGCGCAGGTGGTTCAAGGTTATCTGGGATACAATGAAAATGTACTGTCAGCTACAAAGATATACACATCCTAACAGATGGCCATGAATTTATTCCTAATGAGATTATATTGCATACAATGAAAATATCTAATTAATGTATAAATAAAAAATCATGCTCATTCTCTCTTCTTATAAAAATACAAATTCTCTAACTATTAAACATAAAACAAAGCACAAAGAGTATTAAAACAAGTGGATCAAGTTGAAAACCTTTGGTGCCCTTAGATGAATAAAATCCACATAACTTTTGAGAAAAATGGGCAGCTCCGAAAAGGTGAATAGATCCCTGACAATACAAACACAGACAACACACACTCACTCAACTACACATCACCTAGGAAATATGAGAGACACTACGCGCCCATGAAAGAATTGGAGGACGACCAGTAGTAACCATTTGGGTATCTATTCTTCCGAAATGGGGGCACTCAAGAAAGCAATTTCTCGAGCCCCCGCCATCAACCATAATTTTCTCTCTTCACTTGATAAGGTCATCAGAGCACTACCATATCAGGCACAATTTTATCAATGACACATCTATTACACTGAGTCCATATAGTCCAGGCCCCAAGGATTATATGTGAATTGATTCCTTGTAGCACTAAGGCAGTACTATCACCGCTTATTCGTTCCCAACATTCAATGAAACACACTTTCACTTGCTGAGCAGAAAGAGCCTGCAGATGCACCTGTGAGAGGAATCGGAACCAGAACTCTCTTGCAAAGGTGCAGCCACCTGTGAGAGGAAGAGGAGAGCTCAAGCTATCTGTTTGCTTGAGCTTGGGGAGGGGCAGATATATAGGAGATCATTTTGTACCGGCTGGGGGCACTAGCCGGTACTATTATTTCCCATTTATTACCGCTGGAGCCCCCAACCGGTACTAAATAGCTAACTAGCCGTTGGCCACCAGTGGCCTGGTAGCCATGCATGCAGTACCGCCCGGAGCCCCAAGCCAGTACTACCATGGCCCCACGGGCACTGTGCTCCAGAACCAGTACTAATTGCATGCATTAGTACTGGTTCTGGTTTGGCCGATACTAATGTAAGCGGACGAATTTGAATGTGCACATTTCTACTAGTGAATAGAGAATTCATACGTACATATAATGACACTTACATGCATACAATGACACATATCTCATAAGTTGCACTACACATGCAAAAGTGGAAATATAGATGTTTATTTAAGAAAACAGTGGCTATCTTTAGCATGGTAATCCATAAGTAAACTGAACCGTACCGCACACATGGCCTGATTTCTGGATCCACCACTAAAATAATACACGAACAAGTTTCCATTCATCCAAGATTGTTTGATGAAGGCTGATCCAATCTCTTTGAGCAGCTAGGAAACATGCTTCTCGGGCAAACATGGTCACCATAGCCAGTAGAGGGCCTTCCGTCGACATGAATTGCTGGTTTGTCCTCCTGCACTTGGCCTGCCTGCTGTTCACCATTTCCAGACAGCTTCCTCGTTTGAGCTGCACCGGTTGTAGTCATCAAAAGCATGCAGAGGAAGACATATACCATAATTCTTCCCTTCATTCTTCAGAAGTGTTGATTTTCACCTTCAATAAGATAAATAATGAAAATCAGCATATGGGAATTGGATACAAAGAAATGATGGGGTCCTTGTTCATGGGCGAAGTATTACTGATATGAACTCTGAAATATCTTCTTCTGTCCTTGTTTTACTATCTGTTAGATATTTTTTCATGTGGCCCAGATGTTATATTTATAGGCAAATTATATTACCAACATCTTGTTACAACACCTGGTGGGATTACTTACCATCACGTAGTGTAAATACCACTTGGTAGATTGTGCGTGATAGACAATAATAAGTGGGTGAGAGAATTATTTGGCTCAATCGATTGCAGAAATGACATATGATCTGATGGAATATGTCTCTGTATCGCCATTTGGTTACCTATAAAGTGCAACTTCTTGTTAGGTTACTGGTGTCTATGCAAGGTGATGACAACAAGCAACACGGAACATTAGTGTAGATGCTGGCACCAATATAAATGACTGAATGAGGGCCTACTAATCGTGCCGGTGTCGAAACAGACATGAATACGTTTAATTGTGTTTTATTACGTTTGAGTAACTAACCCTACTAGTGTTTTTAAGCCTCTTATTACTTCTACTAGTGTTTAATTGGGCCACCATGTTTGGTTAATTTATAACTACCGGTGTTATTTAGCACGCTTAGAATACTGTGAAGGCACCTAAACAAATTAATTGGCCGGTGACTATAATTTGCATTTGATCGTCAGCTTTGTCCATCAGATCCATGAGTATATTGTTACGAATGAATTACACACACAATAAATGCAATTTCTATGAATTGTCCATGTGTATGTACTAGACCTTAAGAACAACACAATATATATTCTCCATCATCATCACTTGGACACGACAAGTTAATTGAAGCAGTTCAACATAACACTTCTTTAGTCGCCGGATGCGACATGATAGACACCTCAAAGTCCACGTGTACAGGTATGGCTTGCAGTAGTTTATAGCTTGCATCATACCAAAAGAAGTTTTGTACCACGTTAGTTACCTTCACTTGAGGACAATAAAAGGCTATATGTGCGGGACTTGTTGATGGTCCTTAAGTATAACTTTTGGCTATCAAACCCTTCACAAAACCAAATAAAATCAGCCAAACATAGAGGTAAGGGTACCAAGACTGGGAGACTGTATCTCTTACCCTATCCCCAGTAGATGGTGGTAATGAGTAATCATACACTCTACTAATTTCAAGCGATCTGTTAATGACCCAAGCCATGAACTCTTCATGGCATCCAGGGACTGCGCTGGGAATCATCATGACCAGTGTTGACACTTCTTACGGTGCACTATCAGGACTGATAATCCCGGAAATGGTGCAAGAAGTGTTTATTGGTATTCTTACGGCATATATATAAATCCGCAAGCGCACGGATATCAATGTAGCATTTCACCCTGGAGTATTCCAAGGTATCGTATTTATTTCATCACGGAAGCAATGGATAAAGAGTATTGACTATTAACAAGTATGTAACTACTAATTAAATTACCGGCTAACAAGGCAGGGGTAAAGGATATGGTAGGAGTGATATGCAGTTGACACACACAAGGAGAAGAAATCCAGGATAAATGATATAGCTAGTGGGAGGACAACGAGACAGGGAAGGATTCCTATATACATCCAATGACCTTGAGATATCTCCAGCAAATATTACGACTAGCATGAAGAATATAATCTATGGTTCTTTTCCTACTTGTATTATCTCAGCATCGGAAAAAGGTGCACGCAACTCACCGACATGGATGAGAAGGGGAGCCACTAACAGTCTCGGAAGCTCCCACGAGTTGAGACAGGAGTGGTGGATTACGTAGGCCGTATATGACTATCACCACCTAACGGCTACCACATGTACGACTGAATCCGGGGTAAAGGAAAGGAAAAGATACAAGAGCTTTACCAGAACTCCAGAAGACGACTCTGGAACCCCGAGCGAAGCTGCATCTCAGCAGCGGGATTGAATACCCGGATCGAATCAGAGTTCACGCCGCCCGCCCTGAACAAATAGAATAGGAGGCGTGGGCCACAGGTCGCACATAAGCCATCGGGTCGCACGACAGAAGAACACCCAACATAAAGATGCACACTCCTCCACGGGAAATAGAAAGATTCATCTTCACTTTTTTGTAGTAGTCGTGACCAACAGCCATCAACAGTCGGCTCGTTGGTAAGATGAGAGCTTCAAGCCCGATTTCAGGTGGCACACCCCCCAAACAAGCACCACTCGACGAGGGGGGGGGGAGGGAAGCTACAGGCCCAAAACCTTCGACCCTTCTTTCTATATGGGGGTGCCCGGGGCACCTCATCTTGTCATTTTGTTGCTCATTCCCCTTAGGCCGAAGTGTTTGGCCTTTACTTCGGAGCGCCCGTTCACGCTTCGCTGACCTTCGCTGACTCTAACCCAAAACTAGACTAGCCTAACTGTACATCTTGAAAAGAGTGATTGTAGACTTGCTTCCAAGTGATGTGTACGTGTTACAAGTGAAGAGAGGGGGTGTATTTACAGTAGAGAGGTGACTTGGGGGTTTGGAGCTGCTCAAGGAATATTCCCCTCATCTTCCTAACCTTGTGTCAAGTGTCGTGTTGAGATGAAATGGCCGCACCGCCTCCTGCCATACCTCCTCTCTGCATGCAGCTTGAGCTGATCCACGTCGTGGGCCGTGACCTGGCGCCACGTGCCTAGTGCTCTGGCCTATTCCTGCGCCAGGCACTACGTTGGCGCTGTGTGTCGTGGCTCATATGTGGGCCCTCCTGCGTTGTGCGTGGGTCTAGCCACTGCACCTACCGCCTCTGCGCGATTGCCTGCCCGCATCGCGATGCGTTGCGCGCGTGGCCTCCGGTGGCTTGTGCCATGGGGCCTGTTGGGGCCTAGCTGCGTGGGCCCGACCGTTGACCTACTGGCCATCTTGCATGTGCACCTGTATCATGATGACGTCAGCACTTAATGTTGTTTTGCGTATAATCCTACAAAACACTTCGGAAACACCAAGTATTGTGGAAATAGTCAGAATAAGCCTAATAATGCATGGAACTATATTTATATGCCATTTATTTACTGAGACTCTAGCGGTCGAATGCAGTCAAAATCAGGTCGTAATGAGCGCAAACAAGCTCCCCCAAGCTTAGATCTTTGCTTGTCCTCGAGCAAAGCCAGAGACTTTGGCTCGGTGGATCAGGAGTTGCTACAATGTCAATACTTTGTAGGTTGCCTATGTGCTCAACTAGCACTCTATAGTACTTGAATTATAGGCAAAGTGATAACTTACCTTCTTACCTATGGGGCATATAGCAATCTCTTTGTCTTGGGCGGTTGAAAGGTTGAACAGCATAACTTAGTGTCATTCCACTCTTACTCTTTTCAGGATCCCATCTTGGAGTTTTTTAAACTTTTGGAAATTAAAATAGAGTTCCTCAATTGGCACACTCGATCACTAAAGTAGTGTTTATATCCTCACAAAAGGCTTATCCTTCTATTCATCCTACATAGGCTTTTTGTGTGGCTTAGATAGGGGAATTGGACAAGGCATACTTGCATCTTATATTTTGCAAAGTCAAAGACTGGACTTTAGGAGGATCAAATAATACCATTAGATCGAGAAGTGTAAGTGTGTGGATATGGAGTGAAATATGGTGGAAACTCCGTTCTTGCTCTCCTTGAATTTATTTTCGAGAAATGGGCTATCTTTATTTTTTTCTTCTTTTTCCTCTTCTTTTTGCCGTGCCCTTGGGCATGCTTTTCTTTTTCTCATTTTTATCTTTTCTTTTTGCCATGATTTTTGGCATGCCTTTGTTTATTTTTCTTTTTTGCATAGCCTACGTCTCTTTCAAGGATAACTGAGGGGAGGGAATCGTAAAACATGGAGCATTTTATCCTGTGGATGGATGATAGAAATATTTTTGCTAATTCCCATTGTAGGAATTGCAAATGAGAGTGGCATGTACGTGAATCTCGATCTTGAAAGCATGAAGTGTTCCTCACAAAGGTCACAACAATTTGACAAAGCTCAGTAAGATAACAAGTAGCATATGTATGAAGGGTTTTCAACTAAGCTTATCATATGGCTTTGGTAGGACTCTTAATCAATGAGGAACTTCATTGAGTTTTTGAAAATAAATTCATTTGAGATTTTCACCGTACTAAGAGCAAGAGAAAGAACTTAACCATAATCTCACTATATCATTCCCCACAACAACTTAGACTTGGAATAAAACATGTGCTCCCACAAGGTTTTTAGGTTCAAGCACGAATAGAGTAACAATTATGAACAAGGTACTTGTAAGATACATGACAGAGCAACAAATCATTTCCATGGTGAGAGGCATACAATTCATTCCATACATAGTTGGGAGTTATTTATTCGAAAGCAAATGTTTTTTTTGGCTTCATAATTCAAACTGAAATGAAAGCAAAACTAGTTCAAAAGTGCAGCTTGGAATGACACTGTTAGGACTTACCTTGCGGGGGTCCTCTCCCCCATGCTTGGCTTGGAGCTTCGGTGTCAGTGATCCCTGGCTTGGCCTTAATCGGTGCCGAGACATGAGATGAGTTAGGGGAGTTGTCCCTAGCCTCATCACTGCTCCTGTAACGAATGTTCTTGATCGTCATTAGGAATTGGGATCGTCATTAGCAAAATGTTAGAACCATAATACCTGAAGGATTATGGGATCAAAGATGAGTGTTTAGTTGTTCAGGGTTTTGTCATTCTTGCAAGGATATAACCTCCACAAAATGTTATTCCTTCTTGTGGGGTATTTAGGACCTCCACAAACCGTTTTTATGAAGCGGCATAATGGTCAAGACAGAGAAAATATTTTTGTTGCTTTTATGTTTTTAATCATGCAAAGTCAATCAAGCATTTCATAGAAATGAGAGAGAAAGGTACTTTGGACTTGGGCAAGTGCAAACCTGATGAAGCAAGCCTCCTTCATGCATCCAGAGTGACTTCCATAGGCAAGTAAGAAGAGGAGGAACTCGGTTGAACACCATAGCTCGACTAAACCCCCCCTGTTGGCCTCCTCTTACGAGCTTCATGGAGCTTCGTCTAGCACTAAGACATGTGATCTTTGGTAGATTTTGTGGATAGGATGACAAGACCAAAGGACCATCCTGGGCTGCCCTGTCTTGGTGTCCATTGTGTGGTGTTGGCCCAGAGGTGATATGGCGGTGCTCCAAGTTTCATGCATTGACATTGCTTTGTCATTACTGACGTGGATGGCCTCTTGGTTGTTATTTGTTTCATACACGGCTGGGGGGGGGGGTAATCTGGCTGAACGAAGTTGTTCGGCCGAATCGGTCAATTCTGACCATTATTCCGTGTTTTTGTCGATATTTGCTACTAGAGAAGCCAATATCCGCCCCACTCAAATGCCTCGGCACCATTTGGACCTGGTGGTAAATGTGCATTAGCACCAGGTCCAATGGCTAGGAGTGGTGCGGCGCGCAGACTTGGTAGGAGTGAAAGGACCTAAGATGTACTAGAGGGGGGGGGGTGAATAGTTCAACCTAGAGCTTTTTCAAAACTTAAAACAGGTTAAATGTGTAATGTCCGGAAACTCCGTAGATTTGTCCGGAAACTCCGCACTTGTGCGGAGATTCCGCAAAAATCTCCGGAAACTCCGGACTTTTTGCTGAAACAGGAATCAATTAACTTAAACTTGCTTCAAATGTGAAACCTTCGAGATTGTCACTTCTTTAGGAGTTGATCTACAAGTACAAGCACTCAAACATAGCTCAAACCTTTGAGATAAGTAGATCGGAGACAAATCCTAAGATAAATAGGCACAAACCCTAACTAGCATGAAAGAACTCAATCCAAGTGCAAATAAAGTAAATCAATGACAAGGACACAAGGATTTAGTTCCCGGAGTTCAACTCTCACAAAGAAAGTCTACGTCTCCGTTGAGGTGCCCACAAAGGCGGGTTTGTCCACTAAACCACTTCCTCTCCCTAGGATTCGAAAACCCTAGAGCTTATACTTACTTCAAGGGGTAATACAAACTTCTTGGGGCTGCCACAACGAGGTTGGAGCTCCCAAGCAACGCCTAGCCGTCTAGGAGCAAAGCTCCAAGAGTAATGAACCCGAAATCCAAGGCTTGACGAAGAACGAAGTGCTCAAAGGATGGGAAATCAACTTGCTTGCACTCAACCTTCCTCTCTCTTCAATCTCACTTCAATCCCCTCACCAAATCTCACTTGGGAAGTCAAGAGGGGAGCAAAGTGGAGCTTTGAATGCTAGAGAGGGGTTTTGTTCTGAGTTAGGTCGAGAGATATGAGTGGGAGGGGGTGAGGGGGTATAAATACCCCTTCACCACAAACTAGCCGTTGTGCTGTCAAAGTGCGGAGTTTCCGCACAAATGTCCGGAGTTTCCGGACATGCGGTAACTCCGGAGAAAGTTCCGGTAACTCCGCACATCTGCTGGTTTTGGGTTTCGAAAGCATGTGTTGGTGGTTTTCTCTCATCTATCCTATGACATATGAGCACTTCATCTTCAACCAAGCCAACAAACTTCGAATCCCCCTTAATAGTACGGCTTTTCCTATTGACTCAAGAATAAAGACATCAAAATGAATCAAAACACTTGAGTCCTCGTGTTGTCCCTTATTTCCTCGAAGTGCTAATTAAGTCCTATTACAAACCAAGTTCGATACATATAGTAGCATAAAGATACTTTCACTCCCCCTTGGCATCAAGCACCAAAAAGGAAATGAAATAGCCATGAAGAGCATCTACTCATCATCTTCATCGTCGTTGTCCTCCGGGGTGGTGCCGTCATCTTCATCGTCGTCGTCATACTCACGATAGGCAAGCGACTCCTCTTCCTCAGTCTCCTCGTCCTCATCAATATCATCACGGGGGCGAGAGCGGCGAGAAGGACGTGCGGAGCTGCCGGGCATGGATGGATCAACATGAGGAGCTGGAGCTTCTTCTTCACCATCAGCTGCATCCCATTCCTCAAAGGGGTTTGGGAAGTCGGGAAGCTCACGATAGGGATCCGTCGGTAAACCCAAGGAGCTCTTGATCTCAATGATATCACGCCGGTTTTCATTCACTTCAC
>OAMR01000500.1:770222-788093 GCA_900205405.1 Echinochloa crus-galli | reverse complement strand
TTTCATAAGAGAGACTAGATGTGTATAAGAGACAGCTCTAATCAAGGTGGGGAGATTTACATCTCTTGCCATGTATGCACATAGGATCTTGTCTACTACTTCCCGATCACCCCACTTGGTGCTTCCAAGTGAACGAATCTTGTTGATGACCTTGTTCAACCTAGTGTACATATCTTGTGGTGTCTCACTTCGAAACATGACAAACCTATTGAGCTCTCCTTCCAAGGTTCGAATTCTTCCTTCTCTAACCTTCCTTGTGCCTTCATGATTAATTTGGAGAGTATCCCAAATCTTCTTGGCGGAATGCATTCCATCCACCTTTTCTTTATCTTCCGGTTCCAAAGCACTGAGAAGGATAGAGGTAGCTTGCATGTTGCGATGAATCTCATGCTCTTGATCCGTGCTAAGGGGAGTGTTGTCCTTCGGGTAGTTGACACCTACACACACAATCTTCCAAAGGGCCGGATGGACCCCGATCAAATGTGCAATCATTTGATTTCTCCATGAGGCATATGTTTCATTAGTAAACAAGCAATTGTAGCCCATTTCACAAAGTTGTGAAACGGACAACAAATTATAATCCAAGGATTCCACCAAGAATACATTTGAAATTGAATGATCGGTTGAGATAGCAATTTTACCTAGACCTTTTACCTTTCCTTGACTATTGTCGGCAAAGACAATGTTGTCATTTGAATTTTCTTTTGCCTCAAATGAAGTGAACATACTCTCCTCTCCGGTCATGTGATTTGTGCATCCACTATCTAGCACCCACTTGGTTCCACCGGAGGAGTATGCCTACAAAATAGTTTTAAGCCTTTGTCTTAGGTACCCAAATAGATTTGGGTCCTTGAGTGTTAGTGACAAGAACTTTGGGTACCCACACATTCCTTTTGATCAATGTATCTCTTGTGCGGTACCCAACATACTTGGCGACCACTTTACCATTGTGGTCCCAAGCTAACACATAATCGGCATAAAAAGTACTTTGGGGAGCATGAGGCTTCACTTTCTTCTCTTGCTTCAAGTTAGGCTTGACACTCTTCTCATTCTTGCCTTGAGGTAGTGGCCTCTCAAACTCATATGACATGGTGTGAGATGACTTGAACCTCATAGGCTTGGTGTAGTTGAAGGAAGTGAGGGCTGCAACCACATTGCTATATCTCAACGTGCATTCCTGTATCAGTAATTACCGCACCAATCCGGCTACGGTATCTTCATATGCGTAAACAACATGATGATGCAAATGCAAGATTTCAATGCATACTAATGAAAAACAACTCAGACTTCCAATTGCCGCACGAATCCTTCGATGGCTTGTTGAATCACTGCCCCTTCATTTTTCTGGCAAAACTGGATTCCAGCTCCACCAACTACTTCTACTCTATAAGAGTGGGGCTGTGGTTTGATGTGGTATAACATGAGAAAAAGCTACATTGTGATCCCATTGGGATTGAGGTGGTGGAGTTGTAGGCCATAGAAATCTATTAGGGATTTAATGAAAGAAGAGATAGGCAGAGTCACTCCTCTGTCACAAAAAGAAGTAAACAAGATAACCTTAGTGACATCCTCGATGGGAGAAGGCAAATCAAAACAATATTTCCACAACACCATGTGTTTGGGTTGCAGAAATCCTTCAAAAACAAGAGAAGTTAGATTTACCTCACTTGTTGTACATCATACCCATGCAACAATAGGGGCTGGGTGATATTTGAACTCCGGTGGCATGATGGTGAATCTTGAAGGCTTTGAAGCAAGTTCCTTTCGCTTCCTCGTGGTCTTCTCCATGGGATTCTATGAGGACTCCTCCGTCACCATCTTCTTGATAGCACCTTGCTTTTTCTTCACGGTGATTGCGCGAGTTAAGACTTTGCTCTTCTCTTGCATTCACGTGTTGTATCACCGTCTACACACAATTCTTCATAGCACATTAGTCTTCCAAGTGACTTGTCATAAATCAACCAAAACTAAGGAGGTCAAATGTACTTTCAAGGAGGGAGTTCATTAGCACCGGGTCAACCCGGTGCTAAAGGTCCCCCATTAACACCGGGTGCACCCACCACCCGGTGCTAAAGTTGTCGAGGCCATTTAGCACCAGTTGCTGGCTGCAACCGGTGCTAATGAGCAGCACACGGATAGACACTCCTCCCTTCTCCTTTTTTTTATCTTCATGCTCTCTTCTTCTCCAACCTTATCCTCTCGATCTTTTTTTTCTTCTCTTTTCCTCTTCTCACTATGTTTCTTCCCTCTCCAGGCTAGATGGCGAGGCCAGCGCGGGCAGGCGGGCGGCACGAGCGGGTGTGCGGGCAGTGCGCAGGCGGCGCTGGCGGGCAGGCGGCCTGCTTCCTCTACGCTTGGTGAGTTTCTCGGGAACTGATTTCCTCGCGGCTGACCTAGAGGTGCTTTCATTTGCGAGGGATTTTGATTGATGCGTGAAGGTGGTGGTTTTGGTTTTGTCGATGCAGCGTTTGCTCGCGTCACGTGTGGATCTGGTTTGGAATGGAGGAAAGAAGCAAATTAGGATGCACGGATTAGGAAGCAAATTTCAATTTTTGCACAGATTTTTCTGAGTGCTTGCTTGTTCTGTAATTAGGATGGCCTGTATGATATGCTTCTGTGTTTAATTTCCTGTTGTATCTTGGATCTTGGATGTTGTAATATAAATTAAGTTATTTCTACTCTTAATCTCTTTCTTTCTCCTCTTATTTGTCTAGTCCTTATCTTCTTTCGTTTTCCATTCTTGAAGAATGTAGAAAAATTTGTTCTTCGTGTTCTCGAAGAACAGGGAGAGAAGATGCCATGACAGTAAAAAAAAGAGAGGAGAGGGAAATGGATGAGGAGTAAAAGAAACATTTATTTTTTTTGGCACGTAGAAACCTTTAGCACCGGGTATTTGACCCGGTGCTAAAGATCGACACCTTTAGCACTGTAAGACTGGCACCGGTTGGAAACCCGGTGCTAAAGGGGGGTTTCCAACCGGTGCTAATGTGAGGCTTTCTAGTAGTGATTGTAACTGCTCAAGTGATAAACACCAAACAAAACTCGTGGAACTTTATTAGAAAAAACCTAAATACATGGAATGTCACATGAAAGCTTTTTTATTCCCCAGAATTTGTGGTCGGAAACGGACCGCCAACGCTTCTAGAAGCTGAAGGCTATATCGACGGCTGTCAGGTTTTTCCTCTTCAATTTCTTCACTCGTTTCAGTAGCATGGGTACTTCTTCCACTTCTCCAGGAGTTGGCTTGCGGTTCCAATGCTCCTTATGCTTGAGGTACCACCCATCATGTTCTGGGCAGCTCTTTCCATGATTACTTGTTGTGAGCAACAATTTTAGTTACTGCTTCAGAAGTGAATTTCTGCAGCTAGGATAAGTAAAGAAGATAAAATATGATACATACTAATGAAAAACAACTCAGACTTCCAATTGCCGCACGAATCCTTCGATGGCTTGTTGAATCACTGCCCCTTCATTTTTCTGGCAAAACTGGATTCCAGCTCCACCAACTACTTCTACTCTATAAGAGTGGGGCTGTGGTTTGATGTGGTATAACATGAGAAAAAGCTACATTGTGATCCCATTGGGATTGAGGTGGTGGAGTTGTAGGCCATAGAAATCTATTAGGGATTTAATGAAAGAAGAGATAGGCAGAGTCACTCCTCTGTCACAAAAAGAAGTAAACAAGATAACCTTAGTGACATCCTCGATGGGAGAAGGCAAATCAAAACAATATTTCCACAACACCATGTGTTTGGGTTGCAGAAATCCTTCAAAAACAAGAGAAGTTAGATTTACCTCACTTGTTGTACATCATACCCATGCAACAATAGGGGCTGGGTGATATTTGAACTCCGGTGGCATGATGGTGAATCTTGAAGGCTTTGAAGCAAGTTCCTTTCGCTTCCTCGTGGTCTTCTCCATGGGATTCTATGAGGACTCCTCCGTCACCATCTTCTTGATAGCACCTTGCTTTTTCTTCACGGTGATTGCGCGAGTTAAGACTTTGCTCTTCTCTTGCATTCACGCTCGTGGGCTTGTGTTCAAAGAGGCTAATGGCGCTAAGATGCAACAGGTGCAAGAACTATAGAGTTTCAATTTTTTTACCGCATATATATAACCTTCGGTTAGGGTTTTCCTATCCATGACATAAAAAAGTCAACGACGAAAGTTATCGCATAACATGGGTCGTTTTCTAGGGTTTTTTTTGTCAAACCTGTTAAACCACCATTTACAAGACTTGAAGAAAAGATATTCTACATATTGTTAGCCTAAAATCTCGGATCCTAAATGTCTAAATCATTTGACTTAAGTATCACGAGCTATGGGTGGATATATCAGGATTTTATTTTTTCTAGAAATTAAGGTGAAATTCAAGTGAAGACCTTCAAGAGGTTTATTAAAAACCACTCGAAGCTCGGGGGCTATAATAAATGGGTACACCTTGACTCGGTGCACACCGTTAAAACTACTCGACAATGAGATGAAGACAGCTATGGAATCTCTGGCTCCTTTTTCAACAAAGCTACACCCATTGAGTGCATCAACAGATACACTCCAATTAAAAACTACACACAAGATAGAAGAGCGTCTTCCTCTTCACTTCAAGGGTCTCATGACCACTTGATTGTCAAAATCAAAGTTTTGATGAAGGGTTTCTCAAAGATGATGGAAGATTAATTTTGACTACTCAAAGCTACTCAGGAGATAAGGCACAAGATACTTGGGGGCTTGTGGGACTAGGATCCCTAGGGTCACTCATACACACGACAAACTACTCTCCATGAGTGGTCTTGCCCAACTATTTTGAAAAAGATTACTATGGTGCAAGACTTCTTATTAGTTTAGAAGAACTTGTCGTGTACTGTAACACCCCGGAACAAGCAATAACATTCTAGAGGGTTACCACACTACACAAATAACAAGAAGAGAAACATAAACACGGCATGCAGAAGTAAATATAAACCATCTAGATTAAACAATTTATTAACATGTCTTCAATAAGGCTATAAAATAAATATGCACAGACTTCATAACAAGCATTTTTATTACGACACATGCGGCCAAAGATCATGAGTGTAAAAATGATGTGTGTGCACATATGCTGCTACTCCCATCCAACGATGCAACGTCTAAACTCAAGAACCTGTGGAGGGGAAAAACATATGAGGTTTACGAAAAACCTCAGCAAGCAAACTACTTCAACCGAGTTATTCTAATCAAAATTGGTTAATCACCAATTTAATATGATAAATGAATATTCACATAACTTGAAGAGTAAGATTAACAACATATACTCCATAACAATATTTACTATGTAGATGCAAATGATATAATGCAAAGCATGACTTCTGTTCTACTCATACATTCCGAAGAAAGGAAGTGAGGGCTGCAACCACATTGCTATATCTCAACGTGCATTCCTGTATCAGTAATTACCGCACCAATCCGGCTACGGTATCTTCATATGCGTAAACAACATGATGATGCAAATGCAAGATTTCAATGCATGAACTTCAAATAATTCAAAAATGAAAACTTGAGAAGTAAAGCCAACTTCAATATCAAAATCAAATTCAGATCAGATAGTTCAGGTAAGGTATTAAAATTACGTGGAGGCAATTCAAACAACACAGTTAAAGCATGTGGACCACAACGCCACACTTACTTACCTTCTCCGATGATAAGAAATGTGAGCTAAGCACGATCCGAAGGTGCACCACCTGTACAAAAATATATCTCAGCACCAACACAAGCACACAAGCATATACGAATTTAGTTTGAAGTGTGGCTACGCTTGAACTCAACGTCCTCACATAAACACACCCAAATTAGACATAACAAAGACACTATTGCTTCTCTTTTTTGTATCATTTAATTGTGATGGGCAAAAATTTTCAACTGTAGCGAAGCAAAAGTTAACTTCAAGGCCTACAATTTTCTAGTTTTCTCAAACCAGGGTAAAAATCATCATCATAGCCTAATCTTGAGATGAACCTTAATCTGACAATCCAAATATAACTGGAGCTCCAAAATTCATATGAAGATACACTTTATCAATCTGAAAAGCTTATAAAATTTCCTACAACTTTACTATAGCGCGGTACGGTAGCGCCAAAAAAAAACCCAACCGCACGCAATTTCACGATCCGAACTGCAAATAAGACATGTCGGTAGTAAAACGGAATGTACTCGACGAGCTCTACGCGTCTGTAACCTTAGATCGTTCATCGGAGCGACAGATCAAAAAGTAAATTTTTAATTACCAAATTTACGTCTTCCAACATACAAAGTGCATTTGGTTCTTTTATGCATACTGTGTGTCACATGTACAGATAGATTTCATAATCATAATCTACCATATTGTATTTCGCTTTCTTGTACCCGACTACGATCATGTAACCAACTTGTAACTCAGCTCCCCATATATATAAGGTTGAGCAGGACCCCTCTAAGACAATACAACTCATATGAAAGGCAATACATCACACATGACGTATGGTATTATGCACATTGCGGCCTGAACCTGTCTAAATCTTTGTCTTGTGTACATCATCATTCCTAAGAACTGAAGACCTCAACAATTCTGTACTGTTGAGGTACTCTAGGCAAGCACTCGATCGGTAGATAAACACTGACACATGGTTATGGATGTTCACTTGTGCTGTATAGCATATATGTGTATACTTGATCCTGGCTCATATAAAAAATGAATCTGGTTTTTTTATATAACCGACTGTGACAGTAAATTGGGAACATGTAAGGATATATATAATGGCAAAACATAGCAAAGAAAAAATATACGAGATATAGAAAACCAAATGGTACTAGTCTTTCTTGACTTTTTTTTTGCGAATATAGTCTTTCTTGACATGACACGCCTCACTTTCTATACACATGTAAGTGGTCATGAACTCATGATTCGCCACTTCTAAATACCAATCAAATCGATTATATGTACATGGTAAAACTGGGACAGCTTATTTATATACAATTATTGAGCTTGACTATGCGACAACACATATACAAATTCGTGAGCTTGTGTGTAAGCTAAGTATAATGCTTCATCTAGATATCTATGTAAAACATCACATTGAAGTAATACTTACTCCGTACTAGTTAAGCAAAAAAAGGCTAGTCCTCTTTAGCATGGCAATGCAGCAGGCTTGGACACTGCAAGTAGGATGAAAAACTACACCCGCCACGAAATTGGGGGCTATGTTTTCGTGAATCTTCTTGCTCTGTGACTGGCAAAGAGACAGTCTCAATTTCCACGAACATCTTGAGCTGTTTCCTCATTGTTTTGAGACATGCCCTGACAATTAGGGTAGGTCCCAAGTGGGCACTGGTGATCATTGCTGGGAGGACCATTCCTTCCGTCAGTTCCAGAAATCAGTTTGCGAATTTCCCTCTGCGGCACAGTAGTACTGTAAGATGCATCTTCCGCCATGTCCCTAGGCATGCAGGCGCACAAGTTGAACAAAATCAGGACAACAACGATGAACAGGCCCAGCTTCATTGTCATGACTTCAATTTATGAAAGATACAAGGTAATTAGTACTCATAAGATAAATATTATCCTCAAAAAGTAGAACAGAAACACTTCTAAATGCATGTATAGATACTCACCGAGATCTGATGAGTTAAGTACTCGAGTCTGTTTAGCAAACAAGTGACGGGCTGCTTATTATATAGCGTGTAAAAGTTGATGTTCGGCCTTCCAAATTTTTATAGTATATCAATTCTACTGTGGAAAATGGATTCTCCACTAATAAAGATTGTGTCGACAAAGGGAGGTGCGGTGAAAATACATCCCTCGTGACTTCAAAGCTAAGGTAAATGGATATGCACTTATTTTTCAGTTTATGAAACCAGCAAGAAAAAGTGCTTAGTGCGAGGAGTCGATTTACCATACATCTGAAAAACAAGAGGATGTAGAAAGTTACCGGCCTCCTGAAATTTTATATCAAATATTGATGAATTACTGAGATGTGTATAGGAAAATAATTGTGATAAACATAAAGGTTACCAAAATTTCAATCGTGTGTACGGAATTTATTGTAGCCAGAACTCACTACCAGAATCCTTCACATCCGCCCGCCTCCTCCGCCTCGGCCATTTTTGGACCCGGTGCTGATGGGGCTTCAGCACCGGGTCCAACGGCTAGGAGCGGGGGCGGCGCACGGGGGCGGCGGGGGCAGCACATTAGCACCGGGTCGTGGCAAGACCCATTATACACATGGCTCAACAGCAACTTCTGCACATCACAGTGACAAACTCAGTTGTAATCTGCCTGAGCTAAACAGGGCATAAAACAAGCCAGATGATTGAATTATAAACAACTTACCAAAGAGCTTTTGTTTAACTTAAGCCTAAAGGCGAATGTTGCTGTAGGATATCAAACAAACTAATCTGTTGTCTGACGCTCAGCTGTCGTTTATGGCAAATCGAGAAGGATCAAAACCAGAAGCAACTCAATTCAAGAACCTGCCCTGTAGTCACTCTGCTAGTCGGCACTGAACCAAAATTTCAGTTCAGCTCGAGCGGCGACCTGACGACCTGCTACTGTATTCATGTATTGTTGTTGCCGGCTGGACGCGAGGGCTTCTAGAGGAGAACGACATCGATGCCCAAAACCAAGACAATCAGATCAGAACGCGGAGCTGGGCGGCATAGAAACTGGCACCGTCATCTGGCTGTAGTGTTGTTCTCACCCAAGTGGGCACTGGTGATCATTGCTGGGAGGACCATTCCTTCCATCAGTTCCAGAAATCAGTTTGCGAATTTCCCTCTGCGGCACAGTAGTACTGTAAGATGCATCTTCCGCCATGTCCCTAGGCATGATGCAGGCGCACAAGTTGAACAAAATCAGGACAACAACGATGAACAGGCCCAGCTTCATTGTCATGACTTCAATTTATGAAAGATACAAGGTAATTAGTACTCATAAGATAAATATTATCCTCAAAAAGTAGAACAGAAACACTTCTAAATGCATGTATAGATACTCACCGAGATCTGATGAGTTAAGTACTCGAGTCTGTTTAGCAAACAAGTGACGGGCTGCTTATTATATAGCGTGTAAAAGTTGATGTTCGGCCTTCCAAATTTTTATAGTATATCAATTCTACTGTGGAAAATGGATTCTCCACTAATAAAGATTGTGTCGACAAAGGGAGGTGCGGTGAAAATACATCCCTCGTGACTTCAAAGCTAAGGTAAATGGATATGCACTTATTTTTCAGTTTATGAAACCAGCAAGAAAAAGTGCTTAGTGCGAGGAGTCGATTTACCATACATCTGAAAAACAAGAGGATGTAGAAAGTTACCGGCCTCCTGAAATTTTATATCAAATATTGATGAATTACTGAGATGTGTATAGGAAAATAATTGTGATAAACATAAAGTTTGTCAAAATTTTAATCGTGTACTTAATTTATTGTAGCTAGAACTCATTTGTCCTCTGCTAACCAAACTGTAACCAGCTGAAATTAAAGCCGTCATTCTCAGTTGTCATTGATTTATCCAGAGAAAAAAAATGATGCAATTCAACTACTAGCTGTTGTAATGTTGTGTATTCTCAAATGTCTTGTGAAACTAATATAGCGGCAAAGGTGCTTCCATCACGTCATATAACTTGTACTATTAACAGTACTGTTCATTTAATAAATCACTTGAAAATTTATTATATTAGATAGCAAAACAAAATAGATTATACATTACATTACTAAATGAAAAGGCATTGTTCGTATTCGAACAAAAGGAAAGTTGAGCTCAAGGTATATTGGACCATATTTGATTACTGCACGAGTCGGTGCATTGGCATATCGTTTGCAGTTGCCTGAAAAATCCATGAGTGATGTGCACATAGTGTTTCATGTATCTATGCTGAGAAAGTATTTGAAAGATCCATACAGAAGATTGAGGCTGAGCCAGTGACTATTCAGCATGATTTGACTATGGAGTGCCACCCAGTGCGTATATTGGATTTCTTTGAGCGAGTCATGCGGAATACGACAATCAAGTATGTAAAAGTTCTGTGGACTAATCAATCAGAAAGGGAAGCCACATGAGAATTGGAGGCAAAAATACGCAAGGAATATCTAGAGCTTTTCGATTCTGCTAACTAAATATCTACTGATAAGTGGTTCAATTTCCTTTCTATGCGATAGTGAGTGAATTCGGGGACGAATTATTTTAAGAAGGGGAGAATATGAAACCCAATACGCATAAAAGAACCAAATACGCTTTGTATGTTAGAAGACGTAAAGTCCATAATTAAAAATTGACTTTTTGATCCGTCGCTCCGACCCGAATGGTCTGAGACTACAGATGCGTAGAACGTTTCAAATACACTCTGGTTGACTACCACATATCATATTTGGAGTTCGAGTCGCGATTCTGCGTGAGGTGGTGTTTTTCTTTTTGGGTGCTACATTAGCTGCGGTGCTACAGCACCCGAGATTTTTCCCCGTCGCTCCATGCGAAACCCTCTCTTCCCCTACTGTGTCTTATCCCTGTGCCGCCACTTTCCCCTCGCCGTACACTGAAAAAAAGGTGGAGAGAGAAGAGAGAAGAAGATACGGGAGATTAGGCCTTCTCCAGCGGTGGAGTCGATTTTGAGGTAAAAAAGTAGACACTTGGAGATTAACACTGTACATTGGGCCCCACAAGTTAAATAAAGAATCATTATAAAACAGCCATGCACGGTGAGTGTGACATTCACTTTTAACGACAAGATGGGGGTGCAGCATGACAAATGGGTCCGATCTCTTTCTTTCTTTCTTTATTCACATGAGGATTTGGCTCCCAAATAGGATTCGATTCTTTCTTGGCTCCACGAGGATTCGCTTGCTCTAGTCGTTGAACTGGTTCCTTTTGGTCCACATCAGACCAGGGTGTGACCACTAGAGAAGGCCTTAGGGCTCGTCGTCGTAGATCGTTGCCGTTTCTTCCCAAAAATTGGTTGGCCTTCGTCTCCATTCTCTGTTTTCCTCTCAATTTCAATCTTCCTCATTGTTCATCATAGTGCCTCATGTGTGTAGTGTAGTTGGAGGCAATCGGCGGGGCTGCCGTCTCGTTGACGGCGAGAATCATCATCGGGAACGTCGTCTTTGTCGTTGCCCTTGCCATTTCCAAGAGGGAACCCTACGTGAGGCATGCCCCATCTATATAAAGTATTTTCACCTGTAATTGATATTTTAGATCGTGCGTGTAGAGGAGTTCGTCGCCATTAAGGCTAGGGTTAAGGTTTTGCCCTCAGCTCGTTGCTGTTTTCAGCATATGGTCAATCTGCGCAGTTGTCGTTCATGTCAGTTTTTCGTGACCTTCTTGGCCTAAAGAACATATTAAATCTTATAAGAGTTGTAGAGGACTTTCGTATCTTTCCACGGACATAAATAACAACTCAATCGGAGTTAAGGTTAGAGAGAAATTAAAGTTTTATTCTGAAAGTTTTTTACTCTCGTAATTCTGTACAGAATCTCTTCACTTCCAGTTCATTCAAACCTAATGTCAGAATCAGACTTTCTAATATTTAGCAAATTTGTAGAAACTTTTATTAGCTTTCCAGATTTGTAAAGTTCATCTTCATATGAATTTTGTAGCTCCAGATATGTTCATTTTTACGGAGCTGTTCTGCAATTTATATCAGATTGTCAGATTATGGTTCATCTCAAGATTAGGCTATGATGATGATTTTTACTCTGGTTGATATAACTATAAAGTTGTAGGTCCTGAAGTTAACTTTCTATTGGCTAAATTTAGGAATTTGTGGGCATCAGAATTAATTGATACCAAAAAAAAGAAGCAACAGTGCTGCTGATATGTCTAGTTTGAACATGTTTATGTGAGAATGTTGGGTTCGAGTATAGGAATACTTCAAATTAAATTTGTATATGCTTGTGTTGTTGTGTTGGTGCTGAGATATATTTGTGTACAGGTGGTGCACCTTCGGATCGTGCTTAGCTCAGGTTTCATATCATCGGAGAAGGTAAGTAAGGGTGCCGTTGTGGTCCACATGCTGTAACTATGTTGTTTTGAATTGCCTCCACTTAATTTCAGTACCTCTCGTACATGAGCCACAAGTTCTGAATTTGATTTTTGATATTGAAGTATCATATGATGCACTTGTGGCTTTACTCCTGTAGTTTTAATTATTGAAGTATATAAAGTTCATGCATTGCAATCTTGCATTTTGCATCATCATGTTGTATATGCATATGAAGACACAATAGCCGGATATGTATGGTAAGTACCGGTACAACAACACACATTGAGATATAGCAATGTGGCTGGAGCCCTCACTTCCTTCCTTTGGGATGTGTGGGGTAGAAGTGAAGTCATGCATTGCATTATATCATTTGTGTGTGCATAATGAAGCATTGTCATGAAGTATTTGATGTTAATATTATTTGATGTTAATATTATTCTTCAAGTTATGGCAATATTTATTTATTATATTAAATTGTTGCTTAATCAATTTTGATTGGAATAACTCCGTTGAAGCAGTTTGCTTGCTGAGGTTTTTTTAAACCTCATATGCGTTGTTTCCCCCTCCGGATGTTCTTGAGTTTTGAGGGTGCATTTTTGGATGGGAGTAGCAGCACGTGTACAGACACATCATCTTTACAACATAATATTTGGATGCTGGTGTTGTAATAAAAAATGCTTGTCATGAAGACTTTGCTTGTCTATTTTGTACCCTTACCGAAGACATGTTCAATTGTTTTATCTAGATGGTTTATGTTTGCTCCCGCTTGTCGTGTTAGTGTTTTGTTTCTTGTTGTTTGTGTAGTGTGGAAACCCTCCAGAATGTTGTTGCTTGTCCTGGGACGTTACAACATCGACCTATATGGCTAGAATTTTCAAGTAAAAAATCTTGGTGGTCATTATGATTGTTCTTTGACTTTTGACATCTGCAACCCGAGGACTAGCAGAATTTTTGGTAACAAAGTAATATGAGTACCTCCATAAAATATGGAAAATAAACTCTTTTTGGCACAATGTCATTATGACAAGACAACTGATTGGTACAAAAATAATTTATTTTAGAAAATTGGTTTTTCACTCCTATTACAACATTTGGAAAAGTGCCAAATTGTCAATTGTAGTGTCTCAAACCATGATATATAAAGTCTATCATTTATGTTAGCCATCACAGGTCATGTCTGAGAAAATTATCCCACTTTCAGTTGTCTGATAGCTTTATTGGTGGTGAATCTTCATATTTGGGATTAGCTTTCAACTGTTCAAATGAAAGAATACTACTTTTCTCTCCTATAAGTAGAACAACTTCATTTCAGAATTTAGTGCAAATTGAATAGAAGCGTGCAAGTGAAAGCATTTCGAAGGTCCTCCGATATCGGACTATTTCCCCATTCGGTAAACATTGTATATATTTATTTCGATGGATTTTTCTTCATTATTTGCAAATATTTTTAGAGTTGAAGTATAGTTGGGTATCCCAGAAGCATTGCATTGACTGAGACATCTAAATTACTTGTGGAATAGGCAAGGAAGAAAAAAAATGCAAATGAAGATCATAGTGTTGGTGGTTATTGGGATTATTGTCATCGATTCATGCACATGTATTCCTAGTAAATTAGAAGGGGGTGGAAAGAAGATGCGCAAACTCACCACTACTGATGGAAGGGCTGCCCCAACTGGTGGTGATGCTATAGATCATGTGTGTCCACTAGGGAGCTATCCTTGCCGATCGATGATCCAGAGTTCTGAGGATACCACACAGGATCTTGGCGGACATTGACACTGTATCATGGGCATTGGGCAATAAGAAGGCGAAGTGTGTAAGTGTAGAGTTTTTTGTATGCCTTAGAAAAAGGGGCTGCTCGATCTTTGTGTTCATACCATAGTTTCTACTATCTGTAGCTGGGTTCGTTGCCGCATGATGTATTTGAAGTTTATGTTGTGTACTTCAGATAAATGGTAACAAATAAATGCTATAATGTATCAATAGTATGAAAGTATTAGTTTCTTAATGTATTTTTTAGTGCACCGTTATTGCAAGCTGGTCATATGGACTTAAAATGCATTGTTTCTTTTAACCGAAGCTGCAGGTGAGCTGCTACCTTTTTTATGCATTGTTTGCCAGTAATGTGTTTTCTACAAATGTTTCTCGAACTTTATCTTTAGAACCAGATTGGGTACAGGGTCACAATTAAATTTTATTGGGTACACAGCTTTTAACATAGCTTAACCAGCTATGTTCAAGTCTTAAACTATGTAATATAGCCTTTGTAACAGTTTTATGTGCCAATCATCGTTGTCAGATGTCACCTTCTCGGAAACATTTTCTCATTGATTTTGAATTACCATCAGATAATAAACATATATGGGTATATGGGTTAGAGAAGGACAACTATTGTTTATATGCAAAAAAATTATAATTATCAGTTCCCTTATGTCCTGTTGTGATGTTTGTAGCACATCTGGTGAGACATGGATGAGGCTCCATATTGGACTTGCCATCTAATCAGATGCTGGCACTAGTTGAAAATATTCCATTTAGTCTCGGTTGTAGGCTCGAGATGTGGACGCGGGGGGGGGGGATGGCGTTTAGTCCTGGGTTGGAACCACGAAGAGGGACTAAAAGTCACCCTTTAATCACGGTTGGAAACTCAACTAGGGACAAAAGGGTCTCCTGAATTATGCCCAGGTTGTGGCTCCAACCTGGACACTAAAGGTCACCGATTTAGTCCGGTTGGGTGCTCAGCCCGGGACTAAAAGGTCCCAGTTGGAGCCATCAACTGGACTAAAGGGTCTTCCACGGGTTACTATAGAGGCAAACATCCCACATGAGGTCATATGTACTCGGTAGGATGCGATATAGGTGAGATGATGGGGAAGCTATACGTACATAGGGTCATGGGTTAGAATACGTACATGCGTAGGTCTCCCCGGGATTTAAGGTTCTTTTGGAACTTTGACAGCCTTTAGTACTGAGTGGATGACCTGGTACTAACGACCCAGACCTTTACTCTCACCTACATATCGCATCTAACTAGAGAAAGTTAGATTCCTAGCTGTGAATATAAGTTCTACTTTGAATTTGTTGATACTAAAGTGTCTTGTGATTATTTTCTTATGCTTAGGAAGTTTGGAGGTGGACCAGCAGGGGTGATCTGTATGGCCCTATGTGTATACGATGCATGTATGTAATTAATCATGACCTACGTGATGTGAGTAAGGCAATACAGCTGGAGCCATATGTATTGTCAATTTTTGTAATGGCCTGCGTGCTAACATGTGATGATGCGCCTTCTATGTAACTACTTATCGGTAGTCTAGTTTGGAGGACTCGTCGCTTAAAGAATGGCACACATGGACCATGGAGATAGAGGTCATCATGGTGGACAGCTTCAATGGAGATGGAGATCACCATGTGATAATGGGCCATACCGTGTCACATACAAGTGAATGTTGTCTTTACTTTTTTTTACTTCTATTCATGCCATGATAGCTATTTTTCTGCATGCGATAATAGAAGTAGGATGATCCCTTGCAATGTTTAAGTTCTAAATGCCCTTCCAACTAAATCTTACACTGTCACATGTCTTGTCTAGTTAAGTCGTGGATCTATGAAATTAGGGTGCTACTCGCATAAGGGTTGATTAACTTAGACAAGGTCATCTTAATGGTTAAGGACCTTGGGGCATAAAGGATGGGTGCCAAGACATAGAGATGTCACCCAACAATAGGAGTCATATCATATGTGATATGATTAGCAAAGGGTTGCTTACCGATCTACGTTGTCTTCTAGCGGTGATGCTAAATCCAACTAGTGGACTTGTTAGTTGTGGGTCCTGAATCACTAAGTATCAATGGAGGGATATTGATTTTAGTGGGAGTACATTCTGTTAAATTGTTTAATATAATTTACTCTGTCATGGATATTTTGTCTTAGTATTCTTCATTATTTTATGTTGTAGATCAATGGCACCTAACACTACATCGCTTTCTTTGCGTTCAATCCTTGAGAAGGATAAGTCAAATGGAACAAACTATGTGGATGGGATCCGCAACCTGAGAATTGTTCTCGGGGCTGAGAAAAAGGAAGAGGTTCTTGACACCCAATTACCAGAAGCACCTGCTAATGATGCAACTGCTGCCATGAAAAATGCTTACAAGAAAGCTTGTGATAACAATCTTGAAGTGAGTTTCCTTATGTTTGCTTGCATGGAACCCGAGTTGTAGATGCAGTTTGAGACGAATCATGAGGCGCTTAAGGATATGTTCCAAATTCAGGCCAAGACTGAAAGGTTCAATGTCTGGAAGGCGCAGCAGTAGGGCCACAAGTGATCACGATGGTTGGTTACACCCAGAGGTTAGAAAAGCTAGGCTTCCCACTTGGCCCAGAGTTAGCCACTGATATTATTCTAGCATCACTTCCGCATAGCATCACTTGTGTGATTTACTATGATTTTTAAAAATTTCTTTAGGGGGTAATTTAACCGGTTTTGGAAAGTTTAGGGGATGATATAGACCATTTCATAGGTTGGGGGGTTATGTAGTCCAACCCCCATAGGTGAGGGGGTGACCTAGACTTTTTCCATGATGAGCTAGTCAGACCTACCGTTATCATTTTGGGGTTACACTCTAGGAACAACAACTTTCACACTAAATAGGGTACCGTCTACACCATATGATTTATGAACTGGCAAGACTCCTACTTTGTCTTTTTCTAAAAATTTAGGGTTGTGAAGCATATGTCAAGCAACTTAAGTCAGACAAGCTTACACCCAAGTCGGACAAGTGCATGTTCGTGGCATATCCAAAGGAACCATTGGGTATTATTTCTACAACTGATTAGAGGGCAAAGTGTTTTTCACTCAGAACGATGTTTTCTTGGACAAAGCGTTTCTCAAACGCGAGAAAAGTGGACAGAAGGTGTATCTTGAAGCAGTTCAAGATGAGCCTATGTGCAAGTGATGCTAATGTAGTAGAACAAGTTGAGGCACCTATGGCAAGAGAAGAACCGCTACAACCATGAAGGTTATAAAGGCCACGCTGCGCAATGAATAGAATGAATCTACTAGTTACGGGAGCACGCGACATATTGTTGATGGACGACATTAATCCTAGGACCTATGTAGAAGCAATGATGGACCTAGATTCTGAGAAATGGCAAAGTGCCATAAGATCCGAGATATAGATTCCATGGGACACAATCAAGTTTGGAACTTGGTTGACCCGCCTGATGCTGTGAGACCCATCGGGTGCAAATTGATCTTTAAGAAAAAGACAGATATGGACGGAAATATTAATGTCTATAAAGCATGACTTGTTGCAAAAGGTTTTTGACTAGTTCAAGGAGCTGACTATGGTGAGACATCCTCTCTAGTAGCGATGCTAAAATCTATTCGGATTGTTCTAGCAATAGCTGCATATTTCGATTATGAGATATGGCAGATGGATGTCAAAACATCTTTCCTAAAAGGGAACCTGGACGATGATGTATATAGGATACAACACGAAGGTTTTGTCGATCCGACTAATGCGGGAAAATATGCAAGCTTCAGAAATCCATCTATGGATTAATGCAAGCATGTCCGAGTTGGAACCTTCATTTTGATGATGTAACCAAAGGGTTTGGCTTCTTTCAGAATGAAGAAGAGGCTTGTGTTTACAAGAAAGAAAGTAGGAGCTTGTTGGCGGTCGTTACAACCCAAACCCGACCACCAATACTCGGGAATAAATGAGGGTTTATGCAACATTCCATGTACTTATGTTTTATTTATAATAAAGTTCCACGAGTTTTGGTGAGTGTCACTTATGCAGGTACAACATTGCCAAATACGTGCTATAGGGGTCAGAATAGACCGAATCGGTCGAACGACACGTTCGGCCGGTTAC
>OAMR01000500.1:747104-763562 GCA_900205405.1 Echinochloa crus-galli | reverse complement strand
ACGTTCGGCCGGTTACCCCTCCCCCCCCCCCGCCCCCCCCCCGTTAGCCGTACAAGTCACCGGGAGTCGTCCACGTCAATGCTGACCGAGCAACCACAACTTACGACATGTGGACGACCGCCAACTCATCCCAAAGAACCGACACGTCATCCTGGGCCCACACAGCATGAAGTACATCACCAGAGGTCGGCCCAGGGAGTCCCAGAGTAGAGGCGGTGCAGGGGGGCAGGCCTGGGCCTCCAGGCCCGTTCGGCCGAACAAAGCGGTTTGGCCGAACCGCCCCCACTACCCAAACCACCTCCAGGGGTTACATCCTAGCCATAGGAGCTAGAGGCGGCAGATCCCACGGTTCGAGCGAACTGGCCAGTTCAGCCGAACCGGGGAATTCGGTCGAAGGCCCGGCACCGCCTCCCCGGCTGCCTTGGTGGTTACCCTGCCTACAACCGCCATCAACTACTATAAATTGGACAGCCCCAACACTCATTCAACACACACCAAGCAAAGGAGCTCGTTTCCACTTTCATTCTAGTAGTGTTAGGATAGTTTAGTTGAGAGTTAGAGTTGAGTCGAGCTGTTCCTCGGAGGTTCCGGAGTCGTTTTCAGAAGCTCTGGTATAAGCTCTTGTATCTTTTCCCTTTTCCTTTTGTAAGACTTGAGTTATCAATATAGTTATCTTTATCACTTTGCCTTTGTCATTTATAGCTTGCTTCTACTTTATTCTAGTTGCATCTATATCGTTTTTAGACTATAGTCAGTTTTAGTTCTAGTGCTTCTAGTTCTTTTTTAAATCTTTGTCTTAGCTGGTTCTTCGATCTTGCTTGGTTCTGGAGGTGAATTGTCACCAAGAGTACTGACAAGGTTGCTTGCTCTTTCTAGCAGAGTAAGTAGTTGTTGACTAGTGTAGGAGTGGTTCCTAGACTAGCCAGTGGCATTAGTTTGCCCCCCTTGCAACAGAGGTGGTAGTCGTAAGGCGGTGAGAGCACTTCCGGCCTTTGTAGCCCATCATGTTAGTTCCGGTCTGTATGATTCCCCTTCTCATCCCTTTCTGCGCGTCATAGGTTCCATTGTCCCGAAGCTAAGATAGTAGAGCTAACCCAGACCTTCTAGTGCTGGCTCTACTATATCTAACCCAAGTGACTTAGACAGATAAAGTACCCAGGAATCCTTTATCTCTTCTCGTTGTCCTCCCAGCTATCTATTCCATCTCTTTCCTATCCGAGCCTCCCTTGAGCTGTGTGTCATGGTATATTCACTCCTATCCAATACCGTTTTCCCCTATCTTATCTAGTAGTGTACCCCTCTCTTATAGTCACGAATATTTATTTGTTAGTAATATTACCAAAGCTTCCCTGTGGAAATATAAATTTCGATACCTCGGGATTACTCCCGGGTGAAGTGCTACAGCGGTGATTCTGTGCGCTTGCAGAATATTTCTATATTTTACTAAGCCGTAAGGAAAACCACTGAAACACTCTTTACCCCAATACCAGGATTCTAAATCCTGATATTGGATCGTAAGAAGTGCCAACAAGCATTTCTGGTGCCGTTGCCGGGGAAGTATTTGGCTAGATTACTTTTACATATTTATCTCGAACTATCTTAGTTGAGTACTGCTACTCAAGCGGGTTTATCCTTGCTCTGTTTTGTTGGTCTTTGTGGAGCAGAGCAGTGCATGACTGGTTTCCAACTACCGTCAAACTTCCAAGAGAATCCGGAGTCACTTGTGAGGAAAGTGCGACCTCCTCGGAAGCAACTCCTTGTGACGAGCCCAATCTTTCTCGTCGTATCTTGGCTACATCGAGAATGGCAACCAAGACAATCCGTGAGTTCTCTGCTCCATTGAGCGAGAACGTATGTGTCGGACCAGTTCCGCCAGTCGGAGATGGCAACTTCGAGCTTAAGCCAGCCCTCATCAACATGGTTCAGGCTAGCCCGTTCTGCGGCAAGCCACACGAAGATGCCAATGCTCATCTCTAGCATTTCCTAGAGATTTGCAACACCTTCACCATCCGCGAAGTAAGTATCGATGCCACTTGCCTCCGTTTATTCCCATTTTCATTATTAGGCAAGGCGAAACAATGGTTTTATGCTAACCTCGAAGCTATAGACACTTGGGAAAAATGCACTGGCACTTTCTTGCTAAAATCCTTTCCGGTCGGGAAAACCAACGCCCTCTGGAATAAAATTGCTAGTTTCCAACAGTTGAAAGATGAAATAGTCCCAGAGGCATGGGATCGCCTCCAGGACTATATATCTGCTTGCCCTCACCATGGTATGTGTTGGCACTCCTTACGGCCTACAGATAAATCCGCAAGCGGACGGATACCGATGTAGCTTTCACCCGGGAGTATTCCAGGTATCGATTTCCACGGAGAACGAGAAGTACACTAATCCTAAACAAGTTGTCCTAGGTAGATGAAGTGGATGAAATGGAATGGATGAAGGGGTTGACGACAACAAGGAAGGAAGAAAAGAGATAGGAGGGTAGAGAGGGTACAGGTCTGGTAGAGTATTCTACCGACTAATGAGCAGTTCAGAGGATACGAACAGATACTTGCTTCGGGACTACAGAGCCACCGACACACAGAAAGGGATGAGAAGGGGTGCCAACTACCCTGAACATTGGGTCCTAAGACACAGGAACTAACGTGATGGACTACAAAGAACGTAAGGGTTGTCACCACCTTACGGCTATCACCTCCGTTGCGACGGGCTGATTCTAATCTAGTCTCAAGTACAGGCACCACGCCTAAACTAGTTGACTAGTACTTATCTACTGTAGACAGATAAGCACTTAAGCTAAGCAGCTAGCATACAATTATACTAAACTACTAAGCATTAAACGGAGAACGGTGCAAGTAAAGCAAGTAAGAACTGAATGCTCAATTAATCAGAGAGAGATACAAGGAGTACCAGACATGACCCGGATGTTACTCGAAGTGAAGTCGCATCCGTAGAGGCATAGCTAGAAGAGGGGCCGACACTCCGGCTCCTCTCCGGGACGCTCACCTCTCCTCTCTCCCTATTTCTACCGATATGAGTGGCGGAACCTACCGATGCCTACTCTTCTTCTCTTCTTGAGTTGTATGTGTTTGCAAGTGAAGTGCTGCTCTATTTATAGCTGGAGAAGGACGGTGGGAGGTGGAGCACCGGCCAAGGAAACTCAGGGTTGGTTCCCTGCCGTTCGGGCGAATTCTTCGGTTCAGCCGAACTCCCCGGTTTGGCCGAACCGAGGGATGCACCGCCCTTGCTTCCAAGGGCCAGGATCACGCCCTGGAGGCGGTTCCTCCCTTCGGCCGAACGGGCCAGTTCACCCGAAGTGGGCCCGGCCCTCCTCTGCACCGCCTTGAGCTTGCACACGTGCTGGGCCAGCTCCTGGGGTCGGTTGGCAGGTGGGTTCACGCCCTGGGCTGGGTTGTAAGGCCGTCGGTGGACTTCGGGTCTTTGTCGGGTTGAGTTCTGTCCCAGGGTGATGTGGCGGGAGCCCGGGACGAGTTGGTGCTGACGTGGATGGCTCCCGGTGGCTTGCACGGCTAAGGGAGGTAACCGGCCGAATCGTGTCGTTCGGCCGAATCGGTCATTTCCGACCACTATAGCCTGTGTTTCTCCACTTTGTACCTGCATATGGGACAATCACCAAAACTTGTGGAAATAGTCAGTAGTAAGCCCTATAACTATGGTGTGAGTCTCCGTTGTGTTTATTTTATACTTGGTTGGAGGTCAGAAATCGGTTTGTAATGACTGCCAACAGTATGCAGAGCTGGTTCATAATACAAACATTCTATCACGGGCTAAGAAGCTCCGCCCGTGAGTATCTGGATGCTGCTGTTGGAGGCTCGTTCTTCTCTCTTGAGGAGAGTCGTGCGAAAGCCCTCATAGAGAAGATGGTTGAGAACTGTTAACACCAAAAATTGGTACCTGAAAGAGGCTGACGAATGGGCCACGCTCCGTAGAAAGATTCCATTCGGCAGGAAGGACTTCTTCAAAACATTCGGCAAAAGACGCTCTGCGGTCGGGAGTCCATCATCGTTCAAGAACTAAAGCATTCGGAAGGGCGTGATGACGTGGATCGAATATAAGGAAGAAGCCGATTTGATGAAGAACATGAGATGAATACGGCGCGTCGACGTATTTCTTTGGAAATAAACGTTTTGTAATCGTATTCAACTAGGAATCGTGTCAAAACCAGGGTATAAATATAAACCCATGGTGATTGTAATAGGGATCGAACAATCTTACAACAAACCGGCCTTGCGCCAACTTTTCGAGTCTTTAGTCGTGTCGTTGAATTCTTCGAGAGGAATCATCGATCCGTCGACCTCCGTAAGTATCGACAACCTTGTATCATGCTTAGTATCATGCGGTGGATTTAGGCTTGATTCAATAAGGCTTTCTTGCTAGATCATGAGTCATGCGGCAGGCTAAGGTTTAGGAGTGTGCTTTTGGAGTTTCGGCTGGAGAGTTTCTGGGATTTTTGATACACGAAGGAGGAATAGGAGTTGGCAAGAAAAGCATGAAGGCAATTGATGAAATTGTTCCTCCAACTAATCTTAAAGAGCTACAATCACTGCTGGGCAAGATAAATTTTGTGAGAAGATTCATATCAAACTTGTCACAAAAGGTGTTGCCCACTGTTGGAACGAAGGTTTAAAGCTGCCTACAAAGAATAACTGTCCTGAGTGCAATAATGGGTATGTCGAACATAGGCAAAATGTTGCCAATCGCCGATCTGTCCATGAAAGAATGGGTAGGGTGCATCTTAGTGATGATCGGCGTTTTGATGATCAACCAAGAAAGAGACATGCTGATTGCAGATGGATTGATCATGAGGAAGAAGATCGTGAGTATGTTTGGCAAAAAGGACAGTGGTGTCCACCTGGTTTAAGAAGGAGTCAGAAGAGAAGAGTTCAACGCCTGAGGAATCAAGAATTAAAGCAAGCAAGGCCTAGGATGAAATCGAAGGTGCGGATTTTACGTCAACACACTTTTTGGCACGCCCGGTGGGACACACAGAAAATGATATCCTAGGGAATTACTATGAAAAATGCAAGCAAATATTGAAGGGCTTTCGATCAGTAATTCTACAACACATTCCTAGAGGGGATAACGAAGAAGCAAACAGATTGGCTCAAAGTGCATCAGGTTACAGAGAAAATCAAGAAGTATTTGCCACTGATGACTATGCTTTCGGGAGTGAGCACCGGCGCGGCTTCCTTCGGGTTCATCAGCAGTCGGTCGCCTTCCGTTGGCCATTGGGGTTTTCTCGAGTTTTACTGTGCTTAGGAAGAAGAAGAGCTCGAACTGGCAGAGACGAAGAAGGCAGAAGGCTTATTATAAATCCCTGGATGGGGTATTATTACGTTGCTTAAATCAAGAAGAAGCAAAGAAGCTGGTAAGCGGGGTGCATGATGGATTGTGTGGAGCACACCAGTCAGCTTACCGAATGAAGTGGGTTATTAGAAGAACTGGTTATTACTGGCCGACAATGTTGGAAGATTGCTTTGAATATTACAAGGGATGTCAGGACTGTCAGAAATTTGGAAACATTCAGAGAGTAGACGGTGACAAGCCAAGGCCGACATTTATCAGTGCTAACTTGAGTTCGGTTTTCAAAGAAAAGTTGGTAACATTGTTAAAAGAATACAAGTGAAGATCTGGGCCAGTTATCAAAGAAATTGGCATTATTTCACTAAGTGGGTTGAGGCGGTTCCATTGAGAAAGGTGGCATCAGAAAATATGATTGAATTTGTCTAAGAGCACATCATTTACAGATTTGGGATTCCTCAGACAATTATCACAGATCAAGGGACTCAGTTTACATCTTAAGAATGTAGAGATTTTGCTGAAAGTATGGGGATCAAATTATTGAATTCTTCTCCTTATTATGCCCAAGCTAATGGACAGGCAGAGGCTTCTAACAAAATTATGATCAGAAGCCAAGGAAGTGGCATTCGGTACTCAATGAAGCATTGTAAAATTATGATCAAGATCATACAAAAGAAAATTGATCAGAAGCCAAGGAAGTGGCATTCGGTACTCAATGAAGCTTTGTGGGCTTACCGAATGGCCCCTCATGGGTCTACAAAAACATCTCCTTATGAATGAGTATATGGACATAATGCTATCTTGCCATGGGAAGTACAATCAGATTCAAGATTTCATTCGGCCATGCAAAATTGCAGAAGGATTTAAGTTCTAAAGATTATAATGATTTAATGATGGATGAATTAGAAGATCTGCATATGATTCATCTCAAAGCCTTGGAAAACAATGTGAAAAATAAGATGCGGGTTGCTAAATATTACAACAAAAAGCTGAAGGTCAAGCAATTTGCAGAAGGAGATTTGATTTGGAAAGCATTATTGCCGATTGGGACTAAATACAGTGCATTCGGTAAATGGTCCCCAAATTGGGAAGGTCCTTTCAGAGTGGTCAGATGCGTGCTTGGAAATGCATACATTTTGAAAACTTTACTGGGGGAAGAATTCACCGCTGCCATAAATGGAAGATATTTGAAGAAATATTATCCTAGTATTGAGATTGATCATTGATTAATGTGCTAATTATCAGAATAATGGAAAATAGCCGGCGTTCGGGAAGAAGCCGCCTTCAGAACAAAAAATTCCAACAAAAAGGAAAATGGCCAATACCAGAATGTATTGCCCTTAGTGCGCACAAATTACATCATGAGTTTAACAAGTTTATCACAAAAGGGATGCAAAAGATGAGTTTTATTGCCGAAATTCCATGAATCCCTAGTACAAACTACTGGAAAAGCCTGTTCAAAACAGACTGGGGATGGATGGAATCGGCAATGGCAGTCGCCATGGCCCTCGAGACTATCTACAGAGGCATCAATGTCATCGATATCCTCTAGATTGCCATTGGCGAAGCCGACCGGCATCCTGGAGTAGTCAGTGCCGGTGCGTGTCGACATGGCGGCTAAGCCTACGGCAGCACCCAGACGAACGCCATGGAGGGCCACCTCGTCGATACGGCCTGCCACCGCACCAAGGCGGGCCTCTGGTGTGTCCCCTTGGGCGTTCACCTTGTTCGCCAGCTCCTCCACCAGCGCCTTCAGCCGATTGAGCTCGGCGTCACGATCTGCGAGATTACAAAGGAGCAATAGATTAATATCATTTGAAAAACAGATTAAAATTGAGCAGATTACAGGACTCACCGTCGATGGCTTCGAGCAACTGCTTCCGCTCGTGCTGCCACTCAAGGTCAGCAATCCCAGCTTGCTTGGAGATGACCTCCAGCTCATGGCGAGATTCGTCGCGCTCCCTCCTGAACCGACGAGCATCGCTATCTGAATAGCGAAGAACAGAACTGGAGGAATCGGCCGCCGCAGCCGGAACTGCGACTGGAGCCGCAGCCGGAGCTGCAGCAGGGACCGCAGCTGGAGCCGCAGCCGGAGCAGCGGCAGGGTTCCACTGGATTAGCTTGAAAAAGCAAGGGTTTGTTGGAAAAAGAGCGAAATCTTGGGGAAAGAATGAAAAGAGGCAGACAATCATCACCTACGACGAGCGCCGGCGTGGCTTCCTTCGGGCTCATCAGCGGCCGGTCGCCTTCCGTTGGCCATTGGGGTTTTCTTGAGTTTTACTGTGCTTGGGGAAAAGAAGAGCTCGAACTGGCAGAGACGAAGAAGGCAGAAGGCTTGGTGAAAGATCGATGATACTCGAGGCCTTTATTTATAGAATTAGCGAGGAGATCGTGGCGTGTATCCCAAAAATTCGGAAGGTGGGAAGGGTTCTCAAAACCGAACGGTTTCGGTGTCGTTTGGGATTCATGCTGATGTCATATTCGGCTTGACCAAAATCGGTTGAGCATGACTAGCCTTTCAGGACTGATACTGTTGACACCAGCATTGCCGAATGAGTCATTTACATTGAAGCGAAACAGAAGTAAAAGGTAGCAAGGCCACAGAACTAATCAAGCATTCGGCTACCAGGCTGTTTGTTACAATTATACACCCAAGTATCTAGAGAATATTTAAAAAGCGATTCAAAAGAAAAAGAGAAAACAAAGTAAAGTAATGCCGAATGAATTTAAGGGGGATGAAATTTACTCGGAGGGCTTGATCTTGATACGCCATTTGGAGATTGGAGCTTGAAAGTTGATGAGCTAGGGTTTGGATCTGGGCGAAGCTTCGAAGATTTAAGAAAGGAAAAAGCGAAAATTGAGCTGAGATGACCTAGAAACACTGAGTATTTATGGTCAGTTCCGAGATAAAATCTCTTATCCCGAAATTGAAGGGGCATGTGTGTTAACACCAAAAATTGGTTCCTGAAAGAGGCTGACGAGTGGGCCAGGCTCCGTAGAAAGATTCCATTCGGCAGGAAGGACTTCTTCAAAACATTCGGCAAAAGACGCTCTGCGGTCGGGAGTCCATCATCGTTCAAGAACTGAAGCATTCGGGAGGGCGTGATGACGTTGATCGAATATAAGGAAGAAGCCGATTTGATGAAGAATATGAGATGAATACGGCGCGTCGATGTATTTCTTTGGAACGTAGATCGAATATAAGGAATAAGCCGATTTGATGAAGAATATGAGATGAATACGGCGCTTCGACGTATTTCTTTGGAAATAAACGTTTTGTAATCGTATTCGACTAGGAATCGTGTCAAAACCAGGGTATAAATATAAACCCATGGTGATTGTAATAGGGATCGAACAATCTTACAACAAACCGGCCTTGCGCCAACTTTTCGAGTCTTTAGTCGTGTCGTCGAATTCTTCGAGAGGAATCGTCGATCCGTCGACCTCCGTAAGTATCGACAACCTTGTATCATGCTTAGTATCATGCGGTGGATTTAGGCTTGATTCAAGAAGGCTTTCTTGCTAGATCATGAGGCATGCGGCAGGCTAAGTTTTAGCTTGAGGCAAGTTACCGGCTCCATTAGATTTTGGCAAAGGTCTAATAGATTCATTAAGTTACCTTGTGTTTATTTGAGTTTTACTTTATGTTTAATTCATATTAACACTCTTTTGCCCACTCTAGATTGATTAAGGTTCGGTTTTAATCCATTGCACGACGAAATCACGTTCCTCTACATAGCCGAATTTGAGTCAATCTAGATTGCCACGTGTTGCGGGTTCAAGCTTGTTAATTTTGTATGGATCTTGACAGAGCCGGGTATCATGCGGTAGATGCAGGTTTTTGGGTCGTTTTAGAACTAATCATCCGGTGGATTAGAGCTCGAAAAAGTCCTGATAGAGTTATCATAGTTGACAAAGTTTGTTCCTTTTTCATGGAACCCGATTCTGCTATTTAGCCGTATTCGGTAATCCCTTCATGAGTGAAACATGTTCGTGACTTTGTTTTAAATAACGAATGCTTTTAGCCTTCCATGTTTAGAGTATATCATGCGGTAGATTGATCTATTCTTGGTTGGTGGTGTGATTTTTAAACAAGTTGTATCATGCGGTGGATTAACTTGTTTGTTTATTATACTTGACGGGTTCGAAAGTACCTAGACATGCGGTAGACTAGTGCTTTTAAACCTATGCATTCTTGTTTATTAAAGATTCACGATCGTGCTTTTCACGTTTATTATACCTCATTCTTGTTAATTGGTTGTGATTAAGTACTGCCTCGATCATTTAATTAAATACCGATCTTTCATCATGGTGACGTCATGCGGTCGGCAGTGCACCCTTTGCATGCTGTTTGCCGATTATGTAACGAATGCATCAATTGCCGACAGATAGCTTGTTCATAGCTATATGTCGATCAAAATTGGCTTTATAAAGCCGTAGATGTGGAACTGTCTGGTATCATCCGGCACGTTCCAGGTTTTATTCTAAATATTTTCTTCCTTTGTCAGTTTCAGGGAAAATTGACTGGCACGCTCTGGATTCAAACGTTCACGTGTGAAGCTAGCTAATTCGGCTTGCTGTGTGCTTGGCGTGAACTGCAGATTTTACGTCAACAAGAACCAAGATTGTTCCGATGACCGGACTCAACAGAAGACCCAAGGAGTTCACTAAGTTGAAGCTTTGGACATGCTCGCTGCCAAGATGGACCTCCTGATGAAGAAGCTGGAGGGCGCTGCTCAAGAAACGGTGCAAGCCATGGACGCTCGCATGACCTGCAAAGTCTGTGGTAACACTGGCCATTCAGGGAATGACTGCCCCGAAACGTGAGAAGATGCCCACTACATCAACAACTCCAACAACAACGGGTATCGACCGAACAACTACGACAACCAAGGCTGGAATTTGCGCCCAAACCTCCCGTTTGAGAGGCCACGACAAGGTAACAACTTCAATTCCGGCAATTTCAATAATCAGCTGTCAATTAGAGATCTTGTGTTTAGCCAGATGAAAATAACTGAAAATCTCAATAAAAAGCTTGCTGCTAATGATAAAACTCTAGAAAACATAGACTCTAGGCAGGAATCATTCTCTTATGCTGTGAAAAGCCAGCTGAGCTTTAATAAAATGATAGAGACTCAAGTTGCTTAGTTAGCTGCAGCTGTTCCTGTCACTGAATTGGGGAAGATTCCGGGGCATCCCGAACCCTCCATCGAAATAGTAAATGCTGTCACTATGAGGCAGTGTAAGATGTCTTGTAGTGTGCTCCGCACTAACCATGTAGGGAGAGTCGCATACATCCAAGTGCAGACGCCAAAATGGACCTACATGCCAAGAGCTGCTAAAAAGGCGATCATAAAGACCTCTCCAGAAAGGAAGGAAGATCCCGGAATGCCCATCCTTCAGTGCACGATCTGGAATCATCACATTGATGATGCACTCTGTGATCTAGGGGCCAACGTAAACATCATGTCCAAGGTACTATTTAAGAAATCACGCTACCCTACTTTGCCACCTACCACTACCCAGGGTTAGCTTGCGGACTCAACAATCCGCTACCCCGAGGGGTGATTGAGAATGTTCCGGTCCGAATTTGGGGACGCTATGTCCCTGTGGACTTTGTTGTCCTCGACACGGGGAACGACTGTTCGTTTCCCCTTGTGTTGGGCCGGCCATTCTTGAACACCGCCCGGGCTAGGATAGATATGGATGCGAGAGAAATCTCGTTCCGTATTGACGGAAGGTTGACCTACTTCAAGTTTCAACCTCGCGAAGAGAAGAAGGCAGAGCCACTCACACCAGAACAGAGGAGCGCCGAGTGTTTTCTAAAAGCTCTCATCAATGGAGAGCTGGAAATACTCGGTGAAGAGCAGCTCAAATGGAACGAGCCAGCTAAGCCGACGACTGCAGAAGAAATGGACTTCCTTGTAAAGAAATACGAGGAAGAGCAAGCCCTCTAGAATTCTCCAGAGACGCCGATCCCACCGCCACCAACACTGAAAAAGAAGAACAAGAAGATGTGGCGGAAGAAGGTTGCATCGTCCGAGTCATCCACTCCGGAACCAGACGATGACAAAAGCAACTGAAGACAGGAGAAGTCCCGCTCGTGGACTTAAAAGCTGAGCTCTCGCCACGAGGAAAACCGGTATGTATCCCATATTTCCCTTCCAATTTTTAAATTTTCAATTGCATTTGCATGTTTCCCTTTGAGTAAATAATTTGAGAGAAAGTAGAAAATTTTGCAAGCTTGGTTAGAAATAATTGGACACATGCTGAAATCTTACCTAGGGTGGATGTAATTGGTAACTTTTATCATTTTCATCCCTTCTAGAACATCTCCAATTATTTACCATCACCACCAACCAGCACCAAACATGTCTACCCCACTAAAAAATGGCTGCACACTCACCAATTATCACAAACATGGCAGCATGGGGATAACTCCACTAAAGTCCACTTTGGTCATGTCAAGTTTGCATCTCACCTACCACTAAAAACCACTCACATGACCTGGGGGATTGTTGGCCACACAAAATTTCGTGGAATCAAAGCAAGGGGAGGTGCTCCACTCAGGGAGGAGTGGCCTGGCCACCAGGGCCTGGTTCACCCGAACACGCCCTGGCCTGATTTGGCCGAACCAGCCAGTTCGGCCGAACTGGCCCGGATGCCCCTCCTCGCCTATAAAAGCAGCCCTTGCCTCCTTGCTTGTTTCACACACTCCACACTCAGAAACTTTTGGCCAGAAACCTCTCTCTCTCTCATTTCTTTGCTCTAGTGCTTGCACAAGTTCTTCTCAAAGATCTTGCTCAAGTTTTGGTTCACTTGCATCTCTAGAAAAAAAATCCCAAAAATATTTGCTTTGTGTGATCCTTGTGCTGAATTTCTTTTGGACGATTTTGTGGTGGTCACCGACACCCACAAGAACGACTAACCTTTTGTGGTGGTTTTCATCCCCGCAAGAACGACTAACTATCTCGGCCGACTGACTTGATTTCCTTGTGCTAACCATATATATTCAGTCCTTCGGGTAGTTGTTGTGCACTAACGTTTTGCAGGAGACATGTCGAAGCTCATCGCCGCACTCCGTCGTTCCACCCGGCTTAGCCGCCGCAAGGACGATGCTGGGAGTTCCCCAGCTCCGTCCCGAGGCTCAAGCCAGATGGACACGGACGAGCACGAAGCAGCCGGCTCGGGATGGGGCCATGCCACTCCCCCGGCCAGGCAGCTCCTGAGCATCAACGACATCAACCTCAGGAACAAGCGGGAGCAGAACACCTTCAACGAGCTTCGGCTGAAGGAGTTCGAGGACACCCGTGTTTTTGAGCAGGACTTGCTTAGGGACACGGGTATGGATGAAGAGTTCATGGAAGTCTTCCAGGCCATTGGCTGGGAGAACTTCTGGCACGTCAACGAACAAGGTTCGTACCTGCTCACCCTCGAGTTCCTTTCTACTTTGGTTTCAGAAACTGGGGGGATTCGTTTTCGGTTTTTCAACCAAGAGTTCTTTTGCTCTTGGAGGGATTTTAGTTCGGGTCTCGGATTTTGAAGTCGTTGTTCCTTAGACCCGAACAAAGCGCTGAAAAGATTTGATCGGGGAGCATTTTGGAAAAAGATTTCGGGGAATACCAACTGTCATGTGCATCGCACAAACAGTATCCATAACCCCACTTTGCGATTCATGCATTGTTGGGTGTCTATGACGGTATTCCCCCGAGCAGATTTGCGCCCTGTCAACACCATTGAGTTGCGGGTTCTCTTTGCCATGCTCAAGTAAATTTCCTATTCACCTGTGAAAGACATGGTTAGTCACTGGCTATTTCATATTTCTCGTGTGGGTAGAATGGAGATGACTTCTCTAGTCACTCACCTCGCTAACCATCTGGGCGTTCTTCAGGGCGCCCGGCTCACATACATCGAGACAGCGCGTTCCGTCGTGGATGCCGAGCACTTTGTGCAAGCCCACATGATACGGCGGACGCCTGACGCAACGCTAGTTATGATTTATCGTGGTTATACAACTGAAGTGCCCTTGCCTTATGCAGCACTAAGGTTGTATACCACGCCGAAACTAACCCTTCAGTTGAGGACCGAGTCGGACGATTCTCCATCTTGGAGAGAGCTCGCTCGGCATAGCGTTGCAGGTGACGGACCAGTCACGAGGGGACGAGCCAGGCGTGATGCTGGGCTCGCCACCTCACAGGAGCCGGAGGATGCACCACACATGCCGCACCGACATACTTCCGCTTTTGAGGCCACCTACGACATGTACACCGGCGCTGGGACGTCCGGAGCAGGAGGCTCCGGGCAACACCAGGAGCCGAACTACTTCGCCTCAGGACGCTGGGACTACGGCCAGGACACGGACTCTGAGTGGTCCGGGTGTCGGTATGCTGGGGGGTATGACCATACCTCCCAACCATACTACCCTGGATACTCGCAGTCCGCACGCTTCGACTACGGCCGGGAGCTGTCTTACATCTCCGACCGAGTCGATGTCATCGACGAGAGTACCCGAGAAATTCCAGACACGCTAACCCGCCATTCTCAGTACCATCAAGAGAATAGCGTGATGATGGCGTCCATCCAGCATGACGTCCACGAACAAGCGGATTAGCTAAGCCAGTACCTGTCAAGATTTCATCCCTACCAGTGAGAAGTCCAAGCTTTGGGGAGGACCCCCATTCAGGTATGTTCTGATTTACCCAGCACATTGATCACTCAATCGCATTTCTTCATGCTTTAGTGTGCATTTAAAAAAATATGAAAATACCAAAAATATTTCCCTTGAATAAAGTAACTCCCAACTATGCATGGAATGAAGACCACACAATTTTGAGTGGAATCAAAGCAAAGGATGGGGCTGCACTCACATGGAGTGCTTAGGCCACCAGGGCCTGGGTCTAGATTGTGCTTGAGTTATATGGCATGAGTAAAAATGATCCTGAAAACCTTGTGGGAGCACATGCTTTATTCCAAGTCTAAGTTGTTGTGGGGATTGATGTAGTGAGAATTTGGTTAAGTTCTGTTTTTGCTCTTAGTACGGAAAAAATCTCAGAGATTTATGCTTTCAAAATAAAACAAGTTCCTCATTAGTCAAAATACCTACCAGAGCCATATGATAAGTTTAGTTGAAAATTTTTCCTCATATGCTGCTTGTCATCTTAGTGAGCTTTGTCAAATTGTTGTGACCTTTGAGTGAAGCTTTCATATTCTTAGAGATCGAGATCCACGTACACACACCACCTCTCACTTGCAATTCCTCAACTCTAACTCCCAACTAAACTATCCTAACTCTACTAGAATGAAAGTGGAAATGAGCTCCTTGGCTTGGCGTGTGTGATACAAGTGGATTGCCACTGTTTCTCGTGCACGTGGCTCCTTGGATGCCACGCCTCCCTATGGCGGTCACCGGCCTAAAGGCATGCCAAAGAGCATGGCAAAAAGAAAGAGAAAAAGAAAAGCATGCCAAGTGGCATGGCAAAAATATGAGAATAAAGAAAAGCATGCCAAGTGGCATGGCAAAAATATGAATAAAAGATAGAGAAAAAAAATCAAGGAGAGGGAAGTTCATCCAAGGAGTCCACCATATTCCATGCCACCATATTCCACTCCATCCATCCCACACACTTGCACTTCTTGATCTTAAGATGTGTTTGGTTTCCTCATAGATCCGGTTTTTGACTTAGCAAAATATAAGATGCATGCATGCCTTCATCCTTTGTCCCTGAGCCACACAAAAAGCCATATTAGAAGTTAGGAGAAAATAGAAGGCACAAGCCTTTGGTAAGGATTCAAATACACTTGAGTGATTGTTGGCACTTCTTACGATCCAATATCAGAATTGAGAATCCTGGTACTGGGTAAGGAGTGTTTCAGTGGTTTTCATTATGGCTAGTAAAATATGTGAATATTCTGCAAGCGCACAGAATCACTGCTGTAGCACTTCACCTGGGAGTATCCCGAGGTATCGTAATTTATATTTCCGCAGGGAAGCTTTGGCAAGAATACTAGTGAACAGATATTCGAGACTATCAGAGAAGGGTACACGACTAAACAAGACAGGGGGTAAACGGTATTGGATAGGAGTGGATACACTACAGCATTTTGGGCATATTGCGACAGGTTTTTATGGCAACAGGGTGTTTTGGTCGCGATAACCCTGTCTTAACGCGACAATTAACGATATTGGTCGCGATAGGGGTGTGTGTTGCGGCCAATTGTGTACCGTTGCAATTTCAATGACAATTGCAACAACGCATGGGCGTCTGTTGCAATTAGGACGTTGGTATTGCGACGCTTATTGGTAACGGTTGCAGTAGTTGCCCATGTCACAACGACTATGACACGTCGCTATTAGAGTATTACTTGTAGCGACGAAAATGCACTCATTGCGACTGAAATATTTGATATTGCAACGTGAATCGAAAGTGTTGCAAACTATAGAGGGGTATAGCGACGCCAATGAACTCGTTGCAACTGAAAAATTTTATATTGCAACGTGAATAGAAAGTGTTGCAAACTATAGAGGGGTATAGCGACGCCAATGAACTCGTTGCAACTGAAAAATTTTATATTGCAACGTGAATAGAAAGTGTTGCAAACTATAGAGGGGTATAGCGACGCCAATGAACTCGTTGCAACTGAAAAATTTTATATTGCAACGTGAATCGAAAGTGTTGCAAACTATAGAGGGGTATAGCGACGCCAATGAACTCGTTGCAACTGAAAAATTTTATATTGCAACGTGAATAGAAAGTGTTGCAAACTATAGAGGGGTATAGCGACGCCAATGAACTCGTTGCGACTGAAATATTTGATATTGCAACCTGAATCGAAACTGTTGCAAACTAGAGAGGGTTATGGCGACGCTAACACGCAATCGTCGCACTAGAGAAAATGCTATTGCGACTAAAATATCCCCGTTGCAATCAAAAGCAAAATTAGTCGCAATTGATGCGTTCTCGTGTGTCACTTTTAGCCAAAGATCAGCCTTGTTTCTAAACCCTGCCAATTAGGCCCATCAAGGAAATCGACATCTTCCCAACTTGGAACCCACCGAAAACTGGAGGCCTAACGGACCCACACCGAGTCCTAACCCAACTCGATCATTGTCGTTTCACCGATCCTCACCCTAAT
>OAMR01000500.1:697300-722702 GCA_900205405.1 Echinochloa crus-galli | reverse complement strand
TGTTGCGAATTGGTTCAATCTTATGGCGACGACGCATAGTTGGTTGCGTGAATCCCTTCGTGTATGGCGACGACACATAGTGCTGCAATTTCGTAGGATCGTATGGCGACGAACCATATTTGTTGCGTGACCCTATTCGTGTATGGCGACGGCAATTAGAGTCGCGATTGGGTTGAAGTATAATGCGTCGACGACCCCGAGTTTGGTTGCATTATAGCTCAAGCATATGGCGATGGATTACGACTTCGTTGTGATAGCCTACATACAAATTGCAATGGCAGGTATCGTATTGCGACACGATTCTATCATTGCAACAGATCTTGTTTGCAACAGACCAAACAGGTCGCAACAACCACTATCGCGACGACGCCTTTCGTTGCAATAACCTGTGTTGCAACGCCACCGGTCGTCGCTACTGCACCTAATTGCATCGTTAGGCACCGTCGCAACACATTCTTTTTATTGCGACACCGTTTTGGAACCGTTGCAGCAACATATTGCGATGGATCATATTGCAACGCCTGCCGACGGAATGAAACCGTCGTAATCTATATGTATTGCGACCAAATACCCCATATAGCGACCACTTGGAGGCGTCGCCAACAGCACCAAACGCTGAGAGAAGGTATACTCGGATACACAGCTCAAGGGATACTCGGATAGATGAGAGAAGGTATAGATAGTTGGGAGGACAACAAGAAGAGATAAAGGATTCCTGGGTACTCTATCTATCTGGGCCAAGTGGTTAGAGATACAGTGGCTAAAGAGTCAGCACTAACAGGTCTAGAATAAGTCTATTGCCTTCCTTGGGGACTACAGGGCCCCCGACACGCAGAAAGGGATGAGAAGGGGTGCCGACTACCCTGAACCTTGGGTACTAGGACACCGGAAATAACGTGATGGGTTACAAAGACCGGAAGGGCTGTCACGACCTCCCGGCTACCACCTCCGTTGCGACGGGCAGAAACTAAGGTTACTGACAAGTCTAGGAACCACTCCTACACAGATCAATAACTACTTACTTCGCTAGCAGAAGCAAGCAACTCGAACTCACACCCCAATGACAAGTCAATGCTAGTGTGAGCAGAATCGAAGAACCAATTAAGGCAGAGACTTAAGCAAGAACTAAGAGCACTAGGAACTGGCTGAACCGCCCTAGTTCGGGCGAACGGGCCCGGAGGCCCAGGCCTGCTCTGGTGCACCGCCTTCAGTCTTAGGTCCCCCTAGGCCGGTCTCTGGTGCGTGGGATGTGTCTTGTTCTGGCCCAGAGTGGGTTGGCACGGCCCGAGATGACTTGGTGGGAGTCCTGCGTGACTTGCACAGTCATTGGATGACTTGGCGGTGATGTGGACGACTCCCGGTAGCCTGTACGGCTAAGGGGGGTAACCGGCCGAACATGCCGTTCGGCCGTTTCTGTCATTTCCGACCCCTATAGCACGTATTTTGGAATGTTGTACCTACAAACATGACACTCACCAAAACTTGTGGAACTTTATTAGAAATAAAACCTAAGTACATGGAATGGTGCATAGTCTCTCATTTTATCCCGAGTATTGGTGGTCGGATTTGGGCTGTAACGACCGCCAACACACCCCTTCTCATCCCTTTCTGCGTGTCGGATGCCCTGTAGTCCCCAAGGAAGACAATAGACTTATTCCAGACCTACTAGTGCTGGCTCTTTAGCCACTATATCTCTAACCACTTGGCCTAGATAGAAGTGGAAACAGCGGATGCCACCACCTGCATGTCAAAAAGTTGAACCACAAACTGATGCAACTTCAGTTATTGGAAGCCGGCCAACTGCCTTCGTCGGTGACCTGCTTCCCCTCTACTCTTTTCAGGATCATATCTCGGAGTTTTCACCCTTTTGTGAAAGATAAATAGTTCCTCATTGGTTCACTCAATCGCTCAAGTGTATTTGAATCCTCACCAAAGGCTTTGCCTTCTTTTCATCCTAACATCTACTTGAGCTTTTATGTGGTCCAAAAACAAAGGATGAAGGCATACAAGCATCTTATATTTTGCTAAGTCAAAGACCGGATCTTAGGAAAATTAAATCACACTCTAGATCGAGAAGTGCAAGCGTGTGGAATTGATGGAGTGGAATATGTGGAGTGGAATTTGGTGGAATTTCATGGATTGATTCTTCCTCTCCTTGATTTATTTTTCGAGAGCATGGGCTATCTTTTATTCATATTTTTGCCATGCCTTTTTGGCATGCTTTTCTTTTGATCATATTTTTGCCATGTCTTTTGACATGGTTTTCTTTTTCTCATATTTTTGCCATGCCACTTGGCATGCTTTTCTTTTTCTTTTGCATAGCCCATGCCTCTACTTCACAGATTTTGAGAGAGGGAATCAAAGAACATGAAACTTAATTTTATGGAATTGATGATGGCATGATTTTTGCTAACTCCCAAAGTAGGAATTACAAGTGAGAGGTGGATTGTATGTGAATCTCGATCTTAGAAGCATGAAAGATTCCTCACTAAGGCCACAACAATTTGACAAAGCTCACTAAGATGACGAGCAGCATATGGTAGAGAGTTTTGGAACTAATCCTATCATATGGCTCTGGTAGGTATTATGACCAATGAGGACTTTGTTTTTATTTTTGAAAGCATAATCATCCGAGATTCTCACCATACTAGGAGCAGAAATAGAATTCAACCAATGTCTCACTATATCAGTTCCCACAACAACCTAGTCTTGGAATATAGCCTGTGCTCCCACAAGGTTCAGGTTCATTTTTACTCATGCCAAATAACTCAACCATAGTCAAGCAACTAGTTGCAACAAAGTTACTAGCAAGATTAATGACAGAGCAACTATTCATCTTTCCAAGGTGAGAGACATATGGTTCATTCCATGCATAGTTGGGAGTTAATTTTATTCAAGGGAAATATTTTTTTTGATTTTTTTTATATGCAACCTAAGGAAAGGGAAAATGCGAATGCATGAACAAAGTGCTGGGATGTGCTCCACACAATCCATCATGCACCTCGCTCATCAACTTCTTTGCTTCTTCTTGATTTAAGCAACGTAATAACCCCCCATCCAGGGATTTATAATATAAATCTTTATCAAGAAGAACAAACTTTATAGCTTTATACCTGAGTCTTCTAGAAACCTTCTGGGATGGATTTTCCAAATAATTGGCAATTTCTTTTCTCCAATCACCTTCTGCCAAATTACTCCCGAAAGCACAGTCATCAGTGGCAAATACCTCTTGATTTTCTCTGTAACCCGATGCACTTTGAGCCAATCTATTTGCTTCTCCATTATCCCCTCTAGGAATGTGTTGCAAAATTACTGATCGAAAGCTCTTTAATATTTCTTTGCATTCTTCATAGTAATTCCTCAAGATATCACTTTTGCATTCATATTCACCATTCAATTGTTTTATGACCAATTCTGAATCTCCAAAAATTTCAACTGCAATGGCCCTTGCTTCTTTCAAATATTGGAGCCCTCTGAGTAATGCCTCATACTCAGCCTGATTGTTAGTAACAGTAGATTGAATGGGAATAGCAAACTCAAATGTTTCTCCTTTGGGTGAAATTAATAAAATACCTGCTCCACCACCTTTGTCACATGAAGAACCATCGAAGAATAATACCCAAGGAATAATGTTAAGCAAATTTATTGATGTATCATGATGTTCAGTAATGAAGTCAGCAATAATCTGCCCCTTGACAGCTTTTGCCGATTCAAACCTTAATTCGAATTCAGATAAGGCCAAAATCCATTTGCCAATCCTTCCATTCAAAATTGGCATTGACAACATGTGCTTAATTACATCAAATTTTGAATATACAACGCATTCGGCATTCAATAAATAGTGCCGAAATTTTGTACATGAGTAATAAACACATAAGCAAAGCTTCTCTATAGCCGAATACCTTGTCTCCGGGTCTAGTAACTTTCGGCTAAGGTATGCAACTACTCTTTCCTTCCCTTCAAATTCTTGAATAAGGGCCGATCCAATAGTTTGGGCATCGGCCGCCACGTACAACTTGAAAGGCTTGCTCAATTGTGGAGGCACCAATACTGGTGGCTTCTTCATGTACTCTTTTATTTCATCAAAAGCCTTCTGTTGTTCGTCACCCCATACAAACTTTTGATCCTTTTTTATTTTCAATAGTGAGGAAAAGGGCAACACCTTCTGTGACAAGTTTGAGATGAATCTCCTCACAAAATTTACCTTGCCAAGCAGTGATTGTAACTCTTTAAGATTAGTTGGAGGAACAATTTCATCAATTGCCTTCATGCTTTTCTTGCCAACTCCTATTCCTCCTTCATGTATCAAAAATCCCAGAAACTCTCCAGCCGAAACTCCAAAAGCACACTTGTTCGGGTTCATTTTAAGCCCATGCTTCCTGGTGCATTCTAGAGTTTTCCTTATGTCAGCCAAATGGGACTCATGATCCAATGACTTGATCACCACATCATCAATATATATTTCCACAATCTTGCCGATCAACTCATGAAAAATATAATTCATAGCCCTTTGATAAGTTGCACCAGCATTTTTCAATCCAAAGGTCATGACAACCCACTCAAACAACCCTATGTGTCCAGGACACCTGAAAGCTGTCTTTACTATATCTTCCAATGCCATAAAAATCTGATTGTACCCTGCATTACCATCCATGAAACTGAGCACCTTGTATCCAGCAGCAGCATCAACTAATGAATCAGCAATAGGCATTGGATATCCATCCATGGGTGTAGCCTTGTTTAGGTCTCTAAAATCTATGCAAACCCTCATCTTTCCATTTTTCTTATAGACAGGAACAATATTAGAGATCCAATCCGCGTACTTACATGGCCGAATGAAATTCGCATCTATTAATCTTTCAATCTCCTTTTTCACATCGGCCAACACTTCTTCCTTGTAGATTTTTCGGGGTGGCTGTTTGTAAGGTTTATAACCAGGCTTGATTGGCAACCGATGCTCAACAATAGAACGGTCTAGACCAGGCATCTCCGAATAATCCCAAGCAAAGCAGTCCTTGTATTCTTTTAACAATGTCACCAACTTTTCTTTGAAAACCGAATCCAAGTTAGCACTGATAAATGTCGGCCTTGGCTTGTCACCATCTCCAATGTCCACTTCTTCCAATTTATCGGCCGACACAAATCCACGTCCTAATTTTCCATCAGTTCCATCAATTGGATTCTCCATCAAAAATTACTATGAGAGCCGACTGCTTCGATCGGCTGTTGATCACTGCTGGCTGGTGCAACAGGACCTTCTCCCCAGTCTTTGCCTGAGAAACAATCTATGCCTTGATATTCCCAAAAAGCTGGTTCCATATTTGCCACGCTTATTGAATCATCTGCTTGGACAATCTCCACCTCATCATCTATCCACTGAATAAGCTGTTGATGCATAGTAGATGGAATACAACAATTTGCATGAATCCAATCTCTTCCAAGCAGCAAGCTATATGCCCCTTTGCCCTCAATGACAAAGAAAGTTGTAAGCAGAGTCTTGGACCCAATCATCAGATCAACATGCACGCATCCCTTGGTGTCCGAAGGATTTCCAGCAAAATCATTTAGAATTATGCTCGTTGGTGTTAAATCTCCAGGGCCCATGCCAAGCTTCCTAAATGTAGTATATGGCATCACATTCACAGCAGCTCCACCATCGACGAACATCTTGGTTAAAGGCTTCCCATTGACAAATCCTTTCAAATATAATGGCTTCATATGTCGATTCTGGATTGGCTTTTCAAAGACAGCTTGCTTATTGAGCATCAATTGTGCCATTAGCTGTTCGACTTCATCTACCTCTGACAACGCTTCCTCCTGCACAACTTGATCAGTGGGAGCCATAAATTCATTCGGCAAAAAGCATACCATGCATGTAGGAGCCGAATGACCATCTTCTTCAGGCTTGTCCTTTCGACGCCATATTGATTTCATCTTAGGCCTTGCTTGCTTTAATTCTTGATTCCTCAGGCGTTGAACTCTTCTATCACTAGGATGTATCCTGCCAATTATTTGATGGACAGATCGGCGATTGATAGTCTCCTGCCTATATTCATCATGTCTATCATTGCATTCAGGACAATTATTCCATGTGGGAAGCATCAAACCTTCGTTCCAACAGTGTCTGAAGAATGCACACCCCCAATGTGCACATTCCTGTTCTCGAGCATAATCCTCTTGTTCTTCCCTATATCTTTCTTCCTCGTATCTTCTTTTCTCTTCTTCACGTCTATGCCTTTGGTAACGCTCTTTTTCTTGCTGACATTGCCATTTATTAAGGAGGATATGTGTAGTGACTCTAGGCTTGGAGGATTTCCCAATTTCAAATTGATCATTCGGGAAACGAGAGTCTTTCTTGCGAATCTGTTCAACCGTGACTTGCCGAGTAGGGTCAACTGAGCCACTTTGTCTTGCCTTTTCTGAAGTTAAAACTTTCATCTTCCCTTTTTCTTCAGGTGCAACAGCATTCACCATGTTGATTGAAAACCCAACCATATTCTGAGGGAACGGATTGCTATCCAATTTCATCTTGTTATCAAACTTCAAGTGTCCTTCTTGTATAGCCTTTTGAATCCTCAGCCATAGGCTTGGTTACTCATCAATGTCAACTTCTTTGACAACTGACCCAGATCTTCAAACTCCATCCCGAAAAGCTTTTCATGAATTGCAGGTAGCATCCCAGTCATAGCCATACTAGCCAACTGATCATCTGGAATATTTAGAGAGAAGCACATATTCTTTGTTTCCCTGAACCTTCTGAGGAATTCTGGAGGTGTTTCATTATTTCTTTGCCTCATGCTAGTCAAATCAACCAACTTCTTCTCAGTGCTGCCAGTGTAGTAATGAGCATGGAATTTCTTTTCTAGGTCCTTCCAAGTGCAAATTGACTGAGTAGGTAATGAAGCAAACCATGTAAAAGCTGGACCTGTCAATGACAATGGAAAATATCTTATTCTGAAAGCCTCATCCGCTGATGCCTCACCAAGCTACATCAAATACCGTGCTATATGCTCCACATTACTAGTATCATCCTGTCCTGAGAATTTAGTAAATTCTGTAGGCACTTTAACTCTGTTAGGCAATGACACCCTTTGATACCACTCTGGGAAAGGTGATGAGTACATGTACCCCTGATTTTTAGGCTTTAGACCGAACTGATTTTGCAATACATCGGTCATTTTCTGTACCATGAGATCAACATTGGTGTCTTGATTCTCTGTCCTTCCAGCAGGCATTCCTGCAGCACCATGATATCCAGGATTTGGTAGAGCATCAATAGCATTGTAATCCATGAATTCTGAGTATCCATTCCCATACATATCCCTTTGCAGCCTGTTGTTCAAAGGAGATATTTTGTAAGCAGAAGCAGCTGGATTCCCCGTAGTACCGAATGCCACATTACCATACGTGCGAGTTTTCTGCACTGCAGGTTGAGGATCTTGCTGAATTGGGCGACCATTCGCATCTTTTGTCCCAGAAGCTCCAGTTTCTCCAATATTGTCTTCTCCATGCGGCTTTTGAGTTGTCGTGTGTGTATTGAAGTACGTTGGTCCACCAGGTGGCCCATATTCCTGCTCAAAAGCTTTATCCACGCTTTGACCAAAAATACTGATCATTATTAATCGAAAGCTATTCAAGAATGCAGTATTGTGATTGGTCATTGTTTCTCCCAGAGCCTTGTATAACAAGCAAAACGCCGATCATCACTAGGATGTATCCTGCCAATTCTTTCATGGACAGATCGGCGATTGACAGTTTCCTGCCTATATTCATCATACCTATCATTGCATTCAGGACAATTATTCCATGTGGGAAGCTTCAAACCTTCGTTCCAACAGTGTCTGAAGAATGCACATCCCCAATGCGCACGTTCCTGCTCTCGAGCATACTCTTCTTGTTCCTCCCTATATCTTTCCTTCAGGCATCTTCAAAGCTTGAGTGTCCCACCGAACGTGCCAAAAAGTGTGTTGACGCAAAATCTGCAGTTCACGCCAAGCACACAGCAAGCCGAATCAGCTGGCTTCACACTTGGATCGAGCGTTCGATTCCTGGAAGCGTGCCAGTCAATTTTCCTGAAACTGACAAAGGGAGAAAAATGTTTAGATACAAAACCTGGAACGTGCCGGCTGGTACCAGACAGTTCCATATTTGCGGCTTACAAAGCCAATCTTGATCGATATATAGCTACGGACGAGCTATCTATCAGCAATTCATGCATTTGGTACATATTCGGCAAAGCACGTAAGGAAGCGCACTGCCGACCGCATGACGTCACCATGATGAAAGATCGGTTTTCAATTATGTAATCGCTACAGCATTTAACCACAACTGATTAACGAAAATATAGCTTAATAAACGTGAAAGCACAATCGTATATCTCTAATAAACAAGAATGCATAGGTTAAAAGCACTAGTCTACCGCATGTCTAGGTACTTTCGATCCCGTCGAGCATAAAACCAAACAAATTAATCCACCGCATGATACAATTTGTTTGAAATTACACCACCAACCAAGATTAGATCAGTCCACCGCATGACATACTCTAAACGTGGAAGGCTAAAAGCATTCATTATTTAAAACAAAGCTACGAACGCGTTCCACTCGTTAAGGGACTGCCGAACACGGCTAGATAGCCGATTCGGGTTCCATGAAGAAGGAACAAGCTTTGTCAACGATGATAGACCTATCAGATCGATCTCGAGCTCTAATCCACCGGATGATTAGTTCTAAAAAGGACCCAAAAACCTGCATCTACCGCATGATACCCGGCTCTGTCAAGATCCATGCAAAATTAACAAGCTTGAACCCGCGACATGTGGCAACCTAGATCGATTCGGATTCGGCTATGGGAGGAAACGTGATCATGTCTCGCATTGGATCAAAACCGAACCTAATCAATCTAGAATGGGCAAAAAGAGTGTTATATGAATTAAACATAAAGTAAAACCCAAACAACACTAGATAAATTGATGAATCTATTAGATCTTGCCAAAATCCAATAAATCCGATAACTTGCTTCAAGCTAAACCTTAGCCCACCGCATGGCTCATGATCTAACAAAGAAGCCTACTCATACCAAGCTTAAATCCACCGCATGATACTAAGCATGATACAAGGTTGTCGATACTTACGGAGGTCGACGGATCGATGGTTCCTCTCGAAGATTTCGACGACACGACTAAAGGACCCGAAAAGGTGGCGCAAGGCCGGTTTGTTGTACGATTGTTCGATCCCTATTACAATCACCATGGGTTCATATTTATACCCTGGTTTTGACACGATTCCTACTCGATTACGATTACAAAACGTTTGTTTCCAAAGAAATACGTCTAAAATGCCGTATTCATCTTGTATTCTTCATCAGATCGGCATCTTCCTTACTTGATCCACGTCATCACGCGTTCCCGAATGCTTTCCATAGAGCAGCTCCTTGCCGAATCGGCGACGGACTCCCGACCGCAGAATGCCTTTGCCGAACGCCCTTGAAGACAAGCTTTCCTTTCCGAACGATATCTTTTACCAATCCCGGCCCACATGTCAGTCTCTTTCTGGTGCCAAATTTTGGTGTTAACACATGCCCCTTCAATTTCGGGATAAAAGATAATTTATCTCGGAATTGACTAGAAATCCGCAACTGAATTGAATCTTCTTAGCATCCACCCTTTCTGCTCGAATCTTCGGAACTTCGGCCAAATCCAAACCCTAGCATCATCAGCTCTTTCAAGCTTCAATCCTCAAATGGCGGACCAAGATCAAGTTCTCCGGGTAATTTTCACTCCTCTTCAAGCACATTCGGCATCATTTTTTGAATCACATCTTAAATTTTCCTTTCGCTTTTTTCTGTTCTTGGTAGGCTCTTGCGGCCGAACTTTTGATTCCCACCGAGGAGAAAGCACCCACTTATTTTCTTGGGCCCGTAGGAGATTCAGACCCCTCTGAGCTGATTGCTGCCGAATCTCAGAGGATTCCCTTCAAAGCTTCACTGGCCAAGCCTCATGAATGGCAAGATGCTTTCAAGAACTGGCCTCTGCCCCCAATCACCGGTTGGAGGAACTGGTACAAGAGAATTTTTGATGACAAAAGCCCTCAAACCAAGAACCGGGACAATCTCTGCATCTCACACTGTTTAGAGCTATCTTTAGCCGAGACACCCAAGAATGAGAGCCTTCTCATCGCAGCCGAGTTGGGAGAAGAGGCTGGACTGGGCTGGGCTGGGAGCTGGTGCTGGGCCGAGTGGAGAGCTGAGGCGCTGGGCCGAGGTCGCTGTGCAAGGGAGAAGGAGGGAGCGGTGGCGGACTGAGGAGATAGTTTAGGGGGCTGAAACGAACTACGGGCCAAACAACTTTTCTATGGCTCCAGACACAGCAATTCAAACTTGAATTTAAATTAGATTTAAATTCTCATTTGAACTACGCACAAACAAAACTCAATGCAGCCAGCATGAATGCAAGGCACTCAATTTTTAAACCTATATAGATTTAATTTAATTTAGAAAATAGAATTTTCCTATGCTAAATTCCCTGTTATTTATATAAAGCTTGGAAAAAAATTTTAGAAAATTGAGAAAATAATTATATTAATTATGCTAATAAATCACATCCCAAAATCCAAAAATTTTGGGGTGTGACATTCCGGTTCCAGGAAAATCTTCAACCGTTGTCCATTGACCTTGAAGGTGTTCCCGTCCTCGCTTTGCAAGGTGACGGCCCCATGAGATGCAGCGTTGATCACTGTGAATGGGCCATCCCACTTGCTTCTTAGCTTCCCGTGCCCGAAAAGTTTGACACGGGAGTTAAAAACGAGGACTTTATCTCAAGGTTTGAACGTTTTGATCTTGATCCTTTTATCATGCCATCTCTTGGTCCGTTCTTTATATAGCCGGGAGCTGTGGTAGGCTCGCTCTCTTCTCATTTCATCTAGTTCTGCTAATTGGATTTTCCGCTTGAGGCCGGCGGCTGGAAGGTTCATACCCCACTTCCTAATAGCCCAATGAGCTTTGAACTCCATCTCTACTGGTAAATGGCAGGTCTTGCCATAGACTAGCTGATAGGGAGTCATGCCTATTGGCGTCTTATAGGCCGTACGATATGCCCAGAGCGCGTCGGGGAGTTTATCCTTCCATTGCCTACCCATTTCATTTACGATTTTCTGCAGGATGTTTTTGATTTGTTTGTTTGATGTTTCTGCTTGACCGCTAGTCTGAGGGTGGTAGGGTGTAGCAACGTTGTGCTGCACCCCCAGACTTGAAAGATACTTACGGAAGGCTGAATCGATGAAATTAGATCCGCCATCACTAATGACTATCCTAGGAACGCCGAAACGTGGTAAGATGTACTCATGAAACATTCGTCTCGCGTTCCTAGAATTGGCGGCTGCACAAGGCAGGGCTTCCACCCACTTAGAGACATAATCTACCGCCACTAGGATGAACTGGCAGCCCTCGGAAATTGGGAAGGGACCCATGAAGTCCACTCCCCAAATATCGAAAATCTCAACTTGGAGGTTGCTAGTGAGTGGCATCGCGTCTCTAGTGTTAATGTTTCCGTGTTTCTGGCAGCGGGGGCACCGCATGACGAATGCTCGTGCATATTCGTATATGCTGGGCCAATAAAACCCACTCTGATTCGTATATGCTGGGCCAATAAAACCCACTCTGCCAGACTTTGGCATTGGTCCGGAATGCACCATAGTGCCCTCCGTACGGGGCTGCATGGCACCTCTCCAGGATTTTGTATGCCTCATGTGCAGGGTTGCACCTTCTGAGGAGTCCATCACTACATATCCGGAAAAGGTACGGGTCATCCCAGAGATGGAGTCGGCTCTCATAAGCTAGCCTCTTCCTGTTTTCTCCAGGAGGGACATACCCCGTCACCATGAAGTTTACTATATTGGCGTACCACGGATCGCCAGTGGTGACCTTAAGGAGGGTGTCATCCCGTAGGTAGTCGTCGACCGGAAGATCAGACGGTACTTCCATGTAGGACAGGTGGTCAGCCACTGAGTTCTCTACTCCTTTCTTATCTCTTATCTCGATGTCAAACTCTTGGAGTAACAGAACCCAGCGGATAAGCCTTGGTTTTGCGTCCTTTTTGGTCAGGAGGTACTTCAGAGCAGCGTGATCTGAATAGACTATGACCTTGGCCCCAACAAGGTAGGACCGGAATTTGTATATAGCAAATACGACCGCCAAGAGTTCCTTTTCCGTGGTCGCGTAGTTGAGCTGAGGGCCAGTGAGCGTTTTGCTAGCGTAAGAGATAGCATAATGCTTCTACAAGGGCCGAGATATCTGGGAGAAGTTCTTGATGAAGCGTCTATAGAACCCGGCATGACCAAGGAAGCTACGGATTCCCTTAACTTTTGTCGGAGGTGGAAGTTGCTCAATTACTTCAATTTTTGCCCTGTCTACCTCGATTCCTCGTTCAGACACCCGATGTCCTAAGACAATACCCTCTCGCACCATAAAATGGCACTTTTCCCAGTTTAAAACGAGGTGCTTCTCTCTACACCTCTGGAGGACCTTGTCCAGATTTTTCAGACACTCGGTGAAGGTCCTTCCATAAACTGAGAAATCGTCCATGAACACTTCCACCCTAATCATGAATCTAAGCAAAATAAATGAATCAATGCAATGTTGGAAAGAGGCAGGTGCGTTACACAACCCGAAGGACATGCGCCGATAGGCATACGTCCCATAAGGGCATGTGAACGCGGTTTTACTCTGGTCTTTAGGATGGATTGGGATTTGGTGATATCCAGAGTAACCATCAAGGAAACAGAAGAATGAGTGTTTGGCTAGCCGTTCAAGCATCTCGTCTATGAATGGGAGAGGGAAATGGTCTTTCTTGGTGGCTTTGTTGAGTTTGCGATAGTCTATGCACATACGCCACCTGGTAACAGTGCGCTGGGGAATGAGCTCATTCTTGTCATTGCGCACCACCATCATTCCTCCCTTCTTTGGAACAACTTGGACGGGGCTAACCCACTCGCTATTGGGAACTGGGTAGATAATCCCAGCGTGAAGGAGTTTGAGAACTTCCTTTTTTCCAAGATCTTCTGGACTGGTCTACCTATGAAGATGGAATGTGTGTGTCACTGGGTAGATCAAAGATATGGAGATCCATGAAGAGTTCAGGGTCGTTAATCTTGATGGGTGTGACCCGCAAGATCCCCAAACAATCCAGGATTCTTCGTGAAGTGAATTGTAGTCGTTTTTGTGAAAACGACCACGGTACACCAGGGAGTTGGTCGTGCACCAACGAGCTAGAAATTATGTTGATTCCGAGGCTCGGGTCGTACCCAATTTCTTTGTCTTTGCCCAGGACCTCACAGTATATCCTTTGAATCTTTCTGGGCATCTTGATGACCTCGGTCGAGGCTTCGGCCTCTTCTAGCCACTCCCGACTCATGATAGCAGAGAGACGTCCAAGGTATTCTCTCTGGTATTCCAATTCTTCTTTGTCGGGGGCTTGTTCTATGGGCTCTACACGACGTTCCCGTGGGAAACTCGTTACACTCCCGATGTCATCGAAGAGATCATCATCAAAGTCATAGGGCGTGTTGTAGAGTGAATCATAGTAGGCTGGGCTAGGGGACGGTTGTAGTTTGTAGTGAGCTTCAGGTATGGACGGAACAGAAGAGCTGATGGATTTGGATTGGATTTGTACTGGCTCTTCGGGTTCAGGTTCAGGCTGTTTCTCTTCTTCATCGGGGAGTTCATCATAGATTCCAGTGTGGGGAGTGTTGTCCAGAATACGATCCAGGACTATCCTCACTGCACTGGGAACCAAATGAAGGAACGACCCTCCTGAAGTAGAGTTCAGGAAAGTAGCAGCTACGGGACAGAGGCCAAGGCTGAAGTGTTGGAGGATGATAGGTTCTGACAAGCCTAGGTCTGGTCCGGCTGCTAAGATTTGCTGGAAACGAGCCCAAGCAACTCCTAACGATTCTCCCTTTAATTGCTTAAAGGTAAGAATTTCGATTCGGAGGCTGGCTACCTTAGAGACTGGAAAGAAGTTTAGGCAGAATTTTTCCTTAAGAGCTTCCCAGCTCCCGTCCATCTTGCCGATCACCAGAGAGTACCATTTCTTTGCTCCTCCCGTCAATGAGAACGGGAATAGCTTCCATTTGAGTGTCTCTTGTGTCATGCCCGCAATGGTCAGGCATGAGCAGAGTTGCTCAAACTCGCGCAAATGCGCGTATGGACTCTCGACCTTCGTTATTCGTTCTTGAGAACGTTTGCTCACGAACCATAGCTATGAAGCCGGGACGCAGCTCATAGCCGGGTGTGGATATGGGATGTGATGATGGTGGAGGCTCCAAACAATCGCCCGTTGGAGCCGAGTGTTGGCGTAAGGTCGGAAATGAGTGCCTTCTTGAGGGTGTGAAAAGCGGCGTAACACTCCTCATCGAAAACGAAGGGGGCATCTTTGGCTAGGAGATTGGTCAAGGGCCGAGATATTTGAGAGAAATTTTTTACAGATAAATCCGCAAGCGGACGGATACCGATGTAGCTTTCACCGAGAGTATTCCAGGTATCGATTTCCACGGAGAACGAGAAGTGGTCTGAATCTAAACTAAGCTATCCTAGGTAGATGAGTTGGATGGAATGGAGTGGATGAAATGGAATGACTGAGGTGGGTGACGACAACAAGGAGAGAAGAGGAAGGGTAGGAGGGTAGAGAGGGTACAGGTCTGGCAAGAGTATTCTTCCGACTACGGAGCAATTCAGAGGATACGAACGGTTACTTGCTTCGGGACTATAGAGCCTCTGATGTTACTCGAAGTGAAGTTGCATCCGTAGAGGTACAGCTAGAAGAGGGGCCGACAGTCCGGCTCCGCTCCCGGACGCTCACCTCTCCTCTCTCCCTATTCTACTTGATACAAGTGGCGGAACTTCGCAACGCTCACTTCTCTCTTGTGTTGTGTGTTTGATGCAGGTGCAGGGGCCTTCAATTTATAGCCGGAGAAGGACGGTGGAGTGGAGCAGCGGCCAAGGCAACCAGGGGGTCGGTTCCCCTGATTCGGCCGAAGATCTCGGTTCGGCCGAACTCCCCGGTTCGGCCGAACCGAGGGATGCACCGCCCTTGCATCCAAGGGCCAGGAGCACACGCTGCCCCGTGCTCCCTCTGTCCTGTGGGCCCTCCTGGCTAGCTTCTGGTGCGTGGCATTGAGTTGGTTTGGCCCACGATGAAGTAGAGGACCGCCGGTGGACTTGTATCCGGTGTCGGGTTGGATACGGGTTGCTGGGTGATGTGGCGGTAGCCCGAGATGAGTTGGCGGCCGTCCCGCGTGGCTTGCATCGTCATTGGATGACGTGGACGGCTTCCGTCGACTCGTACGGCTAAGGGGGGTAACCGGCCGAAACGCGTCGTTCGACCGAATCGGTCAATTCCGACCCCTGTAGCCTGTGTTTCTCCATTTTATACCTGCACAGAGGACAATCACCAAAACTCGTGGAAATAGTTAGTAGTAAGCCCTATAGCTATGGTGTGTGTCTCTGTTATGTTCATTTTATACTTGGTTGGAGGTCAGAAATCGGTCTGTAACGACCGCCAACACCCGGCATCACGCCTGGCTCGTCCCCTTGTGAACGGCCCTTCACCTGCTACACTGTGCCGAGCGGGCTCTCTCGGTGGAGGAGATTCGTCCGACTCAGCGCTCAAATGAAGCGTTAATTTCTTAGCGGTATACAGCCTTAGTGCCGCACAGGGCAGACGCACCTCGGCCGTATAACCGCGATAAATCATCACAAGTGAAGCATCAGGCAACTTTCGTAGGATGTGAGCCTGAACAAAGTGCTCAGCATCTACAACAAAGCGCGCTGTCTCTATGTACGTGCACTAGGCGTCCTGGAGGACTCCCAGGTGGTTTGCGAGGCGAGTGACTAGAGAAGTCATCACCATGCTACCCACACGAGAAATATGAGACATCCAGTGATCGATCATGTCTTTCACTGGAGAAACCAGAATTTTCTTGAACATAGCATACAGAATTCGCAACTCAACTGTGTTCACGGGTCGGATATCGGCTCTCGGAAATACCGTCATAGCCACGCACTTGTGCATAAAGCGCAGAGTGGGGTTATGGATACTGTTCATGCGGGGTGCATGGCAGTTGGTATTCCCGAAAATCCTCTTCCAGAATGCGACCCGATCAAACCTTCTCAAAGCTCTGCTTGGCTCTAAAGAGCAACGACTTGAAAAACCAAGAGCCAAGCTAAAATCCCTCCAAGAGAAGAAGAACTCTTGGTTCAAAATTCTGAAGCGAATCCCCCCATTTTCGGGAACCAGAGTGGAAAGAAACTCGAGCGTGAGTAAGTACGAACCTGGCTTGTTGATCTCCTAGAAGTTCTCCCAGCCGACGACATGGAAGATCTCCGGGAACTCCTCGTCCATCCCCGTTCTTCTCAGTAGGTCCCGATCGAACACACGGGTGGGCTCGAACTCCTTCAGCCTAAGCTCGTTGAAGGTGCTTCTCTCCTGGTCCGTCCGGAGAACAATGTCGTTCTCGCTCAGGAGCTGCCTGGCTTGGGGTACAGCAGAGCCCCCACCCAAGCCAGCTGCTCCAGCCTCCCTCGTCCATCCGGCTTGAGCCACGGGACGGGGCTGGGGAACTCCCAGCATCGCCCGAGCGGCGGTTAAGCCGGGTGGAACGACGGAGTGCGGCGACGAGCTTCGACATGGCTCCTGCAAAATGTTAGCACAGAAACGACTACCCAAAGGACTGAGTATATATGGTTAGCACAGAAATCAAGTCAGTCATTCAAGAAAGTTAGTCGTTCTTGCGGGGATCAAAACCACCACAAATGGTTAGTCGTTCTTGTGGGTGTCGGAGACCACCACAAAATCGTCCAACAAAATTTCAGCATAAGGATCACACAAAGGCAAATATTTTTTTGGATTTTCTAAAGATGCAAGTGAACCAAAACTTGAGCAAGAACTTGGGAAGAGCTTGAGCAAGCACTTGAGCAAAGAAATGAGAGAGAGAAGGCTCCTAACAGAAGATTTTCAGCATGTATAGGTGTGTGAGCAAACAAGCAAGCATCCCCCAGCATTTATAGGCCGAGGGGAGGCAGGTCCCTGGTTCGGCCGAACAGGGCTGTTCGGGCGAACCAGGCCCTGGTGGCCTGGCCACTCCCCCCTAGGTGGAGTGCCTTCCCTTGCTGGCATCCATCAAAATTTTGTGTGGCCACAATTTTCCAAGGTCATGTGAGTGGTTTGTGTTAGGTAAGATGCAAATTTGACATGACCCAAAGTTGGAAATTAGTGGAGTCACCCCCATGCTGCCATGTTTGTGATCATTGGTGAGTGTGCAGCCATTTTTAGTGGGGTAGACATGTTTGTTGCTGGTTGGTGGTGATGGTAAATAAATGGAAATGTTCTAGAACTGTCTCTTATACACATCTAGATGTGTATAAGAGACAGATGCTAGAACTCCTCGTCCATCCCCGTCCTTCTCAGTAGGTCCTGATCGAACACACGGGTGTGCTCGAATTCCTTCAGCCTGAGCTCGTTGAAGGTGCTTCTCTCCCGGTCCGTCCGGAGAACAATGTCGTTCTCGCTCAGGAGCTGCCTGGCTTGGGGTACAGCAGAGCCCCCACCCAAGCCAGCTGCTCCAGCCTCATCCTCGTCCATCCGGCTCGAGCCACGGGACGGGGCTGGGGAACTCCCAGCATCGTCCGAACGGCGGTTAAGCCGGGTGGAACGACGGAGTGCGGCGATGAGCTTCGACATGGCTCCTGCAAAAAGATTCCAGATCGTACACTGAATGATGGGTACTCCGGGATCTTCCTTCCTGTCCGGAGAGGTCTTGATGAACGCCTTCTTTGCAGCTCTCGGCAGGTAAGTCCATCTTGGTGTTAACACTTAGATATTTGAGACTTTCCCTGCATGGTTAGTACGGAGCATACTACGAGACATCTTACCCAGTCTCATAGTGATAGCATTCACTGTTTCGAGGGGAGGTTCGGGTTGCCCCGGAATCTTCCCCGATTCAGTGACAGGAACGGCAGCAGCTAACTGAGCGACTTGAGTTTCTATCATTTTGTTAAAGCTCAGTTGAGTTTTCATGGCAGAAGCGAATGATTCCATCCTAGAGTCTATGTTTTCTAGAGTTTTATCATTAGTAGAAAGCTTCGTGTTAATATTTTCAGTTATTTTCATCTGGCCAAACACAAGATCTCTATGAGACGGCTGATTATTGAAGGAGCTGAGATTGCATGAGTTACCTTGTTGTGGCCTCTCAAATGGGAGGTTTGGGCGCGAATTCCAGCCTTGATTGCCGTAGTTGTTCGGTCGGTACCCGTTGTTGTTGGAGTTGTTGACGTAGTGGGCATCTTCTCGCGTTTCGGGACAGTCATTCCCCGATTGGCCAGTGTTACCACAGACTTCGCAGGTCATGCGAGCGTCCATGGCTTGCACCGTTTCTTGAGCAGGGGCCTCCAGCTTCTTCATCAGGAGGTCCATCTTGGCAGCGAGCATGTCCATAGCTTCAACTTGGTGAACTCCTCGGGTCTTTGGTTGAGTCCGGTCATCGGACCAGCCCTGGTTCTCAACCATCTTCTCTATGAGGGCCTTCACACGACTCTCCTCAAGAGAGAAGAACGAGCCTCCAGCAGCAGCATCCAGGTAGTCACGGGCAGAGGCTCTCAGCACGTGATAGAAAGTTTGGAGTATGAACCAACTCTGCATACCATGGTGAGGACAAGCAGAAATATAGTCCTGGAGATGATCCCATGCCTCCGGGACTGTTTCATCTCTTAACTGCTGGAAACTAGCAATTTTGTTCTGGAGGGCGTTGGTTTTCACAACCGGAAAGAATTTGAGCAAGAAAGCGCTAGTGCATTTATCCCCCGAGTTTATAGCTTTGCGGTTAGCATAGAACCATTGCTTCGCCTTGCCTAATAATGAGAATGGGAATAAACAAAGGCGAATGGCATCGATACTTACTCCGCGGATGGTGAAGGTGTTGCAGATCTCCAGGAAATGCTGGAGATGAGCATTGGCATCTTCATGTGAGCAAAGAATCTTGAGAGAGAGAGAGCTTCCTAGCAGAAATTTCAGAATGAGCAAGTGTGGGAGAAGCAAGCAAGCTTGCACCAGCTTTTATAGGCCGAGGGGGGTTTCCCCGACTCAGTGACAGGAACAGCAGCAGCTAACTGAGCAACTTGAGTTTCTATCATTTTATTAAAGCTCAGTTGATTTTTCATGGCAGAAGCGAATGATTCCATCCTAGAGTCTATGTTTTCCAGAGTTTTATCATTAGCAGAAAGGCTTCTTGCTAATATTTTCAGTTATTTTCATCTGGTTAAACACAAGATCTCTAAGAGACGGCTGATTATTGAAATTGCTGGAATTGAAATTGTTACCTTGAGGCCTCTCGAAGGGAGGTTTGGGCGCGAATTCCAGCCTTGTTGCCGTAGTTGTTCGGTCGGTACCCGTTGTTGTTGGAGTTGTTGACGTAGTGGGCATCTTCTCGCGTTTCGGGGCAGTCGTTCCCCGAATGGCCAGTGTTACCACAGACTTCGCAGGTCATGCGAGCGTCCATGGCTTGCACCGTTTCTTGAGCAGGGGCCTCCAGCTTCTTCATCAGGAGGTCCATCTTGGCAGCGAGCATGTCCAGAGCTTCAACTTGGTGAACTCCTCGGGTCTTTGGTTGAGTCCGGTCATCGGACCAGCCTTGGTTCTCAACCATCTTCTCTATGAGGGCCTTCGCACGACTCTCCTCAAGAGAGAAGAACGAGCCTCCAGCAGCAGCATCCAGGTACTCACGGGCAGAGGTTCTCAGCCCGTGATAGAAGGTTTGGATTATGAACCAACTCTGCATACCATGGTGAGGACAAGCAGAAATATAGTCCTGGAGGCGATCCCATGCCTCCGGGACTGTTTCATCTTTTAACTGCTGGAAACTAGCAATTTTGTTCCGGAGGGCGTTGGTTTTCCCAACCGGAAAGAATTTTAGCAGAAAAGCGCTAGTGCATTTATCCCAGAGTCTATAGCCTCGCGGTTAGCATAAAACCATTGCTTCGCCTTGCCTAATAATGAGAATGGGAATAAACGAAGGCGAATGGCACTCCGCGGTGGTGGTGCTGATAGAAGGATGCTGGAACCATGTCTTTGACGAGGGGCTGGCTTGAGCTCGAAGTTGCCATCTCCGACTGCGCGAGCTGGTCCGACACGTACGTTCTCGCTCGATGGAGCGGAGAACTCACGGATCGTCTTGCTGGCCATCCTCGATGTAGCCTGGTCGACGACGGGAAAGGACTGGGTTCGTCGGAAGGAGTTGCTTCTGAGGAGGTACAACACGGGGTCGCACTTTCCTCACAAGTGACTCCGGATTTTGAGATAGAAGGACTGAAGGAAGAAGTGCTTGGAAGTTTGACGGTAGTTGGAAACCAGTCATGCATTGCTCTGTTCCACAAGGACCAACAAACAGAGCAAGGGTAAACCCGCTTGAGTAGCGGTACTCAACTAAGATAGCTCGAGATAAAAGTTCAAAAGTAATCTAGCCAAAGACTTCCCCGGCAACGGCGCCAGAAATGCTTGTTGGCACTTCTTACGATCCAATATCAGAATTGGAGAATCCCGATACTGGATGCAAGGAGTGTTCAGTGGTTTTCCTTATGGCTTAGTAAAATATAGAAATATCCTGCAAGCGCACAGAATCACCGCTGTAGCACTTCACCTGGGAGTATCCCGAGGTATCGTAATTTATATTTCCGCAGGGAAGCTTTGGCAAGAATACTAGTGAACAGATATTCGAGACTATCAGAGAAGGGTACATGACTAAACAAGACAGGGGGTAAACGGTATTGGATAGGAGTGGATATACCGGACACACAGCTCAAGGGATACTCGGATAGATGAGAGAAGGTATAGATAGTTGGGAGGACAACGAGAAGAGATAAAGGATTCCTGGGTACTCTATCTATCTGGGCCAAGTGGTTAGAGATACAGTGGCTAAAGAGCCAGCACTAACAGGTCTGGAATAAGTCTATTGCCTTCCTTGGGGACTACAGGGCCCCCGACACGCAGAAATGGATGAGAAGGGGTGCCGACTACCCTGAACCTTGGGTCCTAGGACACCGGAACTAACGTGATGGGCTACAAAGACCGAGAGGGCTGTCACCACCTCACGGCTACCACCTCCGTTGCGACGGGCAGAAACTAAGGTTACTGACAAGTCTAGGAACCACTCCTACACAGATCAATAACTACTTACTTCGCTAGCAGAAGCAAGCAACTCGAACTCACACCCCAATGACAAGTCACCGCTAGTGTGAGCAGAATCGAAGAACCAATTAAGGCAGAGACTTAAGCAAGAACTAAGAGCACTAGGAACTAGAGTCAACTATAGTCTAAACACAATATAGAAGCAACTAGACTAAAGTAGAAGCAACTATATAAGGCACAAGTAGAATAAAGTAGATAACTATATTGATAACTCGAATGTCATACAAACGATAAAGTAAAAGATACAAGAGCTATTACCAGAGCTTCTGAAGACGACTCCGGAACCTCCGAGGCACAGCTCGACTCGACTCTAACTCCCAACTAAACTATCCTAACTCTACTAAAGGGAAAAGTGGAAATGGAGCTCTTGGGTTGTGGTGTGTGTTGAATGAGAGGTGTAGCACTGCATTTATAGGGGTCCCATGGCGGTTGAGGTAGAGTAACCGTCAAGGGAGGGGGCAGAGGCGGTTGCCCGGCCGTTCGGCCGAAGGGGTCGGTTCGGCCGAACTGCCCAGTTCGGCCGAACCGGCCGATGCACCGCCATGGCCTCCAACGGCCAGGATGCGGCCTCTGAGGCGGTTTGGCACTTCGGCCGAACCACCCTAGTTCGGGCGAACGGGCCCGGAGGCCCAGGCCTGCTCTGGTGCACCGCCTTCGGTCTTAGGTCCCCCTGGGCCGGTCTCTGGTGCGTGGGATGTGTCTTGTTCTAGCCCAGAGTGGGTTGGCACGGCCCGAGATGACTTGGCGGGAGTCCTGCGTGACTTGCACAGTCATCGGATGACTTTGCGGTGATGTGGACGACTCCCGGTAGCCTGTACGGCTAAGGGGGATAACCGGCCGAACATGTCATTCGGCTGTTTCTGTCATTTCCGACCCCTATAGCACGTATTTTGGAATGTTGTACCTGCAAACATGACACTCACCAAAACTCGTGGAACTTTATTAGAAATAAACCTAAGTACATAGAATGATGCATAGTCTCTCATTTATTCCCGAGTATTGGTGGTCAGATTTGGGCTGTAACGACCGCCAACAAGCTCCCCCAAGCTTATGATTGAGTGTGCAAATGAGGAACAATTTGTAGTTTTCAAAAACTTGTGAAAAACTCCGAGATGGGATCCTGAAAAGAGTAGAGTGGAATTCGGCCGAACCGCCCTGTTCGGCCGAACCGCCATCCTTCGGCCGAAGTGGCCGGTGCACCGCCTCCAGCTTCCTTGCCTCCTACTCTGCCTAAACCGCCATGGAGTGCTATAAATAGGACCCATAGCTGCACTTTGTAACACACACCACAAGCCAAGAGCTCCATTTCCACTTTTCTCTTTAGTAGAGTTAGGATAGTTTAGTTGGGAGTTAGAGTCGAGTCGAGCTGTGCCTCGGAGGTTCCGGAGTCGTCTTCAGAAGCTCTGGGAACGACCACCAATACTCGGGAATAAATGACGTTATATGCAACACTCCATGTACTTATTATTTATAATAAAGTTCCACGGGTTTTGGTGAGTGTCATGTTTGCAGGTACAATGTTTACAAATACGTGCTATTGGGGCCGAAAATGACAGAAACGGCCGAACGACATGTTCGGCCGGTTATCCCCCTTTTAGCCGTACAGGCCAGCGGGAACCGTCCACGTCAACCGAACACCATCACACACCACATGGACGACCGCCAACTCAACCGGACCCGTGCCACGTCATCCTGGGCCTACACATCACGAAGCCAAGCAGCAGAAGGCAGCCCAGGGGGTCCACGAGCAAGAGGCGGTGCTGGGCAGGCCGGCCACGGGCCAGGCCCAGTTCGACCGAACTGGGGCCTTCGGCCGAACCGCCGCCAGCACCTGAACTGACCCAGGGGGATGCATCCTGGCCCTTGGAGGCCAAGGCGGGGGATCTGGCGTTCGGCCGAACCGCCTTGTTCGCCCGAATCAGCCGGCCACCACCTCTCTTCCCCCCTCCTTGCCTTGGCGGTTACCCAAGCTCAACCGCCATGTCTAGCTATAAATAGAGGGCCACACTCTCTTGTAAACACACTCAAGCCAAGGAGCTCATTTCCACTTCTTTCTAGTAGAGTTAGGATAGTTTAGTTGGGAGTTAGAGTTGAGTCGAGCTGTGCCTCGGAGGTTCCGAAGTCGTCTTCAGATGCTCTAGTATTAGCTCTTGTATCTTTTACTTTTCCTTTTGCAAGACTTTCAATTATCAATATAGTTATCTTTATCACTTTGCCTTTGTCATTTATATCTTGCTTCTACTTTATTCTAGCCTGTTCGGATGATTGGAATCCTTAATGGATTTCGGGTTGTTGATGGACTCGTTCTGTAGAATCAAATATGACAGATTTGTTTTGTAGAAATCTGTCAGATTTCGATTGCATATGTGTTAGTATCTCATTTGTTAAAAAGTGACAGATACGGAGAGCACAAATCTGTCAACACATGACTAGATAGTCCCATTAATAAATTGATAGTATCAGCCTTTCTTATGCAGACATGAGCCTTTGAGAGGAACTTCTGAATTTTTATCAGACCAGACCTATAAATTTCAGCACTTTACTAAAACAATTACATAGCACACGAATAGGCATGCTTACCACAAATGTCCGCATTACATATTTGTTTATATACAGATCGAGCTAAAAGATTTTCATGGTGGAAAGCCTAGACGGCAGATCCACGACGTACGGAAAACCGTCCAACTTATTTCTTCTAATCTTTGCATATCTCTCTCAGTCTCTCGTATCCATGTCCAGCACAAAGCGCAAATCTCCCAGTCGAAGCAATGCGACCCCGCTCCTCTGATCACCGATGCCCTGCACCGCAATCCTGTCGTCGTCCTCATCCTCCGCCTGCCACCAACCCGACAGCGACCGCAACGTCGCCAACGTGACCACCTTGGCTCGCCGGGACCATCCGTCTCCCGGCGACATCACCCACGAGCACACCGTGAAGCCACTGTAGGGCCCAAACAAGCGCAGTTTCCCGTCCGCCGTCGACCCGAGCTGGACCGGGGCCGGTGGCGAGCTGCTTGCAGCGCCTCGGGAGCTGAATCCTCCCCACGGTTGCTTTGACGACGTCGTAGGTGAGGACGCCCTCCTTCACGAGCCAGTGGACCACGCCGCCGAGGACCACCGCGTCGTCGTCACGGTCGAGCTCCGCGGTCCCCGTCAAAGGCACGGCGTGCGTCGCCGCCGCGCCCCACTTGCCTCCGGCGTCCGAAGACAAGGTCCGCACACGGATGGACATCCTCGAGAGGTCGCCGTCGTCGAGCTCCGTGGCGAGCAGCAGGAAGGAGCAGCTGATGCCGTCGGCGGCGGCGGTGAGCAGGACGTACGTGTAGCTATCAAGGTGGCTGTCCGGCGGCGAGGGGAGCTAGGAAGGTTTGGGCGCCGGTCATGGGGTCGTAGACGCACAAGTCGCGCGCGCGCTCCTGGCTCCGGCGCCGCCACTCGCAGTATGTGTCCCGGCGCTCCAGTAGGACGAGCCCGCCGCGGGACGCGTCAGGGCCGCGTACCGCTGCTGCAGCAGGTCGGCGGCGGCGCCGCGCGACACGAAGGGCGCCAGGGTTCTCTTCGCGAAGGACGCGGCGGCCGGCGTCGCCGGGTGGACGAGGGAGAATTTACATTTCTCGCCGAGGAATCCGAGCAGCCTGGGGGCACGATGCTGCCGTCGTCCGGCGCTCCGCCGCAGCAGACGCGGCGGAGGAAGGCGGGGCTGACAATCTCGCGTCGGAGGGGCTTGCACGCGGCGGCGCACCGGAAGAGGGTGGCGGCGTCCGAGCGCGCGACGATCTCCAGCAGGAGCTCCACCGGGACCATCGCGGCGACACGTTCGGCCGGTTATCCCCCTTAGCCGTACAGACCATCGGGAGCCGTCCACGTCAACGATGACCAAGCGACAACCATGAACGACACGTGGACGACCGCCAACTCATCCTGGACTGAAGCCACGTCACCCTGGGCCCAAACAACGCGAAGTCCAAACACCAGAAAGCAACCCAGGGGGGTCCAGGACAAGAGGCGGTGCTGGGGAGGCCGGCCACGGGCCAGGTCCAGTTCGGCCGAACTCCCCAGTTCAGCCGAACCGTCCCCAGCACCAGCAACCGTCTCTCAGGCCAAATCCTGGCCCTTGGTGGCCAGGTCGGTGCATCCAAGGGTTCGGCCGAACCGCCTGGTTCGGCCGAAC
>OAMR01000500.1:670662-695593 GCA_900205405.1 Echinochloa crus-galli | reverse complement strand
GGTGCGTCAGGGATCCCCCGCTCGTCGTCGCCACGCACGCCGACCTCGCCCTCCTCCGCGTCTCCATCCCGGGCTCGCTGCGCGTCGGCAACCCGAGCACCTTCGACTACTTCGTCTACGCCGCGGCGTCTTCCTCCCTTGAGCTGATCCCGAAGCCGACTGCCTCCCCCCGCGGCTCCCACGAGCAGTGAAAGGATCACAAGATGCCTAGAGGGGGGGTGAATATGATCTTCTTCAAAAACTGCACACAATTATCTCACAATCGGATTAGTTACCGGAACTTCCGGCACCCTATCAGATACTCTGGCTCAGATGACTGGAGTATCTGGCAGGTTCCCGGAGTTTCCTATGACAGAAAAGAGTGAGCACGTGATGCAATGATTTCGAACGACTTAGCTGATTTCCTTTGAATAGAAAGGTGGGAAATCATCCAAGGATTCTTTTCCACCTATGGGCTGCACCACAAACTTCACACACGAGTAGATCGGAGCAAATCTATGAAAGTCAACTATGAACTAGCAAGAACACGATGAACAAGATGAACAAATATGAACTTAAAGAACAAGCACGACAACAAGAGACAAGTGATTTTTTTCCCGAAGTTCACTTCCCAAAAGAAGCTACGTCTCCGTTGAGGTGCCTCCAAAGAGACCGAGTTGAGCCACAACTCTACCCTTCCCCTAGGGCCCAAAAGCCAAGCTAGGGTTACTTACTATGATATCCCCAAAGGGATTGGCTTTACAAACTTTCCGGGGCAAGCTCACACGAGTTGAGCGCTCGCCGGAGACGCCTAGCCGTCTAGGAGCAAAAGCTCCAAGAGTAACAAATGCGAGTCGATGGCCGAGGATGCTTCAAATGCTCAAGAGTTGGAGTAGTTGATGCTCACCCACACTCAAATCCACTAACTCACTCAATCCCCTTCTCAAATCTCACAAGGATTAGCTCTAGGGAGTTGAGGTAGTGAAAGAGAGGCTCAAGAGAGTGTTCTTTGTGTGTGTGGTCGGCAGCCAAGTGAGGAGGGGCGAAGGGGTACTTATACTCGAGCCCCCAAAACTAGTTGTTGTGCAGTCTGCGAGATCTGGACTGGATAGCTCTCTCATTCCACTTGTTCTAGTAGAGTTAGGATAGTTTAGTTGGGAGTTAGAGTTGAGTCGAGCTTTGCCTCGGAGGTTCCGGAGTCGTCTTCAGAAGCTCTGGTAATAGCTCTTGTATCTTTTACTTTTCCTTTTGTAAGACTTTCGGTTATCATTATAGTTATCTTTATCACTTTGCCTTTGTCATTTATATCTTGCTTCTACTTTATTCTAGTTGCAAATATATCTTGTTTAGACTATAGTCAGTTATAGTTCTAGTGCTTGTAGTCTTGTTTAAGTCTTTGTCTTGGCTAGTTCTTCGTCTCTTCTCACACTAGCGGTGAATTGTCATTGGCGTTTGAGTAAGAGTTGCTTGCTTCTGCTAGCGAAGTAAGTAGTCGTTGCCTAGTGTAGGAGTGGTCCCTAGACTAATCGGTGGCCTTAGAGTATTCCCGTCGCAACGGAGGTGGTGACAGCCCTTTCGGTCTTCGTAGCCCATCACGTTAGTTCCGGTCCGTAGGATCCCCCAGTGTGGAGTTGGTGGCACCCCTTCTCATCCCTTTCTGTGTGTCATAGGTTCCATTGTCCCGAAGCTAAGACAATAGAGTTATCCCAGATCTGCGAGTGCTGGCTCTGTAGCCACTGTATCTCTAAGTAGATAAAGTATCTAGGAGTCCTCTATCTCTTCTCGTTGTCCTCCCAGCTATCTATACCTTCTCTCCCTTACCTGAGTATCCCTTGAGCTGTGTGTCCGGTATATCCACTCCTATCCAATACCGTTATCCCAGACCGATTTCCGACCCCCAACCGAGTATAAAACAGTCTCGCATATCTGTTCACTAGTATTCTTGCCAAAGCTTCCCTGCGGAAATATAAATTACGATACCTCGGGATACTCCCAGGTGAAGTGCTACAGCGGTGATTCTGTGCGCTTGCAGAATATTTCTATATTTTACTAAGCCATAGGAAAACTACTGAAACACTCCTTACCCCAGTACCAGGATTCTCAATTCTGATATTGGATCGTAAGAAGTGCCAACAGTGTGGATACCTCAGAGGTGCTGTGCTTGGAGCACAAGGAGGAACCGCACGTGTAGGACCAGACGGACGTAAGCAACTTCATGACACTGCCACATCGACGCGTTTGTCTACATCGAGACAGTTCCGTTGCATCTCTATGTCTAGTGGTAATGATCCGTGATCTTAACTGTTGTTGTTCCTATTTACTGGGTTATCGATACTATTGTTGTTCCTGTTTACTGGTGTCGATGTTGGAAATGGCCGGCACTCCCTACACCGCGCAGAAATGCACTGTGTCTCGTCCCTTGATGGTTGATGCGGAAGCTATCACAAGGACACGGGTTTATCCTGGTTCCGGCCACGGGGCCGTACGTCCAGCAGGGGTGTGCTTGCGCACTCGTAATAGCTTTGCACCGGGGTGCTTGCATAAGGGGGCTATAAGCGGATGCGGGAGAGGAGAGACGACCTCCAAGTCCCTGATCGATGATGAAGGAGATTGAGGCTCATGCCGATATCGTGTGTGTGTGTGTGTGTGTGTGTGTGTGTGTGTGTTCGTGTCTGAGCATGAGCCAAGGCGTGCCAACCTTGTGTTGTTGTTCATCCCGTACGAGACTCCTAACTCCCCCTTTTATGGTTCAAGGGGGAGAAAGGTTACAGTCGTGGGTACAGTGCGTGCTACAGTGCAAGTCGTACTGCGTATCTTGCAAAGGGTGTGCTTGTTCTTGCGTATCCGTGCCTTGCAGGTTAGTTGAGATTGCCTTCCGGTCTTGACCGTCGATATGGCACCTCCCTGCATCCGTTTCGACGGGGCTTCGAGGGGTCACCCGGTCGTCGAGGTGGCTGGGTCGTCACTTGGGGCTTCACTCGAGGGGGCTTCACTCGAGGGGCTAGCGTGGCATAGGCTATTGCCTCAGCGCCAGACACTCCTGTCAGGTATGATGGCAAGGAGGATATGGCTTGCGCCACTGGCCCGGTACGGCCGGCTTTTGCCCTGGCGACGGGGTCAGTTCATATTCGTGCGGGGCGGCTGCTACTGGGGCGATCCGAAGATCTCCCGTATTCGCCATGGGGCCCCCTCCGTTGAGGACGGGCGTAGGTGATGTAGGTGAGGCGCCTACTGTCGCCATAGTGTGTGCACTGTCGTCTGGAGACGTGGTGGGCAAGGGTCAAGGGGTCCGTTCCTTGCCTTGCCGGACCAGCAACATCGTTTGACCAGGGTTCGCCCCCGGTCATTGGTCGTTTTCCCGCTGGTGGGGTCTCCAGCACCCGTTCGAGGGTGTTCCGGTGCGGGAGGCGATGGGGGGCCCCTGGTGGAACCGCGTAGAGGTACGATTGGGGTCAGCGATGTCGGGGGTACAGTGCCGCGCAGGCCCTGCACAGCTTCTGCCTGTCCGTGTTGTAGGGGGCACAGTGCTCCCAGATCCTGTCAGGAGCGACGTGCAAGGAGGATTCTCCTTTTGACTCCAGTGCCCGGTGCGGGAGTTGGGATTGTCAGTGCCCGTACCGCTGACATGGCTCTTACTCGAGGGGTTTGAGTGAGTCCTGGCGAGGCGAAGCGGCGGTCCGTAGCTCGAGGGGGGGGGGGTACCCTCGAGCGAGGCGGAACTTGGGTGTGAGGGAAACGCGCCCTCGTGGGCCGTTGTTGGGTCCTGCTGGCCGGCAGTGGGCTGCGTGATTTCGCTGATGCGGGTCCATGTGTTTATGGGTGACAGCCTTATTTTGCGTTTTTTGAGGGTGATTACCCTGATGGTTAAGGGACCCCTAGTTTGGTCCCCGACAACTGGGTTATGGATTTTAAATTGTGCTAGCGTAGCCGCTCAGTGGAGGACCATTGGTCCTCGGTGGTAACATCACCTAGACTAAAAGTCACGCTATAGTCCCAGACGGTGTTTCCAATTAGGACTAAAAGACCTTTTAGTCCCCGTTGATACACCAACCGGGACTAAAGGTCCTCCGGGACCAAAAAAAAGTTAGATTTGTCTCGGGTCAAAAATATAGACCGGGACTAAAAGTTAGATTTGTCTCGGGTCAAAATGCAATCGGGACTAGTGTAGGGGATGAAAGGTCAATTCTCTACAAGTGCCAAGCAGTATTAGTCGTCATGCTTAAAAAAGCCACAGGCAAGAAACATATTTGGCCACTAGGAAGATGAGTAACTGGAGGAAACATGAAATAAAAAATAAAATAGTATGAGACACAACAATATTAGTTTCCACTTTATTTTAACTACTATACATACTAAAATTTCTATGTGGATAATTATAGGATATATATGTTTCCTTAGAATCTGTCATGGCATGTATTTCATTAAGAGGCACAGCTAGAAAACCTTATATCAGTACCGGTCTGGGGTACTGGGTTAGTACCGGTTGCCCCAGCCGGCACGTGCGAGCCTAAATGGCGTACATTAGTACCGGTCGGCGGTAACACCGACCGGTACTAAAGGGTCACACGCCTAAAAAATGAAAAAAAAAATTCGACCACCGGGGTTTGTAGTCATGTGAGTTTTTTCACGAGTAAATGCAAGTTTTACTAAAGGGTCACAAGTGACACGAGTTTTTCATGCGTAAATTTGCGTACGCATCTGTGAGGATTCAAACCCACACGACCTCCGGCCTCGCGCGTTGCTTCATTACCATCCCACTTATGCATCAGTTATGACTAAGCAGGAGATGCTTTCCTTTTGAAATAACTCATGGTTGACACTTTAGTATAACGTGCACGCCACTTTAGTACGGTACTAAAATGCGAATTTTAGTACCGGCTCGTGTACTAAAGTGGCTCCCGAGGCCTTCCAAGTTTAGACCCGGTACTAAAATGACTCCCCGCCACTTTAGTACCGGGTCTTTTCATGCCCGGTATTAAGTGAGAACGACGAATGTAAGTTTTTCTAGTAGTGAGGAGGACATCCATGTATGAATATAATTTAAATGTAAAAAGACAATAAGAAAAGTTCAAAAGGTGACAATAATGGAGATCTAGGAGAACCCACATAAGTCGTCAACAAAGTCTTTGTTCATGTAAAAAACTCCGTTTCATTGGATTACTGATGAAAAGTAGATCATTCACTTTATGCTAACTATATTATTGCCATATGCTAAGCCTGGGGGCACCAATTAGATCGCCGGCTTTGTTTGGTCGCTGATTTACATATCTGCGGTGGTGTCGGAAAAGCAGAATGGATGGCAGAAAGGAGCACTTGCCATATGTAGAATGACCTGATTCATGATAGCATTAATATATGGTCCAGAGCAAGCGCGGTGATGGAGATTGCCATTCTGCATGATATGCGGTGGGATTAATATTTGGCAAGAGATAATGATGGCAAAGCAAATGAAGCAAGCTTCCTACGTCATTGAGCATTCTCTAATTTCTAATTTCGGCTGAGAAATATTTAATTGTAAACTTGACAACAACATAAATAAGATGGCCAAGAATTTGAACAAATGAATAGCTAGTGCATCCTTGAGAGTTGCACACAAATCAACAACACAATTACTGAAATATATTCCCATTTATGTATACTCTTCAGAAAAACTATTACCTTTTTAAGAAATGTTCTTAATATTTATATAGTTTTACCTTTTATTGATGACATTGAAGTCTGCCTTCTTACACAGGTGATGCTTTCTTCCATTCACATTAACCAGAAAAGTACGAGTTCGAAGAAAATGTTGTTGTGAAATGACCATTTATAACTATACTAAATAAAATTATAAACCACTTATTTTCTTTAAGTATTAAATCCGGGGTATGGTGTCGAAATATTGCAATAATAATTTTCCTAATATTCTGAATAGACAAATATTGTGATATATTTTTGCTCTTGAGGCCACGGACAAACTTTGCAAAACTGATGAAGACACGAATTTCTCATAATTATTGCTTTCCAAGTACTGTATTCATTTCCTTTCATATACTCACACACGTTTTAATATTCAAGCTAATTAATATTTAATACACAATAAAACACTCCTATCAATATGTAAATTTTGCAATACACAAATGACATAATTAGATTCCCGTTTAACAACAGATTCACATATGACTGTACGTGCAGCATATATATAATATACGCCGAAACATTCAGGCCAAAGTTAAGCTATGAAGATCGTGCTTAGTTAAAGATAGCTTATATTTTTATACAGCGGAGTAGTACTGTTTTGGCGTTTTATTTTGGGTCCATATTATCTAATTTTGCTTTGGTGTGGTGGGATTAGTACGTGTAGTAGTTGGCTTATTATTTGTTTAGACTAGAGCTGGGCAGGGGGCAGCATCCTAATTTTGCTTTGTTTAGATTTTTACACACAGGTGCTTGTCCCCACAACATATATATATGGGCTGAGCAGCCATAGGGAGATTCTGGCAGGGCACTTTTTTTTAGATAATGGAAATAATTCCGGCCTTGGCCAAGAGGCTACAGCCAATGTTTACAAGATAGAACCACACTCAAAGGTTCACACACCACAAAATCTAAACACCACAAGTTTGAGGCCTTAGTAAGTAATCCTATTGCTAAACCTCCAGCCGTGGTGAGCGAAGAGACGCATCGTCAGAACCTCTAAAGCTTGACATGCGTCGATTATTTCTTGCTTTTCCTGGTCATGCCGCTGTAATTGAGCCCAGAAGCGGAGCCAGTACGTTCCCCTAAATAGTACCTGCAAATGAGTTTTTATTGGAGCTTTGTCAAAGACCAAATCATTCCTACTGAGCCATATTGCCCAACATAACGCCGATGCCCCAACTAACAGATAATTCTTACTTTTACCATCCAAACCAGTAAGCCAACCATTAAACATATCATGGAAGCTATTAGGTAAATTGATATTAAAAACAATCTGTACCACTCTCCAAAGGAATTTAGCCATCTGACATTCAAAAAAGAGGTGTTGAATTATTTCCTCATGAGAGCAGAAGGAGCATCGCTTACTCCCATTCCAATTCCTCCTAGCTAGATTGTCTTTTGTCAGAATAATACCTCTTTTCAAATACCACATGAAGATCTTAATCTTCAATGGTACTTTTAGCTTCCATAACCTAGGAATCCGATGTATGTTTCCATTCGTAATAAGGGCCATATACATTGATTTAACCGAAAATAACGAGTTTGGCGTAAGATGCCAACGATAGACGTCACTACGGTCATTCAACTGAACATGGCTGATGCGACCTACCAAGTCATACCAAAGGTTTAGATTCGCACCCTGTAAAGACCGTCTGAAGGAAATATTTAGTGGTATCCGGAAAAAACTTTGGCCACCGTATCCCCTTTTTCCTAACAATTTGGTAGAGAGACGGATATTGTTGTTTAAGAGTAAAATTGCCTAACCATTTGTCTTCCCAAAATCTAACTTGTTTACCATCATTTAGTTGGAAAGAACCAAAATTAGTAAAGGACTCTTTAACTTTCATCAGTCCAGACCAGAAATGAGAACCACCTGGTTTTTTCTCTACCTGCAGAACCATATGTGACTTTAGGTACTTGTTTCTTAATACTTGTTGCCAAAGACTATCTCCATTAATCAAGTTAAACAACCAGTTACTCAGCAAACATTGATTTTGGATTTCCAGGTTTTTAATCCCTAGTCCACCCGATTCTTTGGGTAGACACAGTACATTCCATCTGGCCAATCTATACTTCCTTTTATGGTTGTCAGATTGCCAGAAGAACCGTGACCTATAATAATCTAACTTCTCTAGCACCCCTTTTGGTACCTCAAAGAAGGACATCATAAACATTGCCATGCTTGTTAAGACCGAATTGATCAATACTAGTCGCCCTCCTACAGACATATGCTTACCCTTCCAACTCGCTAATTTCTTTTCAAATTTCTCCTCTATCACCTTCCAATCAGAGTTACTGAGTTTTCTAAAATGCATCGGAATGCCTAGGTACCGGAACGGATATGAACCCAATTGGCAACCGAATAATTCAGTATATTGTTGTTCGCTCACTTTTATAAAAATTAATTTTTAGACCTGATGATTGCTCGAACGCACATAGCAACAACTTCATATTTGTTGCTTTTGTAAGGTCATGATCCATAAACAGAATAGTATCATCCGCATACTGTAAGATGGATAACCCACCATCAACTAGATCCGGAATAACACCAGCAATTTGCCCCTCTACTTTGGCTCTATTAATAAGAATAGCAAGCATGTCTACAACAACATTAAAAAGGATCGGTGATAGCGGATCTCCCTGTCTTAGTCCCTTCCATGTCTTAAAATTCCTGTCTACCTGGTCATTTATTTTTATTCCCACATGACCTCTCTGTGTAAACGCCTCAATCCACTGTCTCCACTTCTCGGAGAAATCTTTCATCCTTAGGGTTTGCTGGACAAAACTCCACTTAACATTATCGTAAGCTTTTTCAAAGTCTATCTTGAAAATTACCCCACTTTTGTTCTTTCTATGTAATTCATGTATTGTTTCATGAAGTACAACTACTCCCTCCATGATATTTCGTCCCGGCAGAAACGCCGTCTGTGTGGGGCTAATGATCTTCTGGCCTACTTGCGAAATTCTATTTATCGCCACCTTTGTAAATATTTTAAAACTCACATTCAACAAGCATATGGGTCTATACTGTTGGATTTTGCTCGCATCCTTACATTTTGGCAACAGGATGATTGTACCAAAATTAAGGCTATACAAAGGCAAACTACCTTGATGAAACTCATTAAACAACGCCATCAAATCCCCTTTTATAAAATCCCATGAGGCCTGATAGAATTCGATCGGGAAACCATCAGGTCCAGGGGCCTTATTATGCTCTGCTCCATCTGAAAGACTGCCTCTCTAACTTCCTGTTCCGAAAATGTGGACACTAGGATTTCATTTTCAATCGCAGAGACCTGAGGAATATCGTCGATTCGAGTCTCGTCGAGCTGGAAGTTATTGCCTTCCGGTGGACCGAATAAACCTTTGTAGTAAGTAGTAATATATGCCTTCAGCTCATTGTCACCACTTATCACTCTATCCCCATCTTGCAATTGATATATCCTTGTCTTTCTATGCTTTCCATTCGCTATTAGTTGAAAATATTTAGTATTGGCATCCCCTTCAAGTAGCCCTTTAACCTTCGCTCTCTGGTACCACTTGATCTCTTCCTCTCGCAGAAGCTCTGCTAATCTATTCTGAAGGCATTGTTTTAAATCAATCTCCCGTGCTGGCCGGATATTAGATTCTGCCTTCTTATCCAAAGAATCAAGTATATCCAGGAGCCTCTTTTTTCTCTCTTGTAATGACCACTCGTATTCTTTGCCCATCCACGTAAATGTTGTCGCACCCTTCGCACTTTTGAATTTGGATTATTTTTGTTTTCTGTCCCTACGTGTGGAGCCTTTCTTTTTCTTTTTTGATGATGATGATTTATCATGTGGCAACACAGCAGTATGATCAATTAGATCACCGCTGAAGTCCATCACCTCATCCATTATTTCCCCACACAAAGTATTTAAAATAAGAGCATCAACCTCTTCTTCTTCTTTTAAGCATCTTTCTTCTCTATCGAAAATGTCTACTAAATTATCTTTTATTGGCTGGTGAACTAATCCATTTTCCTCTACAAATTTAATGAACGCTACAGATTCTTTAACGCTAGAAACATCAATGCCTACGGAAATGCCCAGATCACTAAGACTACTAGCTATCGAAGCATCAGAAAACTGTAAAAAGGAAGAGCATGTTAATTCACCTTTAGAAGGCCGATCCGCATCCGAAGCCCCAGCCTTGCGTTTCATGGCTAGGTCCATCGAATCCTCCCCAGAAGAATCCGCCCGGCGCTTGCTACGCCGAAGGCTTAACTGCTGAGCTTCTGGAATATCTGCCAAAGCCAACTGATCACCATCGAGCTCGCCTATCTCCATCTCCCTCACTCCCTATTAAGTAGTTTGGAAGGTGGTTTTGCCAATAGATGTATTTTCTTAAAAAACAACAAAAATCTGGTTTAATCTCCAAAATTCATAATCAATTCATTTTAGCTAACCATTTTTAGGATATTACCACACTAATAAATTGTAGCAATTCAGTCATCTTAATGTAAAGATACACTTTTGTCATGACAATAACACCTATCTTTTGCAATGTAACTCAATATTTTCACAACGCAAGATATTTCTGGCCATATGGTCCACATATTGCCATCATTTTTAAAGTGGTTTCAATAACACCTATGTATTGCAATGAATTTTATATTGTTGCAGAAGTGTTCCGCGGCAACAGGCCAAATTTCTAGCCAATTGGCGAGCTGTTGCAGGATGCACCGTGAGACCAGCATCTCCGGCATATAGGTGGAATCTCTACTACGATTGTCATGTTCTTGGGCTACAAATTAAATCAGATTCAAACATCAAAAGTGTAATAATGTGAAATAGAAAAAAAAACACAAGAACAAATACTGTTCCTTTTGAACAAGTGTGGATCCTGGCTAGATGATGATAAAGTGGGAGATGTGCCTAGATTGCCCCCTATTTATAAGATAGTGGGATGGCTTGGTGCTAGAATGTAAGACGAGTCACAAGTATTTAGTAATAAAGGAGTATGATCCGAAATATCTCTTGAAAGGGCAACAACTATAGATAACGGAAACTTTTGTTCCCATTCTGTGGACATCAGAACCCTGTCTAATTTTTCATAAGTATGGACCTGGAGCGAATTAGCCCATGTGTACTGTCTTCCAGACATATGGAGCTCCCTCAAATCTAAACCATCAATTATAGCATTAAAAAGAAAAGGCCAACGATGGTCAAAATTATCATTGTTTTTCTCATTCGTACTCCGTAAAATATTGAAATCCCCACCAATAAGCAAAGGTAATTCCTCATGGCTACACATATGTGTTAGCTCTGTCAAGAAAGTCTCTTTAAATTCATTCTGTGCAGGACCATACACTACTACAAGTGCCCACTTGAAGCCATCAGTTTTATTGCACAAGTGGAATTTCACATAGTAGTCTCCCTCGTCTATGGATCCTATATGAAAAACATCTAAATCAATACCCATTAGGATTCCGCCCGAGCGACCTTTTGGTTCCTTGCAATGCCAAATAAAATTTTTTCCAGCACATAGATTTCTCAGGAAAGGATCGGCAAAAGTCCTCCTCCCTGTTTCTACAAGTGCAATGAAGCTGAGATTTTGTTCCTTAGTCAATTCCGAAAGAAATCTATGTTTCTTCGGGTCCCGAAAACCATTACTATTCCAAAAAATTCCTTTCATTTGGATTATTTTTGTTTTCTGTCCCTACGTGTGGAGCCTTTCTTTTTCTTTTTTGATGATGATGATTTATCATGTGGCAACACAGCAGTATGATCAATTAGATCACCGCTGAAGTCCATCACCTCATCCATTATTTCCCCACACAAAGTATTTAAAATAAGAGCATCAACCTCTTCTTCCTCTTTTAAGCATCTTTCTTCTCTATCGAAAATGTCTACTAAATTATCCCTTATAGGCTGGTGTACTAATCTATTTTCCTCTACAGATTTAATGAACGCTACAGATTCTTTAACGCTAGAAACATCAGTGCCCAAGGAAATGCCCAGATCACTAAAACTACCAGCTATCGAAGCATCAGAAAACTGTAAAAAGGAAGAGCATGTTAATTCACCTTTAGTAGGCCGATCCGCGTCCGAAGCCCCAGCCTTGCGCTTCATGGCTAGGTTCATCGAATCCTCCCCAGAAGAGTCCACCCGGCGCTTGCTACGCCGAAGGCTTAACTGCTGAGCTTCTGGAATATCTGCCAAGGCCAACTGATCACCATCCATCTCGCCCATCTCCATCTCCCTCACTCCCTGCTGCACCGCAGCCACCACCTGCTGCCCGGCTGCTATTTCTAACCCGCCACCACTACTGTCCACGAATGCTAGCTGCTGCACCTGCTTCCCTTTCCCCGCCACTGCTGAGCCAGCCCCTTTTTTGCCTGCGCCATCCGCCGGTGAAGCTGATGGGCGTTTTTTTGCTGCTGAATTGTCACTAGCATTTTTCTTTGGACCTTTATCATCTTGCTCTTCCGATCCAGCACCATCCCTGTCTCCATCATTTCCTTCCCCAGAATCCATGTCCATCGGCTCCGGGTTACTAGCATCCCTCTCTTTCTCCACCATAAACTGTAACCCATACACAGCCTGCCCAATGGCTACATCCACAAACTGTGGTATGATGTTAGAATCCAACACGGACACCTGAACACGACACCTGTCATATTTCCGTGTGAAACTCATGTCAACCTCCATTGGTACTCCCAGCACCGAGCCAACCGCCCATATGACCTCATACTCTCTGAGATCATCCGGAAGACCAGTAAACTGCACCCAGATCCTAGTGAGCTCGAACTTCACCTCACCTCCTCCTGACTCCTCAATCATCATGGTTGTGTTGGGAAATTTTGTATGCAACACCCCCCACTCCACCATCCTCCTCAACTCAGCACGAGTAGGAAATACAGCCTTGAAAGTGTTCGAGGCTATCTCCTGTACCCCCCATTACCACTGTCCAGGAATTAAGCGCTCGAGTTCGGATATCACATTTGCCATAGTAAGAGAACTCCCAGCAACCCGGATTATACCTGTCTTCGATTCCACCTTGTGCTTATGACTGCTTGGTGCTAGAATGTAGTAAAACCCAAGTGCATCAATCGCATATCCACAGGCAACAGCAAAAGGTTTCTCTGCTCTATATCTTGGGCAGCGTGTCTTCAAATGATCCTTCTTATCGCAAATTTCACAATACAGCTCCGCTGTGCAATCCGTCATTGCATGGCCTTTGGTGTAACACCTAAAGCAATACGGTTATTTTCCGGAAGCTTTCATAGCACCTGCTGCTGAAGTTTCAGGCACATCCATAGTACCTGACACTTTGGCCTTGTCTGTTTTTGCTCCTTTGACCCCCTGAACCGGTGCTACATCAGCACTTCCTTTAACTTCAGGTGTACCTTTGCCCTGCATCAAAGCGAATGCCTGCTGTAGTAGGGCAGCAGCCTGCGCGACGTCCGCGGATGAACTGGCAGGGCACTAGTTAGGGTATTTAGAGTATGGTATTTAGAGTATGGTTTCTTTGTTCAACATATGTGTGTCAACTGCACGTATCACAGTCGTGGAACCTGAGGGATATCGGAGATCCTTGATATTTTCATGTCACATTTGTCGTATGCTGCTGATAATAATGTCAGCTTTAAACCTGGTCGAGTGTAATCTATTTCCCATCTATTAGCATCATGGTTTTCACCACGTGGCCTAAGTATTCTGATGTGGAGGGATTATATTGGTGTCACGTTGTTACTCTAGGTGGGTTGATTATAAGCCTTTCACAGCTAAGCGCACCGGCCACCTCTATTGTAATCTTTTTAATCGTAGTGACCTCAAAAAGTGTACGTGAAAGATGTGCTATACATAGATTTGATCGTCCTATACATATATGGCTATAATGGCAGTAAGAAAATTTTAGAAGGGGGATGTACAACAATATTCAACCCCAAATAGTTTTTTTGTGAGGGAAATCTTGCAATCGTATTTTGCTTTAATCAATTTGCCATCTATAGCGAAGTTTTACTTATTCTTGGGATATAATGTGAACGTACTACAATGCGGTTAGGCTGACGCACACATGAGTTATTCTTTGCACACATACTCGTAACCCTTCAATTGGTAGAAACTGGCTTGTGGCAAGATGGTAGGGACAATTGAGATGAATATAGGGGTGTTCTACAAATTTTTGGAATACAAGCACGAGTAGTGCCACAGTCTATGAGATTTTACGTACCTCCAACAATTTCAATTTCCATCATGTGTTGGGATCGTGCATGCGCGAGAAGTGATACGAGTTTGGCGCATTGAGATTTCTACATATCTTTTGCACTCTTTCAATAATAAGAACTTTCCACATGTGTCCTCAGTTGCAGTAGTGTTTGTTAGCTGGAGGGGATGAATTCATAGAGATGTAGCAAAATATATTACCTCGTATAGATTATCGGGAACAATATATTCAATGAAAAATAGACCATGTATTGACATCTAAACAAGTAATAAACTGTGTCAAGTACTATGCAATATCAATGAGTATTTCCTATCTCTTGATACAAAATTTTCCCAGCATTAATTTTTACGTGGCACGATCTCTAAGGCGTGACTTATCCAATTCTACTCCACATTTTTTTTGAGTTACATTGGTTAAGAAAGAAAGTCCACACCAGATAGATCAGCCAACATAAGAAAATAACATTGGTAGAAAATATTTGTTTTGTGAAACCATGAAGACAGAATTTTGCTTTTTCCTTGTGGATATGTCAGTCTCTTTTCCAAATATTTCATTTGATGAAAGGGCATTGAATTATTTACATTTTAAAAAGTTGATTTTTTTGGGGAACTTAGCATCGTTGTTTTTTTTTTGGGGGGGGGTGGGGGTGGAATTATTCCATGTTGTCCTGATCAATTACTATAGCTATGAATGATATAGCGTGTTTGCTTTGTTTGCCAAGAAAGGTCAGCTTCGAGGATCGTCTACAAGAAGAGATAAGCTTTGCCCAGCCATTGAAGCAATTATTCCGGTATATCCTGACACTTTTTGTGATATTGCATAAAAATAGCTAATGAGAAATTAAACTTTGTTGCACTATGTTTCATATATTTGCAAAAAATATTTCAATCCACAATTATCCTAATTGGTCAAGCTTTGTACTAGGTCGACCTGTCCTGGCTATATCATGGCGAAAATGTGTTGAGTTGATTAAGTTTAAATACATTGTCTGGGTATTTGCAACAAAATTAAGTTGGTGGAAGGCTATTTGCAACGAAATGACTTATGGAGGATAATGTCAAACTTTAAATGACTTGTGAGTGGATTTATGCAAGTTTACCCTAAATTAAAGTGCTTAAAATGGTTATATTTGATCTAAATGGAAAGAAATAAAAATATTCACCTAGTTACTCTTAACTGTACATACAACTCCAGCTTTAAAAATTCTTGATGCTAGGAACAATTAGCTCCAAGAATTCTTGGGCTTAGAGTTATATATGCCAAACATGTTCTTGATTCTATATTTTTTCGCAGCAACATAGAGTAAAATATTGCAAAATGAATGCATTATGAAAGCACGATATAGTCTGCCACATGACTATAAGAAAACTTTTCACAAGCCATGCACAAGCAAATATACCCGCGTGACACGTACATTCTACCTTTATTATGGGTTACTTTAGACTATTTAGTTGATGGTTACGTGCGGTGGGTAAAAATATTCAATAGTGGGAAAAGTAATGCCAAAAACGGCGAAAACTCTATAACCATCATTTTTTCTTGGTTATGAAAACTTTCCATATTTTTTTTACCGTTAGACCTGACATATGGGATGGGTCCTATGTGAGGAGTGCGTAGAAATTATTTAGATGACTGTTTTTAAAAGAACTAGATCCATATGTACTATGCATAATTCATGAAAATAAAATATTTTTATTGAAACAGATAATCTTTTTGCCAAGAAAGGTCAGCTTCGAGGATCGTCTACAAGAAGAGATAAGCTTTGCCCAGCCATTGAAGCAATTATTCCGGTATATCCTGACACTTTTTGTGATATTGCATAAAAATAGCTAATGAGAAATTAAACTTTGTTGCACTATGTTTCATATATTTGCAAAAAATATTTCAATCCACAATTATCCTAATTGGTCAAGCTTTGTACTAGGTCGACCTGTCCTGGCTATATCATGGCGAAAATGTGTTGAGTTGATTAAGTTTAAATACATTGTCTGGGTATTTGCAACAAAATTAAGTTGGTGGAAGGCTATTTGCAACGAAATGACTTATGGAGGATAATGTCAAACTTTAAATGACTTGTGAGTGGATTTATGCAAGTTTACCCTAAATTAAAGTGCTTAAAATGGTTATATTTGATCTAAATGGAAAGAAATAAAAATATTCACCTAGTTACTCTTAACTGTACATACAACTCCAGCTTTAAAAATTCTTGATGCTAGGAACAATTAGCTCCAAGAATTCTTGGGCTTAGAGTTATATATGCCAAACATGTTCTTGATTCTATATTTTTTCGCAGCAACATAGAGTAAAATATTGCAAAATGAATGCATTATGAAAGCACGATATAGTCTGCCACATGACTATAAGAAAACTTTTCACAAGCCATGCACAAGCAAATATACCCGCGTGACACGTACATTCTACCTTTATTATGGGTTACTTTAGACTATTTAGTTGATGGTTACGTGCGGTGGGTAAAAATATTCAATAGTGGGAAAAGTAATGCCAAAAACGGCGAAAACTCTATAACCATCATTTTTTCTTGGTTATGAAAACTTTCCATATTTTTTTTACCGTTAGACCTGACATATGGGATGGGTCCTATGTGAGGAGTGCGTAGAAATTATTTAGATGACTGTTTTTAAAAGAACTAGATCCATATGTACTATGCATAATTCATGAAAATAAAATATTTTTATTGAAACAGATAATCTTTTGAATACAACATTTTACAGTACATAATTTAAAATAACTGTCACACTAATGTCTGTACATCCTTGTTGTACGTTTGGCTCTTTACCTAATTCAGTCAATATCTCATTATTCCCTACCTAATTTCATAGCTCAGAAATTTTACTCTGCTAAGCACTACCAAAAAAGATGAAAATGATTTCATCTATATGCCTAGCCTGGCTAAATCGACCATAAGTTTCTAGTGGCCTTGGTAATGGACCATTTATTAAAGCAAGATCTTGAATACTTATCATATCTCCACTGATTAATAATAAAATATTAACGTCTTGTCATGTAAAGCACATACCACTATCTTAGTGGGCGAAACTATTACTGGTGGTAGACAATATTTCAAAATTAACATTTATATACTTTAAAAAGTTGGCCATGCTTCTTCCATCCATTTGTAGTTACGATGATTTGAATTAGCATCATGTGGACTGACATGACATAGAAGAGTGTGATAAAATCAGGCGTGAGGCAGCCACCAGTAGCGTAGCTAGAGTTTCAGGCTAGGGTGATCTAACTTAACAATTCTTTATAACACTATAAATGCAATATGATACAAATCAATACAATCAGATAACTTATATATTAAATAAACAAGTCTAAAATTACAGGTGGGGCAAGTCAGGATGCAAGCGGAGCGGGCTTTGCCGCAAGCCCGCCAATGCCCGGAATTCTGTCCGCATCGGTCCAGCCCGGCGGCGCCGCAACACCCGCATCGTGAGCCTCCACACTCTGGACCTCACCCCTCGGCGGCAGCGGCGCCCTGGCTGCTCCCTCCCGTTCCCTGTTCCTTCACCTATCATCACTGATTGTGCTCCACGTCGAGGAACAAAGTCTGCTCCACGACATCCTTGATCTTGAGTATCCCATGGCAAATCCGCTGCACGCCATTATCGAAGGGCTTCCAAACAGTACCAATAAAAATGGTAGAGCTAACAAAAGGTTCTAACACAACCCAATCTATTATCATTCTTGGCAAATATGTCCATTGTTGATGTCTCCAACAGCTGGCATGTATTGCGGAATAGTGTACGGCCTGCACTTTTTTGTAGCAAAGACCACATTCTAGTCCAATGTGTACCCATGTAGATCACCTGCATAGGAGAAAAAAAGTTATGCTTTGTTAAAAATTATATCATTACGGCTTGACTATATGGCCCAGCACATGGCGCCTGCCCCAATCATAATGAGTTTCCTGAGTCTTGTTTATTGTTATCGGGCCAAGAATCAAATAGGAGAGAATTATTACTGGGGGGAACCAAATGTAATATGATTCGCCAGATCAGCTTAGAGAAAATGCACTCAAAAAGTAAGTGCTGGATTATTTTGTCTTTGTTACAAAAACAACACCTTTTATATCCATGTTAATCCCTATTAACAACACCTTTTTATCTCCATGCCATAGAGGACCTTTTAGTCAGCTTTTATGCTTGTGCCATGTGTGCTATGAGGAGATGGAGTCTCTGATATAGTAACAACTTGTAATAATATTTTAGGCCTTATGCATTGGATTGCAGCGGCCGGGACACTTTTATTCACTTAATGAAAACTTCCCTTTATCTAAAAAATAAGGAGTCTTTAGTCCGGGTTTGTGGCTCCAACCGGGACTAAAAGAGTGACCTTTAGTCCTGGTTGGAGCCCCCACCCGGGACTAATAGTTGATACCCTTTAGTCCTGGGTTGAGCCTCGAACCGGGTGTCACTAACCGGGACTAATGGTCCTCCGGGACCTAAAGCTAGCATTAGTCCCGGGTACAAATCCACCCGGGCCAAATCTAATGGATGAAAAGGTTTTTATCTACTTGTTACATGCATTAATGCCAGCCGATGGAGGGGACATGGCTTGGCTGTGGCACCGAGGCAACATCCTTTGGATTTGTATGCCATGAAAGCGTTAAGCTGCGGAGGGCGTTAGCCCTATAGGATAATCCTTCTATATGAAGCGAGAACGAAAGTGTAAGAGATGTGTTATGCATATGCCGAGTGTTTTTGGGGGTTTTTCCGAGTGTCCTAAAACTATAGTTTCCCGTAGTGCAAAAAAATAGACGTGAGTCTGCCATCTCATGTGCAATGTGGTAGAGAATAATAACAATAGTCTTGTCACTAAATTACGCCAAACCCTCAAAAGCGCTAGATCGCGCAGCGAGATCGTCGGTACCATCAACACCAACAACAACCCTGAGCAAACCGGTCAGACCACTTTTGGCAGGGATACAACAAAAACCCAAAACCTCAAGCTCGGGAAGTACCCCATCGGAGCTCATGGGTTTAGGGTTGCTCTGAGGTCAGTAGGACAACAATTAGGGTTTGGAAAATATTAGGGATCGAGAGACAAAAGTAAATGATAAATATGTTTGATTCGATTGGGAATACCCTCAATCGGCCTTAGCTTTTATATTTATATGCTGGGGAAGTCGTACCCATCCAAGAATCGGTTACAAAAAGGAATTACATCAGAAATCCTAAACCTACTCGAATTACACACTTCAAACCGGTCAGACTGGTTGGCCACGCGATGTGCCATTTTTTGCTGTCAACATATGCACCCTGCCTTTTTAGTGAGCTTTACAAGCTAAAAAGCAAGATATCACATGTATAATTATAACACAGTAGCCAAAATTTATACTACGGGACAATAAAATTTATCGGCCATCTTTGTCTTCATGCATAGGAAGATGATCTCCTTGCAATGTCTCCAACATATATGAATTACCGAAGATAACCTTGATAACTCGATATGGGCCCTCCCAACTTGGTGACCACTTACCAAACTTGTTGCTTTTCATCCCAAGAGGCAAAATTGTCCTCCAAACCAGCTCACCAACCTGAAAAGTTTTACCTCTCACATTCTTGTTGTATGCTTTAGCTCCGCGAAGCTTATCTTTCTCAATATCCTTTAAAGCCTTGAATCGTTTGTCACTTACCTCATAAATATTATCCATCATCAAGTCATGGTAATCAACAGCATCAAGGTCATTTTGTTTAGCCAACCTATAAGCGTCCAGATTTACCTCAATAGGTAAAACGGCCTCTTGACCATACACAAGCTCAAAAGGAGTAACTTTAGTAGCACCATGTCTAGATATACGATGAGCCCACAACGCTTCGGATAAAACTTCATGCCATCTCTTAGGACTTGCTTCTATCTTTTTCTTGATATTAGTAGGAGCATGTCTAGATATACGATGCTTCGGATAACACATCATGCACCCTCTTAGGATTTTCTTCAACCATCTTCTTAATAACATTGATTAAAATCTTATTGCTTGACTCGGCCTATCCATTAGCCTGAGCATAATATGGAGATGAATTGAGCAATTTAATCTTGTAAGATTCAACGAACTCACTTACCTCCTTAGATATGAATGAAGAACCTTGATCCGTTGATAAAGTCTAAGGAATGCTAAATATATGAATAATGTTCTCTATAATAAACTCAATTATCACCCTATGTGTCATATTCTTCAAAGGAATCCCTTCAGTCCATTTAGTAAAATAATCCGTAGCAACTAACACAAGTGATGTCTTTTAGAGGATGGATGATTAATTTGTCCAAACAAATCCAACCCCAACCTTGAAATGGGCATGGTTTAATAATAGGATGCATCAATGCAGCAGGAACTAATTTAATTCTCCAATCCACTGACATTATTCGCATCCTTTCTAATATTTAAAGCAATCGGTCATCATGGTAGGCCAATAAAACCGGCCCTCCTAAGCAACCAGTTCATCTTAGGATCTGATTGATGTGTACCACAAATGCCTTCATGAACCATCCCCATAGCAACTTTGGCCTAATCCGAATCCAAATACTTCAAAACTAAATTTACGGCAGTCCGACTATGGAGCTCATCGTTGATCAACACATATTTAAACGATATTCGCCAAATATTTATGTCCGCGCCATGACTATGGTCCTTAAAATAAGCAATAATAGGAGCCCCCAATCCTGGCCATCGACTTTGGTGACCAAATCATCGCATACGACCAATTTGCTGCCTTCAGCAATCTGGTTGGTCAGACCGGTTTCCAAACCAGCTAGACCGGTTCTGGCGATCCTGTGTCCCGGCTTTTACTTGCATCGGTTTTTGAAGATAAAAAATGTTTTTTTGACGCAACATAACCATATGCTTTCTAATCCATAGTATTAGCCTTCTCATTCTCCTCTATTGGTATATGTTTTATCAAAAATTCATCAAAGGAGGATATGATATCAAGCCATGTATCGAGATAAGCATTTAAATATCCTTTATAATATTGGCATACCTTGGATACTTATTGCACCACCAAAAGGTGAATAACCATAGGCTTCAACATGCTTCACCTACACCCATGCCTTGCAATAATTCCAAGCCAAATAGGAACGCTTCATACTCAACTTGATTATATATTCGTATGTTTCTCCTCTAATCGGTTCGAGAATTCAAAAGCAGCACCGCTCGAAGAAAATAATAACAACACCAATAGAGAATGTCAAAATAAGAACAACAACCATCATCACAAACCGAACCATAAAAGTACAACTTCCATGGTGTGCACATAAGTCAATGACTAAATCCGATGCTCAACAATGAAATCTGCTCAACTTCCATGGCTCGTAGATCTCAAAGGTTCACAAACCAAATCATAATAAATTAAAGCATAAGCCCATTTACCAATCCTACCACTCAAAATTGGCTTTTGCAACATATGCTTGATCACATCGGGTTTACACATCACTATGCAAGCATTAGATAATAAATAATGCCCCAGCTTGGTACAAGCACAATACAAAGTTAAACATAACTTTTCAATAAAAATATACCTTGTTTCCACATCAATGAGTCATCGGCTTATATAAGTGATAACATACTCATTGTTATCAATCTCTTGGGTCAAAATAGCCTCAACATCTCTATCTTCCGCTACCAGATAAAGTCTGAAAGGAATTCCTCTTCTAGGCTCCCTAAGCACTGGTGGTGAAGGCAAATATTGCTTGATTTTCTCGAACACTTCTTGATGTTTTGCCCCCAAGTAAATTCGGGTTCAGTTTTCAACCAAAGAATTGGATTAAAATCATCAATCTTTCCGGACAATTTAGATATAAATCTTCTCAAAAAGTTCACCTTGCCAAAAACTTTTGTAAATATCTTTTACAAGTTGGAGCTTCAACTTTCTTCATGGCTTCAATCCTCTTAGGATCAATCTATATGCCCTTCTCATGAATAATGAAACCAAGAAACTTCCCAGCCAATACACCAAAAGCACATTTGAGCGAATTCATCTTTAAACCATATCGACGCATCCTTCCAAGAGCGAGTTTTAAATCAGCTTAATGGTGATCTAGACCATCCGATTTAATCACAATATCATCAATGTATACTTCCAAACTAACACAAAGCTAATCATGGAAGATCAAATTCATACCCCTTTGATAAGTTGCCCTGGCATTCTTCAAACCAAAAGTCATAACCACCCATTCAAACAAACGAATAAAACCCGGTCATCTGAAGGCCGTTTTAAACATATCTTCTTTGGCCATAACTATTTGATTATAACCACCATTACAATCAAGAAAACTAATAACATGATGAACAGAAGCTTCATTAATCAATACATCGCCTATGGACATAGGATATTCATCTTTAGGAGTAGCTTTATTAAGATCTCAAAAATCAATGCAAACTCTAAGTTTTCCTGAATCTTTCTTTTCAACTGATACAATATTAGAGATCCAATCCACATAACGACAAGACCAAATAAAACCATCATCTAATAGACGATTTATTTCTTTTTTAATTCGATCATACATAATAGGATTAAAACATCTAGCCAGTTTCTTATAAGGTCTAAAACCATCTTTGATTGGTAAATGATGCTCAACTAAATCATGTCTTAAACCCCGCATTTCATGATACTCCCAAGCAAAGCAATCAACATATTCCTTCAACAAATTAACTAAATGGGTTTTATATCCAGTCAACAAAGTATTATTTACAAAAGTTGGCCTATGAATAGTACCATCACCAATATCTACTTTTTCTAAAGGATCCGCTATATGTAAAACCTTGGCCCAGCTTATCCATGTCATCAATATCTTCAATGGCCTCACACATATCGTTCATATACAACCGATAGTGATCAATCCGTTGTTGTAGCCACTCTGAATCAAACTGACCAGAACCAAACCGGTCTGACCAGCCAGCCAATCCGATCTGACTGGTTTTGCCTGAGTCATTTGTCCGACCCATTGACCATAGCAAATAATTTAGCCGATTCTCAATCGATTTTGGGGTGGTAGGGACGACACCATCTTTGGTGCAACTATCAACTCATAATCAGACAAATCCAAGCCTAAAAATAATTTAGTGTTGCCATTTGCACTAATAGAACTAGAACGGGTCATTGCAATGAAAGGTGAAGTGTCACCATGCACCACCTCAATTTTATCACCGATCCATTGAATAAGAAACTGATGCAAACTAGATGGCACATATTGATTTACATGAATCCAATGGAGCCCAAGAATCAAACTAAAGTTACCTTGCACCTCCGGAACGAAGAAAGTCGTAGCGAGCGTCTTTCTGACCGTCATGTTCGTCTTGATCAAGTCTTCGTCTTTCCAGTCAGGCTTCTTAAAGAGACTGTAGGGCGTCAGGTTTACAACAACCCCACCATCAAGAGAAAAAAAAACCAATGTGGGGTGGTGAGGGCAATTCAGAATGACACGCATGGCGACCGCGGTGGCGACTCTCTCCCTCTGGCGATCCCACGGCGATCTCCCCTAGGAGCCTCTCCCTCATACAAGCCCGCGGCCATGGAGCTCCCACCGGAGCTTCGTGCGAGATTGGATTTCTCCCATGTCAAGAAATTCTAGGAAGAAATTCGTGTACGTTACGGCGAATCCATCCACCATCCCTCGTCCTCCACCAATGGATCCTTTCTGATTCGGGCAGTCTTTCGTCGATATACGGTTCGGTTATCTGCAATCCTATCTTGGTGGATCTGTGGCTGGTTTTCATGTCAAATTTGAAAGTGATCGGCACTTTTGTTTTTCGGTGTCTTCCAAGGAAGTTGGGTTTAGGGTGTATAATCTCAAGCGCTTCATTGGTTCCTGCTTTGATGTGTATTTCTTCCTATGGAACAATAGTGCACCCCATTGGGAACAAGAGAAACTGCTCTTGGAGCAGGAGCAACTCAAAGAATGGATAGAGGTCCAATCTAGGAAAGGGAAAAGCCCTGCCAAGAAAATGCAGCATCAAAAGCGCGTTCATTTCAATCCAGTTCTCATTCAACCTCCTGCACCGACCAAGGAGCCACAAGAAACTCAGTAGTCAATCCGCGTGGGTGAGTTCATTCTGCCCATTCCAGTCTCCTCAGTCTTCGATCGGATCAAGCAAGATCTAAATCCAGAGAAATCTAAGGCGTGTTCTTCGGGACCTAAGCCGGCGGTTAAACCCATGGTGGTTCAAAATTCAAATCCGCGGACACGCTGGAGGGGGGCGGCTGCACACCTGAACCGGTGTTGACACCCGCTTCCGACCGGGAGCCATTGGAGGCGTTGCTCGCGGATCTGGTGGCGGAGCGCGTCATGGACCAGCCGGCGGAGGGCATCCAGGACGGTAGTGGAGGGCGTCGTGGAGGGCTCGCGGCAAAGAAGGGGATTTGGCGGTGGCGGCGGGGGATAGGACCTAGCGGCGGCGGGGACCTCGCACACTGAGAGGCCGAGGGGGCAGCAGTACCTTGCGGATGGGTCGAAGGAGCTACAGGCGGGCACGGCGGGGCGGCAGTCTTGGAGAGGGAGGAGTGGGAGACAGCGGCAACGGGCGCTTCTCTCGGAGGGGGCGACGCCGGGTTGAGGGAGAGAGGGAGAGGGAAGGGAGAGGGGGGAGGGGGAGGGAGAGCTAGGGCTGTCTCTTATACACATCTAGATGTGTATAAGAGACAGGTTCCCTGCGGAACAGAGACACGATCACAGTCATTGGATCAACGATGGATGGCCAGAATTAACTGGGCTATTTGGGCTAAAATGGGCCTTAGTGTATTTCTTCTCAGCATAATGTTTTTCATTTTTTTATTTCATTGTACCATTGTGAAGTAGCACATAGAATAACTATCTTAAATTAACCAACATATTTTTTATATACAATAGATTACATATAAGTTATATTGAAAAGTTTCAATATTATAGCACTTATTTACTATTTTAACAGTTTAAATGAATTTCTACATGGTTATTGAAGTAATTACAGATTTAACTAAATGTACCTCTGATAAAATTTGAAAAATTACAAAATAAATATATTTAGGCGCATATGTTGTATTATAGACCACTACGTGGAGATGGATGAAAAAAACAACAG
>OAMR01000500.1:582461-631164 GCA_900205405.1 Echinochloa crus-galli | reverse complement strand
TAGACTATAGTTGGTTCATTCCATGCATAAACCACTAGAGACAGAGACTTAAGCAAGAACTAGAAGCACTAAGAACTAGAACCAACTATAGTCTAAACACAATATAGAAGCACTAGACTAAAGTAGATGCAACTATATAAGACAGAAGTAGAGCAAAGTTGATGACTATATTGATAACTCGAATGTCATACAAAATAAAGGTAAAAGATACAAGAGCTAATACCAGAGCTTCTAAATACGACTCCTGAACCTCCGAGGCACAGCTCGACTCGACTCTAACTCCCAACTAAACTAACCTACTCTACTAGAAATGAAGTGGAAGCTCCTTGGCTTTGAGTGTGTGTGAAATTAGCAGCTTTGGCCTTCAATTTATAGCTCCAAGGGTCGGTTGAGAGGAGTGGCAGCCAAGCAAGGAGGCAGAGGCGGTTGCCCGGCCGTTCGGCCGAAGGGGTCGGTTCGGCCGAACTGCCCAGTTCGGCCGAACCGGCCGATGCACCGCCTTGGCCTCCAACGGCCAGGATGCGGCCTCTGAGGCGGTTTGGCACTTCGGCCGAACCGCCCTAGTTCGGGCGAACGGGCCCGGAGGCCCAGGCCTGCTCTGGTGCACCGCCTTCGGTCTTGGGTCCCCCTGGGCCGGTCTCTGGTGCGTGGGATGTGTCTTGTTCTGGCCCAGAGTGGGTTGGCACGGCCCGAGATGACTTGGCGGGAGTCCTGCGTGGCTTGCACGGTCATCGGATGACTTGGCGGTGATGTGGACGGCTCCCGCCGGCCTGTACGGCTAAGGGGGGTAACCGGCCGAACATGTCGTTCGGCTGTTTCTGTCATTTCCGACCCCTATAGCACGTGTTTCGTGATATTGTGCCTGCAAACATGACACTCACCAAAACTCGTGGAACTTTATTAGAAATAAACCTAAGTACATGGAATGATCATAGTCTCTCATTTTATCCCGAGTATTGGTGGTCGGATTTGGGTTGTAACGACCGCCAACAGGCGACGGGTTCGACGAAACTAGGCAGCTACTGGCAGTAGACTGTCTCGTCGAGGTGGCCGTGAAGAAAGGCGTTCTTCACGTCGAGCTGGTGAACGTGCCAGGCACGGGAGACGGCGATGCTGAGCATAGCCCGAATGGTCGCCGGTTTGACCACCGGGCTGAACGTCTTGTGGTAGTCGATGCCGTGCTGCTAGGAGAAGCCACGGACGACCTAGCGCGCCTTGTGCTGAGCAAGAGTACCGTCAGAGTGGTACTTATGCTTCAAGATCCACTTCCCGGAGACGACGTTGGCACCAGGCGGTCGTAGGACAAGACGCCAGGTGACATTGTGGATCAGAGCCTGGAACACATCGGCCATGGCCGCGCGCCAGTTCGGGTCGGCGAGCCCACTACGGTAGTTCGACGGAACTGGTGATGGGATGATGGCCGCTAGCCCCTCGTGTTGCACGCGCGGGATGACACCCGACTGAGTGCGAGTCACAGGGGGCGTCGGTGGCGCAGGCGCAGGGGCGGGCGCTGGCGGCGTAGGAGGAGGCGCAGGGGCGGGCGCTCGAGGTCGACGGCTATAGACGAGCAGCAGGGACGGCGCGGGCGGCGCCGGAGGGGGTCCTGGCGAGGGCGCAAGGCCGGACCCGCCCGGAGTGGCAGGTCCTGACGGGGGCACGAAACCACGCCCGCACGGACCCGTAGGCTCGGAGAGGGGCGGCTGCTCGACGCTCGCAGAGAACGGAGCTACCGCGGGCACCGAAGTGGAGGAGCGAGCTGCAGGGTTAGTAGAGCAAAGTATAGCATCCACAATATCATCATTGGTTAGAAAATCAAGGGAGGAAGGCGGTGAAACAGGTGGAACATCTGCAAAGGGAAAATGCGTCTCATCGAAGATGACGTGGTGAGAAATGATGACACGTCGAGTGGCCAAGTCGAGGCAGCGATACCCCTTATGAGCGGAGGGATACTCGAGGAACACACATGCCACAGAGCGAGGTGCTAGCTTATGTGCAGAGGTGGCCTGGAGATTGGGGTAGCAGAGACACCCAAAGACTCGCAGGTGGTCGTAGCTAGGCATCTCGTGGTACAGACGTGTGAAAGGAATCTCACTGTGAATGGCGGATGAAGGACGCCTGTTAAGTAGGTAACAGGTGGCTGCCAGGGCCTCGGCCCAGTATGAGGCTGGCATGGATGCATGGAGGAGCAGTGTGCGCATGGAGTTATTGAGCGTGCGGAGAACACGCTCGGCCTTGCAGTTTTGTGCAGATGTGTACGGACACGAAAGACGTAACAGTGTACCGTGAGCCGCCAGGAAGGTGGACGTGGCATTGTTGACAAATTCCGTGCTGTTATCAGCCTGAAAACACTTAACGGGCAGACCAAACTGAGTGTGAACGTAAGCAACAAAATCAACTGTAGTCTGGTGGACGCCAGACTTCCTTCTGAGGGGAATGCCCAGCAGAAGTGAGAGTAATCATCCAAAATCACCAGATAATATGGCAGAAATGCTAGGGACAGGCAATGTCCAAACATCACAGTGAACAAGCTCAAAAGGTCCAGCAGTATAAGAAGTAGACGAAATAAAGGGCAGGTGAGTGTGTTTGCCAAGCTGACATGAGTGGCAAAGGGAGCGGCCTGCTTTATTACAAGATAATAAATTGTTTTTATTTAAACGAGCTAAGGCTGCTGCAGCTGGGTGGCCGAGATGCTGGTGCCACAGAGAGCTGGAAGCGGCGACAAGTGCAGATGCAGTGGGTGGAGAGGGCTGCAAGGTGTAGAGTTCCCCATAGCTATTGTAGCGAAGAATCACACAACCCGTCGGAAGTTCCTTAACAGGAAAACCGAAAGCGTCAAACTCAATGGAAACGTGATTTTCGCGGGTAAACTGACGAGCATAAAGTAAATTCTGAACTATCGAGGGAACGACAAGGACGTTATTGAGGGCAAAATTAGACGCTATGGTAGACAAGACGGAGTGACCGTGAGAAGTAACTGGATGCTAGTACCATTGCCTACTAAAATAGAAGAAATAGAGGTGGGCTGGCGACTGAGGAGTATACCATCTGACGACGTCATGTGGGAGGAAGCCCCGGAGTCCATCACCCAGGGCGCGCCCCCCTGGACTGACATCCGCTGGAGGGCAGCAATCAGCCCGGCCTGATCCCACGACTGGGCCGGAGCTGGCGCTGCGAACGGGCCGGAGGAGAACTGCAAGGGAGCAAAGGCTGTATCGGCCTGCTGCTGCTGTGGGCCGGGGCCAAGAAGGCCGCCCGTGGGTCCTGCCGCGGGGCGCAAGGACGGCCCACCAGCGCCGGCCCAAGACTGGCCGCCCCGGTTCAAGTAGAACCAGGGTCCGGCAGGAGGCGCCGGGTGCTGCGGGCCGTAACCGCCGCTGGGCGGGCCGAAGCCGCCGCTAGGCGCGCCGAATCCGCCGCCGCAAGATCCGCCGCCGCCGCCATAGCCGCCGCCGCCGCCGCCGCTGTTCCTGTGCCCGCCCTTCTTGAAGTTCTTCCTCTGGCCGTCGCCGCACGGCTGCTGCTGTGCCTGCTACAACACCTGCTGTGGGGCGCGGCAACCGGAGGGGCCGCAGGTAGAGCCAGCGACGAGGGCGGTGGCAGCGGCCACCTTCTTCCCGTTGGCGAGACGTAGCTCCTTGAGGGTGAGCTGGTCGCGTGCGTAGGAGAGGGTGAGGCTGGCGGCGGAGATGTGGTCGGCGGTGCCGTGGTACGGCTCGTTCAGCCCGTGCAGCAGGTTGAGGACAAGCGTCAGCTCGGAGACGGGGTGGCCGGCGTCGCAGAGCTTGTCGGCGGTGGTCTTGACGCGCAGGATGTAGTCGTCGATGGCGGCATTGCCCTGAGTCATCGAGTGGAACTCGTGACTCAGGAAGATCGCGCGCTGCGCCTTGTTCGCCGCGTAGGGGCCGTCGATGGCTGCCCAGAGCTGGCGGGTAGTTTGCGCGGTGCTGTCCATGGTGAGGTCGAGGACGGCCTCGGCAACGGAGCCGAAGATCCAGCTGCGGACGCAGCAGTCCGCCTGCTGCCAAGCCGGGTCGTCGGGGGAGGCCGGAGTGGAGCCGATGATGTGATGCAGGACGCCGAACTTACCGCACATGGCGAGGAAGTTGGCGCTCCACTTGGAGAAGTTGCCGCCCTTGAGCTCCAACGTGATCGGCACGTGGTGGTTGACGTTGACAGAGGCGAAGAGGTGGACGACGAATGCGCCGACGGCGCCGCCTTGGGCCGCCGTCATGGCGCCAGTGTTGGCGCCGAGGGTGTTGGAGAGGGTAGACTCTGTGCCGGGGGACGTCATGGCTGCGCCCGGTGGATCAGAGGAAGACAGCAGCATATTGGATCAGGGAGGAGAGGTGCTGCGGCCAGGAAGATAGGTAGCAGCAGGGGAGGGAGGGACCACGGCCAGATGGGGCGGCGGTCGTGGTAGGCACCGAGGCAGGGGCTCGGCGCGGTGGTGGAGTCGCGGCCTGGCGGCGGCGAAAGAGGTTTTAGCAGAAGGGGGAGGAGCCAGGGGGATCCGGACTCTTGATACCATGTAGAGAGACAGAATAGGGGGAAACACCACACCCAATCAGGGGGGTGACCTCTTCATATATATAGCCAATGTGGCTTGTGCTACAAGGAAGCAATCCTAGTCAATCCTAGTTCATGGTAAGCCTATCAGCTATACATGGTAAGCTACAATCAGCTATACATTTCCTAATAAAGAGACATCTGCAAAAGCTGCTACACCAGCAGAATATATACTGGGGAAACAGATATAAAAATACGAGAACAAAATTTGGGGATAAGTGCACAAAGTTTTTTCATGCAATGGCAACAATATCATACAGGAGGAATACTATTGCACAGATCATGAATGATAGTGGCGCTTGGATCTTGGATCATGAAGGAAAAGCTGGTCTCTTGTGGAACTCATTCAAGAACAGGATGGGAATCAGCAATGGCATTGCTATGCAATTTAATCTAAAAAGGCTCATCACTCATTTAGAAAATCTGCAACATCAGATACAGCCATTTGAAAGGGAAGAGATAGATAACGTATTGAATAAAATGCCAGCAGACAAAGCCAAGGGGCCAGATGGATTCAATGCCCTTTTCCTGAGAAAATGCTGGCCCATAGTGAGGAATGACATCTATGCATTGTGTAGTGAATTTGATTCAAAAACAGCCAACATTGAGGGCATAAACAAATCTTACATCACTTTGATCCCCATAGTACCCAGCCCAGAAACAGTTAGTGACTATAGACCAATCTCCTTGATTAACATTAGTCCCAAGATTGTCAAGAAAATCCTAGCTGACAGATTACAGGGTGATATAATCATGCTTGTGCATAAAAACCAATATGGTTTATCAAAACAAGGACTATACAAGATTGTTTAGCTTGGAGCTTTGAATAGATTCACCAATGTCATCAATCAAGGAGAGAAATCATAATCTTCAAGCTAGATTTTGAGAAGGCTTTTGACACTGTTGAACACCAAGCCATCTTGATGATTATGGAACACCTGGGTTTCCCTGAGAAGTGGTTAAATTGGATAAAATGTATTCTAAGCTCTGGCTCTTCAGCTGTATTATGGAATGGGGTTCCAGGGAAATTCTTTCAATGCAAACGTGGAGTAAGGCAGGGCGATCCACTCTCCCCCCTTATTATTTGTTCTTGCTGCTGAGCTTCTTCAGGTACTGATAAATGAGGCTGCTTGCCAAGTGGTGTCATAGAGAACATTGACAGAATGAGGAAGCAATGTCTGTGGCGAGGCAATACTAAAAAGAAAAAGAAAAGAGGAGGAAATATGGTTGCATGGGAGACAGTCCAAAAACCAAAGGAGAAAGGAGGACTTGGAGTGATCAATTTAAAGCTCCAAAATGATGCATTGCTAATGAAACACCTGCATAAATTCTATAATCAGGAGGACATCCCATGGATTCACCTTGTATGGTTCAAGTACTATCAGGATAAGGTCCCACATACTGCTAGAGAGGTCGGCTCCTTCTGGTGCAAAGACGTCATGCGTCTAAACATCACATATCGTTCAGTTTCAGAATGCACAGTAGGAGATGGTTCGACCATCTGTTTCTGGGAGGACAGATGGAGACCAGAAGTCCTTTCGACTAAGTACCCACGCCTGGCATCATTTGCAAGAAATAGTACAGCTTCAGTGCGAGAAATTGTGGAATCTGACAGTTTAGATACAATCTTCAGACTACCTCTCTCCCAGCAGGCCTTTGATGAGTTAACTCAGTTACAAGCAGAAATCCAGGAGGTCAGCTACGACATGTCAGCCAATGACTCCTGGCATCCAATCTAGGGCAACCTGTTCACATCAAAACGCTTTTACTCCTTAATTTACATCATGGTTGATGCTCACCCCATCTTCAAGAAAATTTGGAAGAGTGAATGCACTCCAAGGGTTAAATTCTTCACATGGCTCGTTTTGCTTGACAGGCTGAACACCAAGAAGGCATATAGGCAACAGGGCCGATGATTACTGCACAATGTGTGACACAAGAGAGGAAGAAACAGTTGAGCACCTACTCTTCTCATGCCCCTTTGCTAGAAGATGCTGGACGAAGATTAATTTTGTATGTAATCTCTCTCTTAGCATGGAAGAAAGACTTGTACATGCTATGGAAAATCAAGGGATAACAATTGAGGCAGTGATGATCGCGGCATGGGAAATATGGAAGATTAGGAACGACAAGATCTTTGCAAGACACGAGCCCAGCTTGGCTAGATGGGTGTGTAACTTTAAAAGCCAAGGGCGACTCCAAGCTATTAGGTTCAAATCAGATATCCAAAGTAGCTTTTGTGTTTCATTAGACGCTTTTAGTTAATTCTCCCTAGTAAGTACCTCTCTTTGTAACTATCACTTTTTTCTCCTTTTAAATGAATGTATTTTTGCTGTGGGGGATCTCCCCCACAGGTTCTTAAAAAAAAAACAACCCCACCATCAATTAGCATCCACAAAATTGGCTTCCATTGACATGCCCTCGCATCAACAAAGCCTTCAAATGGTCATCCGATTCCTTGGTCTTCTGGAACACAGCATCACGAGGCCCAAACTAAAGATGAGGAACATCCTCCCCCAGCACCACATTAATTTCATGTCACTATGTTATGGAGACGGTTCATCGTCCACCAATTCTTTATCTTCCACCACTGGCGGAATTTGTGGGACCACATTCTCGCCAAGAGTCGAAATGGGTGATGCCAACTCGATTCATGCCTCGTGCCTTTGTACTAGACTCAACTGGTCTGACCGGTTATTCTAGGCAGTCTGACCGGTCAGAGGCGGTGTGACCGGTTCTGATGCCGGCTGATCGACTGATTTAACCTGCCACATCTTGCCCTGAGGGTCCATAGGTCTATATTTGTCGAATTCATCATCCCTCAGCCTCTCTGCTTCCTGCTCTCTTTTCCCTTTGTTGCATAAGCACTCCAATTTCCCTCTCAGGTTCAGAGCGAGGACACCACCTAGGCTGATAGTACTTGCTTGATGCGTTGCTGCTACCAACCTCATGATCGTTGGCCAAAGACAAACTTTTGAACTAAGGAATTTGCCCTTTGCCCACGTCTTGCATAGCTACATTGACTTCACCAAAATTTACAACTCCATCGACTTTGTTCTCCTTTGAATCAATCTCCATAGGCTGTATCTCCTCCTTCTTCTCCTTGACACGGTATTCATGTCTTGGAGGAGCATTCTGCACTTTAACAAGGCTTATACAAGGTTAGGCAGGCAATTAACAGCATCATGCACTTTAGTTGGTTAAATTTTATTAGCAACATAATTACTATGTACAAGTTTACACCATTCCAAATTAACATAAACATGAACATAAACATGTGTGTATCAGGTTAATCCATATTCAAGCTCAATTATCATGCGAGGGTCCCAACCGCTCTTGACCGCGAGCACGTGATGAGGACATGACATTCATGCATAGACTATGCTTGGGGAATGGCATGGAGTTGGAGGAGACCAGCAATGGTGTTCAAGCCAAGAAGGAGGCCTGAAGCTTATCCGTTTCGAGATGCCAAGGTGGAGGCCCAAAACAAATCAAGTTCGCGTCCACTTCGGTGTTCAGGAGCAGCATGCACTAAAATTGTCGCCCAGGTCGCATACGGGCTAGATTTTTTTATGTTCAAAGATATGCTTTCCAATGCCACCGGTCCCATATGAAAATTCATTATGAGTCAATAGGAATCATGAAAACAATATGACATCCAGAATCTGTCAAGGTGCTGCGCCATCATATTTTGGGCCGTTGGGCCATGTATTTTGTTAGAGCCCATAGGAGGGCGCCCCCTCCAACCCTAGCACGCCCCTTTAGGCTATATAAACTCAGTATCCGCCATCATTTGGACTGGGGTTTTGCTTAGATTAATCTATCGAGAATAGTTTTACCGTCATCGGTTTGTAGAACCCCATCTTTTGTGCTTATCATTCATCTGCAATTTGTCACGTCCTATTGAGAGCTGTGTTCTTTCGAGTTCTTGCTTGTGTTCTTTGTTTTGCAGGCAGGGATTAGCCTTCTTCGTGAGATGGATTGTGGCATGGTTGATAACCAGAGGAGTCATGGTGCTAAGATTGCAGGTTTCGAGTTTGCTAACTTGAAGCAAGATCGGTGTGTTGTGCTCCGCCCAAAACGAGTTATCTTAATCTGATGGAAGATCGGGCCACCCTTGTCCCCCTCAGCATGGCTTTTATAACAGTTTTACACTCTGCAGATGTTGTACACTTTCACCACAAGTCGCGATTCTAATTGACAAAGATGTGTACCCCCTCACACCACGTGAAATGAGTAACGAGTTTCACTACAAGGCCTTTCCAAATAATTTCCAATGTGTTTGTGCTCTCTTTCTATGCAGGTCTCTTGTGCACCTACATACACGAACCTTGCCGGTAGCCACTAGCCCCATCCAAAACACACAAAGATGCCTTCTAATTACATAGCCAAGACAAGAGCCCGTTGAATATGAGAGCTAAGTATTCGGTTTTATTAGGTTTTTGTTTGACATCATTGACAGCACAATAGTATCTCGCTACACACATATACATTTGGAGATTATACACAAACATCGGATTACTGTACACATACCTCATAATTCAGTACATTCTATTACTTAGCGAACAGCATATACATATATATTGTCGTGTTCTAGGATTAGGGTTGCTGATACAAATTCATGATATCACATGAGACGTAGTACCTTAACAGAAATGTATCCTTTGTCTCTTCCACACAACAGAAAACATCAATTGGGCACTAGTTGTTTGAATCACCAGCATTACCTCCGTCGTCCCCTCCATGACTGTTGTACTGATCGCGAGGGATGGCATGGTGGTTGTCTACCGTGGTTCCACCACTAACACCAAGGGTCGATTTCATGCCTTTGGTTTCTCCGGCACCCTGCTTGTTGTCTAGCATCCCCATGCCAGGACTCACCAAACCATAGGAGACCATGGCAAATACAAGAACAATAGCAAAGAACTTGGTCCTTGCTTTCATTTCCTCTTTCATGATGACAGAACGACTTAACTATAAAAGAGAGATATATCCCCAAATAAACTCCATGATTCTGATATTCAAAGATGTACAGCAGATGATTGTATTAAGCTAAGCAAGAAATACCAAGCATATGAGAGAGTCAAACCTTGAAAATCTCTGATGGAGCGATTGGAAGTTTGAACGGCTTCTGTATATGGTATACTCTTTCTTGAAGGCTATGGTTTGGTCAGGCACGCTTTATATAGTGAGATTAAAGGTAACATTGTATAAAGAAAACGATCATGAATTTATGTATTCTTCTTTCGTTTGGGACCAGTAGAACCCCTTAGTACAAAATGGCAGCCAAATGAAAACCTCTTTTTTACTGTGGCCATTAACATAAAATAGTCTCCATTATCTTTATTGTCGTTTTTTTTGCGGAAAGTGTCTTTATTGTAAAGATTGCGATGACTATACTGCCAATCACCGTCGAGGAAATCATAAATTAGGCAGAAATCATAGCACACTAACGACAGTATTTCCCACTATGATAGTGGTTGGCACTTTCCATTGCAGTGACTTGTTATTTTATTTACTGGTGGAGAATGAATAACGCTGCCTAAACTTTAACCCGACCATTTCAATCGGCCACTACAAATGTCAAGCTCAATCGACCTTTATATACATGTAAAAGCTGAAATATAGTTACACCCACTAACGCATTAGTAGCAGTAGCATTATTTCACTGAGTTAAATATTATCCAATAATTACTGAAATCAACATTAGATATTTATGTCTCATGTGGCCAAAGGTAGGCTTATTATTGTCTATTCTTTATGTATAAACATGTCAAAAAAATCTGCAGTTCCCTGTAAGAAGATAAATAATATTTCTGTATCTGTGTGAATGCTAAGCCTATCACAAAAGAGAGACTTCCTATTGGTACCTATAACTTTCAATGTAATTAACATATATCTCATACTAATATATATCGATTTTGATCCATTGTGACAATGTATGTGAATCATTTAGCAACACCGCTGTATAGTCGTCCAAATCCCCTACAGTGCTAACCTACAAACCAGCTGTTTGGGAGAGCTCCGCTCCACGTTTTCTAGCTCCGCTCCAAAATCCTGTAGCCAAACACATCCAACTCCAGAAACTCTAGCTCCATAAAAAAAGTGGATCTAGAGGCCAACTCCAGGTTTTTTTCTAGAGCTCCTCAAGGGGTGCTCCCCAAACTCCAGGTTTTTTCTGGAGCTTCATATTTTTCTGGAGTCGGAGAAGTGGAGCTGAAAAAGGTGGAGTTCCTGGAGCAGAGCTGCATTTTTTGGAGTGGGAGCTCTCCCAAACAAGCCCTAAGAAAAACCATTTTTACTGCTTGTCGATAAAATTTACAACTAAGCTTTAAGTTTATGAAGTAGGGCTACTCCCAATGAAACATCAAGGGAAGCATGAGATGAAAAATTATATTCCTGTTCCAGACTTTTCTATGTATATCTACATATAACTTTGTGTATCGCTATATATAGACGATCGAAAACCTGATTAAATGGATTGCTATGAAAGCTAAAGACCACATTATATACTATGATTTTTTTTCATTCAGCTGTATGCATACAAATAGTAGTTTCCATAGGCCTTGTTTTGTTCCAAAAAGCAACTCCCAAATTCACTATGCAAAAAGAAGATTCACCATGACATCAAAATATCGTAACATGCATGGAGTACTAAATGTAGATGAAATCAAAAACTAATTGCACAGTTTTGTTATACTCCACGAGATGAACATTTTGAGCCTAATTAATTAAGTTTTGGACAATTTTCGCAGGTACAAACGAAATGCGCGCAATAATTACGAAGAGACATCATACCCCAAAAATTTACACTCTCAAATTTCCATCTAAACAAGGCCATAGTCTGCATCATATTGCTAATTTTTTTGAGATATCATAGATTGTTTGGTTGTTTAAGAGGCAAATAAAATTTAGAGAAGGAAAGAATCTATCAGACTTAACCTACCACAAGCTAAGGGCATATTAGATATGTTATGAATTATGATAAGCCAATACATACGGAATCCTGCACAGAAAGTATGGCATATGTAACTAAATCTTTAATTGCTGCACCTATTTATCCAGTTCTATCAACAAATATCCAATTAGTTATGCACATTTATCATAGCCACATGTATTGCTTTAACTTTATAATTATTATGCGATATATATTGTAGTTGCCAAACATAAATCATATATCATGACTTCTGGAACACCATTATATCATTTGGTTAATGATAGCTACCTTTCTGATGTTACACATATTGCGTTCATCCAAACAAAGTTTTTCCTAGGATAAGGATATTGTAATTGACGCAGTCAAATTAAAGAACCTTGTAATTGCGTTCATCAGAATGTTAAGGAAGCCCCTCTGCGTTTTGTTGAAGGAAACATTTGAATTTATTTGTGGACGCAGAGTTTACGTTGACATATTAGAAAATCTTTTTTAGTAGAGATATATTAGATAACCAGGTATGTTAATTGTACATACAGCCCGTTGCGAGCAAGAAACCATATGTATGTGTTCCCTGTCAATGCCAGCTGTGTCTATTCAAAATTTCAATCAAAATTAGTTTGATCTACAAAAATACATGTATATGGTTCAGACTATAAAGAAAATTTTCAGAACAAGAAAACATCTTTCTTTATTCCGTATGAAATAATATATAACTCTGTACACACACACACACACATATATATCAAAGAACTTGGTCCTTGCTTTCGGTTCAAACTATAATGAAAATTTTCAGAACACCAAAAGGTTCTTTTCTTTATTCCGTATGAAACAATATATAGCATCTGTATATATATATATTAACGATGTAACGTAGACAGCATGACTGCGCAGATCGAAGGTGATCCACAACATCCAAAGATATATCACAGGTATATATACATAGTGCATGTACATACGTACCCTATCGTGCAAGCTTGCTATAGGTACAAGGCAGACATATATAGAAGGCAGCTCATGGCTTAGCTTCTTCACCACTATTGTCATGGCCGCTCCCCGGCATGTTTCCAGGGCTACTCCAGCTATCATATTCCGGTCTTGGTATCGCATGATGGTTGTCGACTGACGTCCCCTCCATGGTCCCAGCCTTCATTCCATGTACTAATTCATCCCTTGCCGCCTTGTGAGGTGCTGCAGTGCAACCGTTGAGGATGATTATGACAATGAAAAACAGAGGAAGAAGCTTCATAGTGAAACAAGTGAGATCTTCGAACAGACAGGGAGGTGGAAGATAGAGGGAAATACGGCCTTCAAGTGGTTCTCTTCTGATTACAGTTTTGGTTCTAGAGTTAAGGACCCGTGCGTGGTATGTAATTTATAGACAGAGGGCGCTGGAAACATATACAGCTGGATATATATATCAGGATCAATTATATTTTAAAACAGGCGATTTCCTTTTTACAGTGGGCAGTAGTAGTGGATTTTCAGAATGTGGATCCTCCACCTAGTGAAGCAGTTTTTGGTGGGGTAAGCATGTTACCTCTACAATTTTGTAACTTTCTGTGAAATTCTGCAACACAAGTATATTGTGAGCCAAACAATTCAGCACTGATGAATTAATGCTTAAAAATAATATTGGATAAATTGGTAAACAATTTTTATTGACTCAGATCATGTCATGTTTGTAGGTGAATTACGTCTCAATATTTCTGGTAACTTCGCAGAGTGCACGGCGGGATGTAGTAATAGTTTCTAGTTGAGTTGACCTTTGAAATGACAGTTTTCTAATAAAATGGTGTAAATTAGGCCGAGAGATCTTTAATGTAGGAGCTTATTTTCTAGAATCATATCTGTTATAGATGTATGTATATACCAAGCGAGTGCATCAGCATCATTAGTAGAAAAACTCACATTGGTTCGTGTACATGAGTACCAATTAAAGGCCCAGTAATAAAGATGGCATCTTCCTAGGACCCCTAGTGTCTTTATTAGACAAACGCCACTAACCATTAGGGTTTGGGTTTTGCTTAGATCAATTCTGTCAAGAACAGTGTCACCGCTCGTTGGTTTGTGAGACCCCAACTTCGTGTGCGTCGTTCATCTGTAATTTTGTCGCATTCTTTCTTGTTTTGCTTGTGTTCCCTGTCAATGTCAGAAAATGATTTAAACTTTGAAAAGTAATAATAAATCAACCATAGCTCAGAAAAAAAAGAAACCACTTTCTATATTTTTCTAAAATCATGACCTACGCCCAGCCATTCTCTAAAATACCTATTAGACATGCAACTAGTATGCTAACGCATTAGTTTACTCGCATGATGGTGGTATGCCTGCACTGCCATTTATCTACCCTGTTTTCTTGCTACCTATTATCCACTTTATGAGAATGTTATGCTTGCATGTGTTGGGATGGTTGTGATTGATCTTCTTGGCGTGAGTTGGGTGGCTTGGGAGGAGTAGTGCAGCTAGGCGGTGGAGGCGAGTGATAACAACCCGGTCGTTTGATCGGGGTGCTTGGGAACTGCACTCGGACAGTTTCTACGGAGTACCTATTGCGGGAACAAGGTTACTTTGGTTACTGTTGAGGAGTTTGGGCGGCCATACCTATAATGGGTGCCGATTGCGGACTGTAGCGGTGGATCGCTTTGACGCTGATACTCGCCTTACCGACAATTAAGGGTCGTATCGTGATGACCCGGACGTTGGAATTTACAACGCTCACCATCTACCTAGTATGGGGAGGGTTCCAGCAAGACTACTGAGTGCGGTTGATTCGAGTATGATTTGTGTAAGGGGGACTCGTTGCGGCGTACTCTCCCTGATATACCACAGCAACCAACTGGCCCTGGCGGGAAGGTTTCACACCCCTTGGGCAGATGTTAGCGTGCATATGTTTCCCGAGCCCAGGGAAGTAGGATGGTACCGTTACTTTTTAGGGTCTCTGCTGTGAGCTGTGTCTCAAGACGGCTAGCTACCGTCTGCAGCCCGGGTGGTTCCTGGAGCGCAACCTCTGCATAGTGAAAACTATACGTATAGCCGTGTCCACGGTCACGGACGATCCTTCATCTGGCTTTTCCTGATTAGCGTGGGACTCTGCTTTCTTACCTTCACCTAGATCTAGGATATGATAGGTTGGACCAGTGTTTGTTGTTGAAACAGGTGGGGAGGTGTTAACACCAAAAATTGACACCAGGAAGAGGCTGACATGTGGGCCGGATTTGGTAAAAAGATAAATATCGTTTAGCAAAGAAAGTTTATCTTCGAGGACGATTCGGCAAAGGCATTCTGCGGTCGGGAGTCCGTCGCCGATTCGGCAAGGGAGTTGCTCTATGGAAAGCATTCAGGGACGCGTGATGACGTGAATCGAATACAAGGAAGAAGCCGATTTGATCAAGAATGCGAGATGAATATTGATGCTCTTCCGAATCCTGGATATATAAACGTTTTGTAATCGTAGTCGATTAGGAATCGTGTCGAAGTCTGGGTATAAATATAAACCCATGACAATTGTAATAGGGATCGAACAATCATTCAACAAACCGGCCTTGCGCCAACTTTCGAGTCCTTTAGTCGTGTCGTCGAACTCTTCGAGGGGAGTCATCGATCCGTCGACCTCCGTAAGTATCGACAACCTTGTATCATGCTTAGTATCATGCGGTGGATTTAAGCCTGTTTCAAGTAGGCTTCTTTGTTAGATCATGAGCCATGCGGTGGGCTAAGGTTTAGCTTGAAGCATGTTATCGAATCTATTAGATTTTGGCAATGTCTAATAGATTCATCAATTTATCTTGTGTTGTTTGGGTTTTACTTTGTGTTTAATTCATATAACACTCTTTTTGCCCAATTTAGATTGGTTAGAATCGGCTGTGATTCGTAACATGGCAAATAAACCACTATCTCTCTATAGCCGACTTCGAGTCAATCTAAATTGTCACGTGTTGCGGGTTCAAGCTTGATAATCTTATAGATCTTGACAGAGCTGGGTATCATGCGGTAGATGCAGGTTTTTGGGTCGTTTTAAGAACTAATCATCCGGTGGATTAGAGCTCGATTGCGATCTGATGGATTTATAATCATTAACAACGTTTGTCCCTTCTTCATGGAACCCGATTCGGCTGTACAGCCGTATTCGGCAATGCTTTCATCAATGAGACGTGATCGTAGATTTCTTCTGTTTAAATTAAAAAATGCTTTTAGCCTTCCACGTTTAGAGTATATCATGCGGTAGATTGATCAATTCTTGGTTGGTGGTGTAATTATAAAACAAGTTGTATCATGCGGTAGATTAACTTGTTTTGTTTTATGCTTGACGGATTCGGGAGCGTATAGACATACGGTGGACTAGCATTTTTGGATCTATGCATGCTTGTTTTTGCAGAGATTTATGATCATGTTCTCTAATCATTTATTATGTTGAGTCTTCAATTAATTAGTTACGGTCGTGACTGTGATTATCCAATTAAACAATGATCGACCGTCATGCTGACATCATGCTTTCGGTAGTGTAGTTTCTGTACATCTTTGTTGATTACCGAATGGAGTTCAAATTGTCGACAGATAGCATGCTTGTAGCTATATGTCGTTCAAAGCTGGCTTCATAGCCGTAGATATGGAACTGTCTGGTATCATCCGGCATGTTCCAGGTTTTTATCTAAACATTTTCTCTTCCTTTGTTAGTTTGCAGGGAAAACTGACTGGCACGCTTACAGGATTCAGACGATCGGGCACGTGTGAAGCCAGCTGATTCGGCTTGCTGTGTGCTTGGCGTGAGAAGCCGATTTTGCGTCAACAGATAGTCACAGATTAAATAGTTTCTTGTAGTGTAAGAAGCTGTCTTTGCCTGAGATAAAAGAACTGCTGGATGTCACTCTTGAAGAACTGACTGAAGAGCATCAACAAATAGTGAAGACTGCTACAGAGCAGTTCACTAAAAAGTGCTTGCTATCTTTCGGCAAGAACAGGAGTGGTGCACCTTTTCTCAAAACAGAACTGCCAAGAGTCTTGCTGCCTGGACAGTCAGATATGAGTACAGATGAAGAAAGAGAAAAGTTTTCTGGCTTGTTATACAAGGCTCTGGGAGAAACAGTGACCAATCACAATACTACATTCTTGAACAGCTTTCGATTAATAATGATCAGTATTTTTGGTCAAAGCGTGGATAAAGCTTTTGAGCAAGAATATGGGCCACCTGGTGGACCAACATACTTCAATACACAAACGTCAACTCAAAAGCCGCATGGTAAAGACAATCTTGGAGAAACTAGAGCTTCTGGGACTAAAGATGCGAATGGTCGCCCAATTCAGCAAGATCCTCAACCTGCAGTACAGAAAACTCGCACGTATGGTGATGCAACATTTGGTACTACAGGGAACCCACCTGCTTCTGCGTACAAGATATCTCCTTTGAACAACAGACTGCAAAGGGATATGTATGGGAATGGATACTCAGAGTTCATGGACTACAATGCTATTGATGCTCTACCAAATCCTGGATATCATGGTGCTGGAGGAATGCCTGCTGGAAGGCCAGGGAATCAAGACACCAATATTGATCTCATGGTACAGAAAATGACCGATGTATTGCAGAATCAGTTCGGTCTAAAGCCTAAAAATCAAGGGTACATGTACTCATCGCCTTTCCCAGAGTGGTATCAAAGGGTGTCATTGCCTAACAGGGTTAAAGTGCCTACAGAATTTACTAAATTCTCAGGACAAGATGACACTAGTACTGTGGAGCACATAGCTTCGAGAGGAACCATCGATCCGTCGACCTCCGTAAGTATCGACAACCTTGTATCATGCTTAGTATCATGCGGTGGATTTAAGCTTGGTATGAGAAGGCTTCTTTGTTAAATCATGAGTCATGCGGTAGGCTAAGGTTTAGCTTGAAGCGAGTTATCGGCTCTATTAGATTTTGGCAAAGATCTAATAGATTCATTAAGTTACCTTGTGTTATTTGGGTTTTACTTTATGTTTAATTCATATAACACTCTTTTTGCCCAATCTAAATTGGTTAGGTTCGGTTTTGATTCATCGCAAGACATGACCACGTTACCTTACATAGCCGAATTCGAACCAATATAGATTGCCACGTGCCGCGGGTTCAAACTTGTTGATTTTGTATGGATCTTGACAGAGCCGGGTATCATGCGGTAGATGCAGGTTTTTGGGTCGTTTTAGAACTAATCATCCGGTGGATTAGAGCTCGAAATCGATCTGATAGGTCTATCAACATCAACGAAGCTTGTTCCTTCTTCATGGAACCCGAATCGGCTATCTAGCCGTATTCGGCAGTCCCTCAATGAGTGAAACATGTTCGTAACTTTGTTTTAAATAATGAATGCTTCTAGCCTTCCACGTTTAGAGTATATCATGCGGTGGATTGATCTATTCTTGGTTGGTGGCGTGATTTTAAACAAGTCGTATCATGCGGTGGATTAACTTGTTTGATTCTACGCCTGACGGGTTCGAGGGTATCTAGACATGCGGTAGACTAGTGCTTTTAGACCTATGCATTCTTGTTTATTAGAGATTTACGATCGTGCTTTCACATTTATCATGCTTTATGCCCGTTAATCGGTTGTATTTAAGTATTGTAACGATCATCTAATTAAATACCGATCTTTCATCATGATGACGTCATGCGGTCGGCAGCATGCTTTCTTACGTGCTTTGCCGAATATGCTATGAATGCCTGTATTGCTGACAGATAGCTTGTTCATAGCTATATGCCGATCAAGATTGGCCTTGCAAGCCGTAGAGATGGAACTGTCTGGTATCATCCGGCATGTTCCAGGTTTTATATCTAAACATTTTTTCTTCCTTTGTCAGTTTCAGAGAAAATTGACTGGCACGCTTACAGGATTCAGACGATCGGGCACGTGTGAAGCCAGCTGATTCGGCTTGCTGTGTGCTTGGCGTGAGAAGCCGATTTTGCGTCAACACACTTTTTGGCACGCCCGGTGGGACAACAAGCTTTGAAGATGCCTGATTAAAAGGATGTTATGGACGTTACTCTTGAAGAATTGCCTGAGGAGCATCAACAGATGGTGAAAACTGCTGCAGAACAATTCATCAAGAAGTGTTTGCTGTCTTTTGCCAAGAACAGGAGTGGTGCACCGTTTCTCAAGACAGACCTGCCAAGAGTTCTACTGCCTGGACAATCTGATCTTAATGAAGAAGAAGAAAGGGAGAGGTTCTCTGGTCTGTTATACAAAGCTCTGGGAGATACAATGACCAATCATAACGCTGCATTCTTGAGGGCTGTGTTCATGTAGATTTAATGATTGGGTCCAAGGTTCTGCTCACAACTTTCTTTGACATTGAGGGCAAAGGGGCATATAGTTTGCTGCTTGGAAGAGATTGGATCCATGCAAATTGCTGTATCCCATCCACCTATGTACTCATCGCCTTTCCCAGAGTGGTATCAAAGAGTGTCATTGCCTACCAGAGTTAAAGTGCCTACAGAGTTTACTAAATTCTCAGGACAAGATGATACTAGTACTGTGGAACACATAGCACGGTATTTGATGCAGCTTGGTGAGGCTTCAGCAGATGAAGCTTTTAGAATCAGATACTTTCCTTTGTCATTGACAGGTTCAGCGTTTACATGGTTTGCCTCTTTGCCTGCTCAATCAATTTGCACCTGAAAAGATCTGGAGCAAAAATTCCATGCTCATTACTACACTGGCAGCACCGAGAAGAAGTTGGTTGATTTGACTAGCCTGAGGCAGAGATATAATGAAACACCTACAGAATTCCTTAGAAGGTTCAGGGAAACAAAGAGTATGTGCTTCTCTTTAAATATTCCTGATGATCAGTTGGCTGGTATGGATGTAACTGGGATGCTACCTGCAATTCGTGAATAGCTGTTCGGGATGGAGTTTGAAGATCTGGGTCAGTTGTCAAAGAAGTTGGCATTGATGAGTAACCAAGCATATGGCTTCAAGAAGGATGGTAGATTTGCTAAACAAAATGATGTGGCCTACATTTACAACCAATTCCTCGAGAGAGCAGATCAAGGGGATGAGTATGAGGATAATGAAGAAGTGGCTGCAGTAGAAATAGTGTGGGGCAAAGAGCCGATTACGGTGAATCAAAAGTGGGTCAAGCAGACTAAAGGTGCTTATGATTTTGATGTAACCAAAGCAGATAAATTGTTTGATTTCCTTGTGAAAGAAGGCCGAATCAAGTTACCAGAGGGGCATTCCATGCTTCGGCCGGATGGAGTAAGAGACAAAAAATATTGTGGATTCCACGACAGAAACTCTCATTCCATCAATGAATGTAGAGTCTTTAGAATGAGGATTCAAAAGGCTATACAAGAAGGACACTTGAAGTTTGATAACAAGATGAAATTGGATAGCAATCCGTTCCCTCAGAATATGGTTGGGTTTTCAATCAACATGGTGAATGCTGTTGCACCTGAAGAAAAAGGGAAGATGAAAGTTTTAACTTCAGAAAAGGCAAAACAAAGTGGCTCAGTTGACCCCACTCGGCAAGTCACGATTGAACAGATTCACAAGAAAGATCCTCGTGCCCCGAATTGTCAATTTGAAATTGGGAAATCCTCTAAGCCTAGAGTCACTTCACGTATTCTTCTCAATAAATGGCAACGACAGCAAGAAAAAGAGCGCTACCAGAGGCGTAGATATGAAGAAGAAAGGTACAGAGAAGAACAAGAAAATTTGCACGGGAACAGGAACGTGCACATTGGGATTGTGCTTTCTTCAGACATTGCTGGAACGAGGGTTTAAAGTTGCCTACATGGAATAATTGCCCTGAATGCAACGATAGACATGATGAATATAGACAGGATACTGTCAATCGCCGATCTGTCCATGAAAGAATTGGCAGAGTACATCTTAGTGATGATCGGCGTTTTGATGATCAACCAAGAAAGAGGCATGCTGATCACAGGTGGGTTGATCATGAAGAAGAAGAAGATCATGGGTATATTTGGCAAGAAGGGCAATGGTGTCCACCTGGCTTAAGGAAAAGCCAAAAGAGAAGAGTACAACGCTTGAGGAATCAAGAATTAAAGCAAGCAAGGCCTAGGATGAAATCAGTATGGCGTCGAAAGGACAGACCTGAAGAAGATGATCATTCGGCTCCTACATGCATGGTATGTTTCTTGCCGAATGAATTTATGGCTCCTGCTGATCAAGTTGTACAGGAGGAAGCGTTGTCAGAGATAGATGAAGTCGAACAGCTAATGGCACAATTGATGCTCAATAAGCAAGCTGTCTTTGAAAAGCCAATCCAGAATCGACACATGAAGCCACTATATTTGAAAGGATTTGTCAATGGGAAGCCTTTAACCAAGATGTTTGTCGATGGTGGAGCTGCTGTGAATGTGATGCCATATACTACATTCAGGAAGCTTGGCATGGGCCCTGGAGATTTAACACCAACGAGCATAATTCTGAATGATTTTGCTGGAAATCCTTCAGACACCAAGGGCTGTGTTCATGTAGATCTAATGATTGGGTCCAAGGTTCTGCTCACAACTTTCTTCGTCATTGAGGGCAAAGGGGCATATAGTTTGCTGCTTGGAAGAGATTGGATCCATGCAAATTGCTGTATCCCATCCACCATGCATCAACAGCTCATTCAGTGGATAGATGATGAGGTGGAAATTGTCCAAGCAGATGATTCAATAAGCGTGGCAAATATGGAACCAGCTTTCTGGGAATATCAAGGCATAGATTGTTTCTCAGGCAAAGACTGGGGAGAAGGTCCTGTTGCACCAGCCAGCAGTGATCAACAGCCGATCGAAGCACGATCGACAGCCGATTGAAGCAGTCGGCTCTCATAGTAATTTTTGATGGAGAATCCAATTGATGGAACTGATGGAAAATTAGGACGTGGATTTGTGTCGGCTGATAAATTGGAAGAAGTAGACATTGAAGATGGTAACAAGCCAAGGCCGACATTTATCAGTGCTAATTTAGATCCAGTTTTCAGAGAAAAGTTGATTAATTTATTGAAAGAATACAGAGATTGCTTCGCTTGGGATTATTCAGAAATGCCTGGTTTAGATCGTTCTATTGTTGAGCATCGGTTGCCAATCAAACCTGGTTACAGGCCTTACAAGCAACCACCCCGAAAAATCTACAAGGAAGAAGTGTTGGCCGATGCAAGAAGGGCACCTGAAGTTTGATAACAAAATGAAATTGGATAGCAATCCGTTCCCTCAGAATATGGTTGAGTTTTCAATCAACATGGTGAATGCTGTTGCACATGAAGAAAAAGGGAAGATGAAAGTTTTAACTTCAGAGAAGGCAAAACAAAGTGGCTCAGTTGACCCCACTCGGCAAGTCACGATTGAACAGATTCGCAAGAAAGATTCTCGTGTCCCGAATGATCAATTTGAAATTGGGAAATCCTCTAAACGTAGAGTCACTTCACGTATTCTTCTCAATAAATGGCAACGACAACAAGAAAAAGAGCGCTACCAGAGGCGTAAATATGAAGAAGAAGAGAGGAGATATGAAGAAGAAAGGTACAGAGAAGAACAAGAAGAATTTGCACGGGAACAGGAATGTGCACATTGGGATTGTGCTTTCTTCAGACATTGCTGGAACGAGGGTTTAAAGTTGCCTACATGGAATAATTGTCCTGAATGCAATGATAGACATGATGAATATAGGCAGGATACTGTCAATCGTTGATCTGTCCATGAAAGAATTGGCAGAATACATCCTAGTGATGATCGGCGTTTTGATGATCAACCAAGGAAGAGGCATGCTGATCACAGGTGGGTTGATCATGAAGAAGAAGAAGATCATGGGTATATTTGGCAAGAAGGGCAATGGTGTCCACCTGGCTTAAGGAAAAGCCAAAAGAGAAGAGTACAACGCTTGAGGAATCAAGAATTAAAGCAAGCAAGGCCTAGGATGAAAACAATATCAGCATGCTCTCCCCGAACCTCTCTTTGAATAAATTTGCTTGACATTATTCCTTGGGTATTATTCTTCGATGGATCTTCATGCGACAAAGGTGGTGGAGCAGGGCTCCAATATTTGAAAGAAGCAAAAGCCATTGCAGTTGAAATTTTTGGAGATTCAGAATTGGTCATAAAACAATTGAATGGTGAATATGAATGCAAAAGTGATATCTTGAGGAATTACTATGAAGAATGCAAAGAAATATTGAAGAGCTTTCGATCAGTAATTCTACAACACCTCATTCAGTGGATAGATGATGAGGTGGAGATTGTCCAAGCAGATGATTCAATAAGTGTGGCAAATATGGAACCAGCTTTTTGGGAGTATCAAGGCATAGATTGTTTCTCAGGCAAAGACTGGTGAGAAGGTCCTGTTGCACCAGCCAGCAGTGATCAACAGCCTATCGAAGCAGTCGGCTCTCATAGTAATTTTTGATGGAGAATCCAATTGATGGAACTGATGGAAAATTAGGACGTGGATTTGTGTCGGCTGATAAATTGGAAGAGGTGGACATTGGAGATGGTGACAAGCCAAGGCCGACATTTATCAGTACTAATTTGGATCCAGTTTTCAGAGAAAAGTTGATTAATTTATTGAAAGAATACAGAGATTGCTTCGCTTGGGATTATTCAGAAATGCCTGGTTTAGATCGTTCTATTGTTGAGCATCGGTTGCCAATCAAGCCTGGTTATAAACCTTATAAGCAACCACCCCGAAAAATCTACAAGACAGAAGTATTGGCCGATGTGAAAAAAGAGATTGAAAGATTATTAGAAGCAAATTTTATTCGGCCATGCAGATATGCAGAGTGGATTTCTAATATAGTTCCTGTGTACAAGAAAAATGGAAAGATGAGGGTGTGCATAGACTTTAGAGATTTAAACAGAGCTACACCCATGGATGGATATCCAATGCCTGTTGCCGATTCATTGGTTGATGCTGCTGCTGGATTTAAAGTGATCAGTTTCATGGATGGCAATGCAGGGTACAATCAAATCTTTATGGCATTGGAAGATATAGTAAAAACAGCCTTCAGGTGTCCTGGACATGTAGGGTTGTTTGAGTGGATTGTCATGACATTTGGGTTGAAAAATGCTGGTGCAACTTATCAAAGAGCCATGAATTATATTTTTCATGAGTTGATCGGCAAGATTGTGGAAATATACATTGATGATGTTGTGATCAAGTCATTAGATCATGAGTCACATTTAGCTGATATCAGAAAAACTCTAGAATGCACAAGGAGGCATGGGCTTAAGATGAACCCGAATAAATGTGCTTTTGGAGTATCAGCTGGAGAATTTTTGGGATTTTTGGTGCATGAGCGAGGGATAGCAGTTGGAAAGAAAAGTATGAAAGCTATTGATGAAGTTGTTCCTCCAACTAATCTCAAGGAATTGCAATCATTGCTCGGCAAAATTAATTTCGTGAGAAGATTTATATCAAATTTGTCACAGAAGGTGTTGCCTTTTTGTTCACTGCTGAAAGTCAAGAAGGACCAGAAGTTTGTATGGGGTGACGAACAACAGAAGGCTTTCGATGAAATCAAAGAATATATGAAGGAACCACTAGTGTTGGTGCCTCCAAGATTGAACAAGCCTTTTAAGTTGTACGTGGCGGCCGATACCCAAACTATTGGATCGGCCTCAGGGGTATATTTGGCAAGAAGGGCAATGGTGTCCACCTGACTTAAGGAAAAGCCAAAAGAGAAGAGTACAATGCTTGAGAAATCAAGAATTGAAGCAAACAAGGCCTAGGATGAAATCAGTATGGCGTCGAAAGGACAGGCCCGAAGAAGATGGTCATTCGGCTCCTACATGCATGGTACGCTTCTTGCCGAATGAATTTATGGCTCCCGCTAATCAAATTGTACAGGAGGAAGCGTTGTCAGAGATAGATGAAGCCGAACAGTTGATGGCACAATTGATGCTGAATAAGCAAGCTGTCTTTGAAAAGCCAATCCAGAATCGACACATGAAGCCACTGTATTTAAGAGGATTTGTCAATGGGAAGCCTTTAACCAAGATGTTTGTCGATGGTGGAGCTGCTGTGAATGTGATGCCATACACCAATGTTGATCTCATGGTACAGAAAATGACCGATGTATTGCAGAATCAGTTCGGTCTAAAGCCTAAAAATCAAGGGTACATGTACTCATCGCCTTTCCCAGAGTGGTATCAAAGGGTGTCATTGCCTAACAGAGTTAAAGTGCCTACAGAATTTACTAAATTCTCAGGACAAGATGACACTAGTACTGTGGAGCACATAGCGCGGTATTTGATGCAGCTTGGTGAGGCGTCAGCAGATGAAGCTTTTAGAATCAGATACTTTCCTTTGTCATTGACAGGTTCAGCATTTACATGGTTTGCCTCTTTGCCCGCTCAGTCAATTTGCACCTGGAAGGATCTGGAGCAGAAATTTCATGCTCATTACTACACTGGCAGCACTGAGAAAAAGTTGGTTGATTTAACTAGCCTAAGGCAGAGAAACAATGAAACACCTACAGAATTCCTTAGGAGGTTCAGGGAAACAAAGAGTATGTGCTTCTCTCTAAATATTCCTGATGATCAGTTGGCCAGTATGGCTGTAACTGGGATGCTACCTGCAATTCGTGAAAAGCTGTTTGGAATGGAGTTTGAAGATCTGGGCCAGTTATCAAAGAAATTGGCATTGATGAGTAACCAAGCATATGGCTTCAAGAAGGATGGCAGATTTGCCAAACATAATGATGTGGCCGAAATTTACAACCAATTCCTCGAGAGAGCAGATCAAGAAGATGAGTATGAGGACAATGAAGAGGTAGCTGCAGCAGAAATAGTATGGGGCAAAGAGCCGATCACAGTGAATCAGAAGTGGATTAAGCAGACCAAGGGCACATATGATTTTGATGTGACTAAGGCAGACAAATTATTTGATTTCCTTGTGAAAGAAGGCCGAATCAAATTACCAGAGGGGCATTCTATGCTTCGGCCTGAAGGAGTGAAAGACAAGAAGTATTGTGGATTTCATGACAGAAATTCTCATTCCATTAATGAATGCAGGGTCTTCAGAATGAGGATTCAAAAGGCTATCCAAGAGGGGCACCTGAAGTTTGACAACAGAATGAAATTGGATAGCAATCCCTTCCCTCAGAATATGATTGGGTTTTCAATCAACATGGTGAATGCTGTTGCACCTGAAGAAAAAGGGAAGATGAAAGTTTTAACTTCAGAAAAGGCAAGACAAAGTGGCTCAGTTGACCCCACTCGGCAAGTCACGGTTGAACAAATTCGCAAGAAAGATTCTCGTTTCCCGAATGATCAATTTGAAATTGGGAAATCCTCCAAGCCTAGAGTCACTACACGTATCCTCCTTAACAAATGGAAACGTCAGCAAGAAAAGGAGCGTTACCAAAGGCATAGACGTGAAGAGGAGAAGAGGAGATACGAGGAAGAAAGATATAGGGAGGAACAAGAAGAGTATGCTCGAGAGCAGGAACGTGCGCATTGGGGGTGTGCATTCTTCAGACACTGTTGGAACGAAGGTTTGAAGCTTCCCACATGGAATAATTGTCCTGAATGCAATGATAGGCATGATGAATATAGGCAGGAAACTGTCAATCGCCGATCTGTCCATGAAAGAATTGGCAGGATGCATCCTAGTGATGATCGGCGTTTTAATGATCAACCAAGAAAGAGGCATGCTGATTACAGGTGGGTTGATCATGAAGAAGAAGAAGATCATGCTTATGTCTGGCAAGAAGGACAATGGTGTCCACCTGGCTTGAGGAAAAGCCAAAAGAGAAGAGTACAACGTTTGAGGAATCAAGTGGCAAAGGCTGTCAAAGGGCAGATTATTGCTGATTTTAATACTGAACATCATGATTCATCAATTAATTTGTTTGAAATTACTCCTTGGGTGTTGTTCTTTGATGGATCTTCATGTGATGAAGGTGGTGGAGCAGGTATTTTATTAATTTCACCAAGAGGAGAAACATTTGAGTTTGCTATTCCCATTCAATCTACTGTCACTAACAATCAGGCTAAGTATGAGGCATTGCTCAAAGGGCTCAAATATTTGAAAGAAGCGAGAGCCATTGCAGTCAAAATTTTTGGAGATTCAGAATTGGTCATAAAACAATTGAATGGTGAACATGAGTGCAAGAATGATGCCCTAAGGATTTATTATGAAGAGTGCAAAGAAATCTTGAAGCATTTTCAATCAGTAACTCTGCAACATATTCCTAGAGGAGAAAATGAGGAAGCAAACAGGTTGGCCCAAAGTGCTTCGGGTTACAGGAAAAATCAAGAATTATTTGCTAATGATGTTTATGCCTGTGAGAATAATCTAGCAGAAGATGATTGGAGGAAAGAAATTGTTGATTATCTAGAAGATCCATCTCGAAAGGTCTCTAGAAAGCTCAGGTATAAAGCTATAAAATTTGTTCTTCTTGATGGAAGTTTATATTATAAGTCCTTGGATGGGATATTGTTGCATTGCTTGAATCAAGAAGAAGCAAAGAAATTAATAAGTGAGGTTCATGATGGATTGTGTGGAGCACACCAGTCGGCTTACCGAATGAAGTGGGTTATTAGAAGAACTGGAAATTATTGGCCAACAATTTTGGAAGATTGCTTTGAATATTACAAGGGATGTCAAGAATGTCAGAGATTTGGAAATATTTAAAGAGTTCCAGCATCAGCACTGAATCCTATTATTAAACCATGGCCATTCAGAGGATGGGGAATGAATTTGATTGGCCAAATAAACCCTCCATCTAGCAGGGGCATAAATTTGTGCTTTTGGCTACTGATTATTTCACCAAGTGGGTTGAAGCAATGCCACTGAGGCAAGTGACATCAGAGAATATGGTTAGTTTTGTCAAAGAGCATATCATTTATAGATTTGGAATTCCCCAAACAATTACCACAGATCAAGGGACTCAATTTACATCCTCTGAATTCAGAAACTTTGCTGAAAGGATGGGAATTAAGTTATTAAATTCTTCTCCTTATTATGCTCAAGCTAATGGTCAGGCAGAAGCTTCCAACAAGATCATGATTAAAATCATACAGAAGAAAACTGATCAAAAGCCAAGAGGGTGGCATTCAGTACTCAATGAAGCCTTGTGGGCTTACTGAATGGCTCCTCATGGGGCTACAAAAACATCTCCTTATGAATTAGTGTATGGGCATCATGCCATTTTACCATGGGAATTACAATCAGAGTCAAAGAGAGTACAATTGCAGAAAGATTTAAGTTCTAAAGATTACAGTGGTTTAATGATGGACGAATTAGAAGATTTGCATATGATTCGTCTCAAAGCCTTGGAAAATATTGAGAAAAATAAGATGCGAGTTGCTAAATATTACAACAAGAAGGTAAAGATCAAGCAATTTGCAGAGGGTGATTTAGTTTGGAAAGCATTATTGCCGATTGGTACTAAATACAGTACATTCGGTAAGTGGTCGCCAAATTGGGAACGTCCTTTCAGAGTAATCAAATGCGTGCCTGGCAATGCATACATCCTAAAAACTTTGCTAGGAGAAGAATTCACTGCTGCTATAAATGGAAGATATTTGAAGAAATATTATCCTAGCGTTGAGATTGATCGTTGATAAAGACACAAACTGCTAGAAATAATGGAAATAGCCGGCATTCGGGAAGAAGCCGCCTTCAGAGCAAAAAATTTCCAACAGAGAAAAATGGCCAATACTAAATTGTATTTCCCTTAGTGCTAATAATATACATTATCAATTCAGTGAAGATATCACAGAGGAATCACAAAAGATGAACTTTATTGCCGAAATTCAATAATCCCTGGTACAAACTACTGAGACAACTTGTTCAAGACAGACTGGGGATGAACTGAATCGGCAATCAAGGTGTTCAACATCATCGATGCTTCCGCAAAAGTCAAAACGTGACGGAAAGAATTTCGATTGTTGCGGAAGCTACTTTTAATATTCAACCATCCCTAATACAAACTACTCAAATGGCCTGTTCAAGACAGACTGGGGATGGATTGAATCGGCGACGGCAGCGCCATGGCCCTCGAGGCGCTCGATGGAGGTGTCGATGTCATCAACGTCTTCTGGGTTGCCGTCGGCGAAACCGGCCGGAAGAATGGAGTAGTCGCGGCCGGTATGCGTTGACATGGCGACGAGGCCCACAGCAGCACCCAGACGAACGCCATGAAGAGCCACCTCGTCGACTCGACCTGCTACGCACCGAGGCGAGCCTCTGGCGTCTCTCCAGGAGCGTTCACCTTGTTCGCCAGCTCCTCCACCAACGCCTTCATCCGATTGAGCTCAGCATCACGCTCTACAAGGTTACAAGATGGAAATAAATCAACATCGACTGAAAATGAGATTGAGATTGAGCAAACTACGGAACTTACCGTCGATGACTTCGAGCAGTTGCTTGCGCTCGGCCTGCCACTCCAGATCCGTGATCCCAGCTTGTTTGGAGATAACCTCCACCTCATGGCGCGTCTCATCGCGCTCCCTCCTAAACCGGCGGGCATCGCTATCTGTGTAGCGAAAGTCATCCGATTCAAGAGTTCGATTGGACGAACTCGAAGAATCGGATGCCGGGGCAGGGCCCGCGGCTGAAGGCGCAGCAGGAGCTACGGCTGGAGGAGCATTGGCGGAAATCCATTGGATTACCCTGAGAAAGCAAAGAAATTTGTGACGAAAAAGAATAAAATCCTGGGAAGAAAGATTGAGAAGAAAGTAATTAATCACCTGCGACGAGCACCGGCGCGGCTTCCCTCAGCCTCATCAGCGGTCGGACGCCTCCCGTTGGCCATTAGAGTTTTCTCAAAGGTTACTGTGCTTTGGGGAGAGAAGAGCTCGAAACTGGCAAAGGCTAGGAAGGCGAAAGACTTGGTGAGGAGATAGCGACACTCGATATGTTTATTTATAGAACCCGCAGAGGAAATCGTGGCCAGGGATCGTGGCGCGCATCCCAAAAATTCGGAAGGTGGAAAGCCCACGAATCGAGCAGTTGCCGTGTCATTTGGGATTCATGCTGAGTCATATTCGGTTTGACCAGGTAAAATTCGGCTATGCTATGCTTATCACAGTCAGCTTTGCCGAATGAGTTTTAGGCAACAAAACTCATTACAGTCAGCTTTGCCGAATGGGTTACAAACAGTGAAACAAGGGCAAGGATACAGAACAGAACTGCATAGGTCATTCGGCTGCTAAGTATTCATTACAATTACACATTCAGAAATTTTAAAATTACATTTCTCGCATTGGATACCATGCTGCTAATGTTCTCCAAAAGCTTCTTGTCAGCTTCTTGGGTTTTTGCCAATGCAGAGAGTTTAGCCTTGATCTGCTTGTCTTCATTCAGAGCTGCTAAACCTTCCTTGCGCATTTCCTCTGTCAAACCAGGAATTTCGGCTATCTTCTTTTTATCAGCTTCAATTTCAGCCGATAAGTTTTTTAATTCAGCTTCCAGCTCAGCTTTCCTGGTTTCTTTTGACTCAAGTGCAGATTGGAGGCTAGTTAGCAGCTCTTTATTGCTTTGAACCTGTGAATGCAGATTTTTCATAGATTGTTTGGCCATGGCTCTCTTTTGCTCTAAATCTGACTGAACAGATTGGTTCCAAGCCTTTAACCAAGATGTTTGCCGATGGTGGAGCTGCTGTGAATGTGATGCCATATACTACATTTAGGAAGCTTGGCATGGGCCCTGGAGATTTAACACCAACGAGCATAATTCTAAATGATTTTGCTGGAAATCCTTCAGACACCAAAGGCTGTGTTCATGTAGAACTGATGATTATCTTGATCAGTAGATTCGAGCACATCCCTCAGGAGATCAGCGTCCTTGACTTGGTCTTGAATGTCTCTATGCAGCAAGGAGAGAATGTCCTTCAAATGTGCCTGAATTCTCTCTGATGGAGTTTGACTGGACGATGTTTCTTCTCCTTGTTCAATATTGAATTCATCCACAGCAAAGGAATAACTGAGTGATGAAGCAGGAGAAGGAGATCTCTCAAGCTCAGTGGAAGGATCTTATGTATTGTGCTGAGGAGAAATTGGGGAGTTTCTTGGTGAAGGTGCAGCTTCTAATTGAAGAACTGGTGAAGCTGGAGCTGGAAGGGAAGGATTCTCCTATGTTTGGTCCATTGAATTTGTTGCTGCAGTTAAAAGGAAAATAAATACCAATGAAAAAGGGCAAATATAATGGTGAAGCATTTTTATACCAGTCAGTAGAGCATCGGCAGAATCTGTAGCAGTTGCTGATTGCTGTGATCAAGCCTGAAATAATAAAGGTAAAGATGAACATGATGCAAACAAGCATTGAGTTTAAAGGAAAAGGGTTATAACCTGAATGATTCTTCTGTTGGTTGTTCTTTTCTTCTTGGGAGCTGAAGAAGCAGGCAGAGAAGAAGTTTTTCTCTTGGCAGAAGATGGCTTGGTAATGATTGGGTCGAGAGTGGCTTGTCTAGACATCAGCTGGGCCAAGGTAGGAGATTGATACCCCAAAGCAGATATTGGACCTGCAATATTATACTGGATTGTCCTGGCAAAAAGGGCAGGTACTATATCCTACAAAATGACAGAGTTATAATAAAAGAAGAAATTGTTATTAGAGCCAGATAATGGTTGAACAACGTTACCTCTGAATTTGGCTGGTAGTCAGGCATCAACTCGAGGCAGAAGGGATGAATTGGCATGTTGAAGATGTGATCATGAAATTCTTGCCACCAGACAGTGAAAGAAGGATGAACAGATGTTATTGGCACAAAAGGTTCAGGTCTATAGATGGATGTGCAGCATCTGTAGTCAAAAATCCTTCTTGTCTCAGTAGAGTCTGTGACAATCTCCCTGGGCTTAAGGCATTCATGGAGAAATAATCTTGGTGGCACTTGGCCACAGCCTAATTGCCTAGCCATCATATTCGGCTGATAATATTCAAAGGTACTCTGAACCAGCCTTCCTCCACAGAATTCGGCTGGCAGAATACAGGGCCGAATGAAAGAATTGAAAATAGCCGTGGATTGTGCATCTGTGCATCCAGTATCAAAGCTAAACTCACAAGGGAGAGTAAGATTGTCATTGTCAGAATAAGGGAACCAAAGAGGATCAGCAAAGCCTTTGGAGAAAAGCTCAAAGAGTTCACCAATATTCTTATCTACAGATACAGTGGAGGCAGCTTCTCCATAGGTTTGACAGCCTTTAGTGCTTTGGGGTTCCCCTTCCCTATAGTTGACTGAAGGAAAAGACAGGCTGTTGATATCAACTGAAACGATTTGATGCATGTACAGCTGCAGCCACATCTGGATAAACCACCAAGGACCATTGACATAGGGGATTTTCTTGTTTAAATGCATCAAGCGAGTGGTCTGATGGAGCATATGGTAGACACTTCCCAGCAAATATTTTCCAAGAGGGATAAGTGTACCAGCAGCCAAATCTTCAGCCATCACAATATGATTCAAGGTTGGTTCATTGGCTTTACCACAAAAGATAAATCTGCACAACCACATGTTCAGAAAGGCCATGTATTCAACTTCAGACAGAGGGCCATCAGACATATAATTTTGGATATATTTCTTATATCCAACTCCTGTCTTCACTCATGTTTGCTTGGACGAGCCCTTATACTTGTATGGGCGCACAGACTCTGTAATGTTCAGGCCGGTCATCATGTAAAGCTGGTTTGAGGGCTTTTGTCATCAAAAATTCTTTTGTACCAATTTCTCCAGCCAGCAATTGGGGGCAAAGGCCAGTTCTTGAAGGCATCTTGCCATTCGTGAGGCTTTGTCAGAGAAGTTTTAAAGGGAATTCTCTGGGATTCGGCTGCAATGAGCTCAGAAGAATCTGAAATTCCTACGGGCCCAAGGAAATAAGATGTGGCTTTCTCCTCAATGGGAATCAGGAGTTCGGCATCGAAAGCCTATTAGAAACAGAAAGAGGCGAGAGAAAGATTTAGAGAAGCGATTCAAAAGAGAAGGAAAAAGCAAAGCAAAGTAATGCCGAATGAGCCCAAGAGGAGTAAAAATTACCTGGAGAACTTGATCTTGGTCCGCCATTTGAGGATTGAAGCTTGAAGAAGTGGATGAACTAGGGTTTGGATCCAGGCAGAGCTCTGAAGACTCGAGCAGAAAGAATGGATATTGGGTAGATTCGATCCAGGAATGCTGCGGGTTTCTAGTCAATTCCAAGATAAAATTATCTTTTATCCCGAAATTGAAGGGGCATGTGTTAACACCAAAAATTGACACCAGGAAGAGGCTGACATGTGGGCCGGATTTGGTAAAAAGATAAATATCGTTCAGCAAAGAAAGTTTATCTTCGAGGACGATTCGGCAAAGGCATTCTGCGGTCGGGAGTCCGTCGCCGATTCGGCAAGGGAGTTGCTCTATGGAAAGCATTCGGGGACGCATGATGACGTGGATTGAATACAAGGAAAAAGCCGATTTGATAAAGAATGCGAGATGAATACGGCACTTCGACGTATTTCTTTGGAAATAAACGTTTTGTAATCATAGTCGACTAGGAATCATATCGAAGTCTGGGTATAAATATAAACCCATGACAATTGTAATAGGGATCGAACAATCATTCAACAAACCGGCCTTGCGCCACCTTTTCGAGTCCTTTAGTCGTGTCGTCGAAATCTTCGAGAGGAACCATCGATCCGTCGACCTCCGTAAGTATCGACAACCTTGTATCATGCTTAGTATCATGCGGTGGATTTAAGCTTGGTATGAGAAGGCTTCTTTGTTAAATCATGAGTCATGCGGTAGGCTAAGGTTTAGCTTGAAGCAAGTTATCGGCTCTATTAGATTTACCAGGCCTGGCCCATGGCCGGCCCCCCCAGCACCCGTGTTGCGGGTTCAAGCTTGATAATCTTGTAGATCTTGACAGAGCCGGGTATCATGCGGTAGATGCAGGTTTTTGGGTCGTTCTAAGAACTAATCATCCGGTGGATTAGAGCTCGATTGCGATCTGATGGATTTATAATCATTAACAACGTTTGTTCCTTCTTCATGGAACCCGATTCGGCTGTACAGCCGTATTCGGCAATGCTTTCATCAATGGGACGTGATCGTAGATTTCTTCTGTTTAAATTAAAAAATGCTTTTAGCCTTCCACGTTTAGAGTATATCATGCGGTAGATTGATCTATTCTTGGTTGGTGGTGTAATTATAAAACAAGTCATATCATGCGGTAGATTAACTTGTTTTGTTTTATGCTTGACGGATTCGGGAGCGTATAGACATGCGGTGGACTAGCGTTTTTGGATCTATGCATGCTTGTTTTTGCAGAGATTTATGATCATGTTCTCTAATCATTTATTATGTTGAGTCTTCAATTAATTAGTTACGGTCGTGACTGTGATTATCCAATTAAATAATGATCGACCGTCATGCTGACATCATGCATTCGGTAGTGTAGTTTCTGTACATCTTTGTTGATTACCGAATGGAGTTCAAATTGTCAACAGATAGCATGCTTGTAGCTATATGTCGTTCAAAGCTGGCTTCATAGCCGTAGATATGGAACTGTCTGGTATCATCCGGCACGTTCCAGGTTGTTATCTAAACATTTTCTCTTCCTTTGTTAGTTTGCAGGGAAAACTGACTGGCACGCTTACAGGATTCAGACGATCGGGCACGTGTGAAGCTAGCTAATTCGGCTTGCTGTGTGATTGGCGTGAGAAGCCGATTTTACGTCAACACACTTTTTGGCACGCCCAGTGGGACACTCAAGCTTTGAAGATGCATGAGATAAAAGAACTGCTGGATGTCACTCTTGAAGAACTGACTGAAGAGCATCAACAGATAGTGAAGACTGCTACAGACCAGTTCACTAAAAAGTGCTTGCTATCTTTCGGCAAGAACAGGAGTGGTGCACCTTTTCACTAAAGAGTGCTTGCTATCTTTCGGCTTGAAGCACTAGAAACTTATAGCTATCCGCTGCGTAGTTGATTCCTTCTGTCGTTTAGCCTAGAGGGCTTCTACCATACTGCTATGTATTTATATCATGTTTGAGGACTTTAATTGATGTATGGATGTGATTTCCGCTGAAATGAGTTTTGTACGTGATAGCTGTTGTTCCTGGGACTATCGCAAGTGTACAGGGAGTCGGATTTCCATAATTGGAAATTCAGTTCGTTTCAAAGCAGTAGGGCGTCCATGCGTGTGGGCGACAAGCGCGCGCCAGCATCGCGCGCGCGATAGCTAGTCCCCCGGAGTACGTAACGCATCTTCGTCGTGTCGCCACCGCCGCCGCCGTAGCACGGGCCCGCCGTGGATCTCGCCGCCCCCGTTGTAGCATGCTTTCTACTGTGCCACCCCGATCGAGATCGAGACCGCTCGCTCCGATCCCCCGTCGATGGGGAGATTCTACGCTGCCTACCACATCTTTGCTAAGGTGCTGGATCTCTTGTTAGTAGCAGCCGACCTGGATGTTTCGGTTGAGAAGTACGTGGCTGCGTTGCGGTTTATCGCCGCAGCGGTCCACAGGTTTGTTAGGACCCAGCCTCCTGTGGGCTGTTTAGGTTAGGCATGTTGGGCTGTCTCACTGGGCCTAGTCTATGTAATAGGGAAGTCTACTTAGATACTGAGAGAGAGAGAGAGGAGAGGTATCAATTATCATGTAACAGAAACATTATCTTCTTCCTGAGGCCAAGCTGCCCTCTACTCTTCGGTTCTTCTTCCTATACTTGCTTGTTCTTCCCAGACCCTCCCCTTCTAGCTCCGAATCCTGCTCTCTGCTGTTCAACCCTAGCCCACTACCCTGCTGCTGCTAACAACTGGTATAAGACTCCTACGATCCTTGGGTGTTCTGGATCGATTTGAATCCGCGATTCCATCGGTCGGTTGTGCTGTTGTTCAACCGATTTGTGGGGATTCATCGATCTCAATATCTTCATCACCAGGACGCCATGGCTCTCGACACCAAGCTCATCCTCGAGTCCCTCATCGCCCTCAATAGGCTCTTCGATGAATTTGACGCCGGCGCTTCTCCTTTCCGCGCTCCACCGCCGCCTCGGTCTCGCCTGCGTCCACTTCCCCGAGATGGCGGCCACACCGTCCACAGCCGCTTCATTCACCGGTGCGTCGACGCCAGCATCCTCTACCGCCTCCTCCTCACCCGAGCTCACAGCGTCCGCGACCATGACCTCTGATTGCATCAAGCCGAGTGCTGTCTCCACCATGCTTGACAGCCACACCATCAGCAAGCGTGGCGCCAACAACTCGATCCACACTCGTGCTCCTCAGATCCACACCATGGGGATGGAGGGGGACGAGTTCATCGACGGCAGCATCAGTGTGGCTCGTCTGCGCCGAGCTCCTCCGCGCAAGCCTCGTCCTCGATGTCAGCGGCTTCAACGACCGCGACGTGGTCGCCTGCGAGAGCCCCGGTTTCGGCTACCGCAGTCGGCGCCTCCGCGCCCGCCTCGTCCTCGACGTCCGTGGCGCACTTTTTAGTGTGTGCCCCGGCCTCCGCTTCGTCCTCGACGTCCGCGATGGCACGTTTCCCGGCCTCACCGTCGCCTTCCGCGTGCCATGGCATAGCACATCGCCAGTGAGGACGGCACCACCAGCGCCATGCTCACAAGGTGTTCGGCGATTGTTCCCACTATGCAATACTCAACTGCTCCAGTTGCTCTGTGTGCAGAGGAAGCAAATTCTCTCAAGTGGCCAATCAGGTGTTCGGTCCTTTGTCTCAGTCACAACATCGACGACCTGCTTTCAGTGCCCACTGCTACACCAGCCCCTTCATCGGCTTTTGCCCATCAGTCTCTGAAGCACAGGTACTTGACAGACTTCCTCCCTGCCTACTTGCTTGGTGTGGTTCAACCGATGGTTCCCAGCAGTGTTAGTGTCCTTAATGTGTTTGAGGGAAGGTTTGATCAGAAGCCAGTGCTCATAGAGATTTTGCTTGACATAGTTCCTTTGCCTACACAAGTATTGTCTCAGATCATTGATGAAGCTCAGGATTTGGGGTGCTGTCAAATGAACCGGCCTTATAATATTGAGCTGTTCCAATTGCAGCCATTGTTCAGAGCCAATATATTTGTGCCCTCAAGTGATATGGTTCTGTTGCATTTGGCCACTGAGGTTCATGTGGATTATGGAGTGTTGGAGTATGGCTCTTCTAGTGATGTCAGAGTTATTATCTGCTCTTGTGATTGGCATTGGACCTTGGCCACCACCTCTGGTCATGTTTCATTCTGTAAACAGTGGGGTGGACTTTTTGCTTAATTCTGTCCAAGTGCAAGTAGCTTTGCTGTTAGGCATGAACTTTTCTCTCATAAGCAGACTACCCGCACAACTACTGGTGATATTACCAAAAAGACTGCTTAACTTGAAGCCTTGGCCACCTCCTCAGATACACTTTCCTGTGCTACACCTGTCTATGTTGGTGTTATGGAACATAGTATTTGCTCAAGGCAATTCTATCGCTTACACACAACAGCAGCTCAGTGATATAAGTTGGGTTCACTCCCAATTTAGTTGGCTTGCTACTGTAGTTGACAAAGGTCTAGAACTATATCTTCTACATTTTGAGCTAGTTGACATCTCTCCAAAGCTTCCATGGTCACCACCCATACAGCAACAGATGCAGTATGTTGGTTTTCTTTTCAGACCAATACCCTGGCCATCCTGGTGTTATCATACAGTGGCATTGCAATTAGCAGAATTCCTACTGCTTAATGGTCTGTCCATTATCATTCCTGTATGTTCCAACCTTCTTACTGCGTGGCATATCAAGTGCTGCCGGGCATACACTCAAGTTAAGAGTTTCACTGCAACTATTTCTATATGCAAGTCTGAGGTTGCTGCAGTTGTTAGGCCCGCAATTCTGTTGTTATCATTATTGGAGGATCTTGTTACTGAACAGATGCTGGGTCAGTCAGTTCTGCTAGGCCGTTCAAGATCAGTTAAGTGTTGGCAGCAGTGGATTCTGATGGTAAAGACACCACTGCAGACCCGTGCTGTAGATGATGATGGTGATTTTGCAAGAAAGAATGCTAGCACGCCATGTGATAAAGCCATTTACACACAGTTACCATTTGCTGGTAGTTCATTTGGTACTGGACAGAAGAAGAACACCGCTGTTCTTGCTGAAGAAATACCTGTGGAGAGGACAGTTCTATTGGTTCCTGGTCATTTTCAGTTGAAGGTTGATCAGAGTGGTAGGTCATTTTCTGAACAGGGTTCTGTTGTGATTGTCCAGAAATCCTCTTCTGATATAAGCCAGCTAATTCAAGACAAGAACAATGTGATTGTTCCAATACCTTGTATGCCTGAAGAGTTTAAGCCTCACAAGTGGATGTTAACTGCTCGGGAGTCAGGTGATTTCTGCTACGACACGTACAGGCTCAAGCTTAGGTACATCGCCCAAGTGCTTCCATATATGGCCAACAAAATGCTTGATGTTCAGATTGTTCAGATCGTGATCGCGGGACTTAGCGCAGACTATTCAGTTATGCTAGTGCCATTACATGCTCAGGCTCTTGATACAGGACAGCTAGGCTTTACTGTCAGGTCACCATTCAATTTTGGTTCGCTCACGGCGCAGCCAAGGCAACCATGGCCTCCACCTGTACCAAACGAGTTCCTGACTAACACAATCCTGTTGGGTGTTCGTCTATGACTTTTGTGTTTGATCGTGGGAGGAGCAGAATGTTGATTGAGGGTGTGTCAATCCTGGCATTGCAGCAACACCTCAGTGATCTGCTCTTGACCAGTTTCAGAGTGAATCAGCAACTGACCACTTGGGACACGGGTGGTGATCCTTATTTTCTTGATGGTGAAGGCGTATCCAATGATGCTGTGAATGGTAATGAGGATCCAAGGACAATGAAGTTTCATGAGGATCCAAGGACAATGAAGTTTCATGAGGATCCAAGGACAATGAAGTTTCAGGAGACAGTTCAAGGGTACCCAATGGGGCTACTTTTCATGCTTCTCTTCTACAATCTGGTGCTAGCAGTGTTAACACCAAAAATTGGCACCAGGAAGAGGCTGACATGTGGGCCGGAATTGGTTAAAAAAATATATCGTTCGGAAAGGGAAGTTTTCTTCAAGAACGTTCGGCAGAGGCATTTTTGCGGTCGGGAGTCCGTCGTCGATTCGGCAAGAGAGCTACTCTATGGGAAGCATTCGGGAGCGCGTGATGACGTGGATCGAATATAAGGAACAAGCCGATTTGATAAAGAATATGAGATGAATACGGCGCGTCGACGTATTTCTTTGGAAATAAACGTTTTGTAATCGTAGTCGACTAGGAATTGTGTCAAAACCAGGGTATAAATATAAACCCATGGTGATTGTAATAGGGATCGAACAATCTTACAACAAACCGGCCTTGCGCTAACTTTTCGAGTCTTTAGTCGTGTCGTCGAATTCTTCGAGAGGAATCATCGATCCGTCGACCTCCGTAAGTATCGACAACCTTGTATAATGCTTAGTATCATGCGGTGGATTTATGCTTGATTCAAGAAGGCTTTTCTTGCTAGATCATGAGTCATGCGGTAGGCTAAGGTTTAGCTTGAGGCAAGTTACCGGCTCTATTAGATTTTGGCAAAGGTCTAATAGATTCATTAAGTTACCTTGTGTTTATTTGAGTTTTACTTTATGTTTAATTCATATTAACACTCTTTTGCCCAATCTAGATTGATTAAAGTTTCGGTTTTGATCCCTTTCACGATGAAATCACGTTCCTCTACATAGCCGAATTCGAATCAATCTAGATTGCCACGTGTCGTGGGTTCAAGCTTGTTGATTTTGTATGGATCTTGACAGAGCCGGGTGTCATGCGGTAGATGTAGGTTTTTGGGTCGTTTTAGAACTAATCATCCGGTGGATTAGAGCTCGAAATTGACCTGATAGATCTATCATCGTTGACAAAGTTTGTTCCTTCTTCATGGAACCCGATTCGGCTATTTAGCCGTATTCGGTAATCCCTTCATGAGTGAAACATGTTCGTGACTTTGTTTTAAATAACGAATGCTTTTAGCCTCCCATGTTTAGAGTATATCATGCGGTAGATTGATCTATTCTTGGTTGGTGGTGTGATTTTTAAACAAGTTGTATCATGCGGTGGATTAACTTGTTTGTTTATTATACCTGACGGGTTCGAAAGTACCTAGACATGCGGTAGACTAGTGCTTTTAAACCTATGCATTCTTGTTTACTAGAGATTCACGATCGTGCTTTTCACGTTTATTATACCTCATTCTTGTTAATCGGTTGTGATTAAGTACTGCAACGATCATTTAATTAAAAACCGATCTTTCATCATGGTGACGTCATGCGGTCGGCAGTGCACTCTTTGCATGCTGTTTGCCGATTATATAACGAATGTATCAATTGCCGACAGATAGCTTGTTCATAGCTATATGTCGATCAAAATTGGCTTTGTAAAGCCGTAGATGTGGAACTGTCTGGTATCATCCGGCACGTTCCAGGTTTTAGTCCACTTGGTGTGGATAGGACGGCAACCGACTACAGATTTTGGACTCTTTTTCAGCAGGATTTCTATGCCACAGCTATCATGAAGAAGACCAAAATCACATCAGATGCACAGTACGTGGATTGGGATTACATGAGAAAGCATGACAACCCAGTGTTCAATGAGATCATCAGAGTTTGTTCTGAGAAGAGAATCAAGCATCTCATGGGCTTCAAGCATAGTTGGAACAAGGAAGTCATTGCTCAGTTCTATGCCACAGTGTTTTTCGGTTACTATGAGCAAGAGGATGGCACACAAGAAAGAGCCATGCATTGGATGACAGAAGGTCAGCGTTACCATGTCACATTCTCTGATTTTGCTTCTATCCTTAGAGTTGGACATGAGAGTGATGACACTGTCCGGATACATGATCGAGGAGTTATGGAACCATCTGAGATTAAATTCATGTATCCTAGAGATCAAAATGGCAGTTGGGGAAAGGTGAGTGGTCTTTACACGTACTATGGGATTCTTTACCGTTTGCTTAGAAAGACACTCACACCTAGAGATGGCAACACTTCGGATATTTCGCTCTATATGAGAAACTTGATGTTTTATTTGAGGATTGGAGCGGAAACACCTCCCTTTAGTGTTGCATTTCAATATTTGTGTCCTTGAGACTAACATTTTCTTTTAGTGAACTTGTAGTCTCAATGGTGAGAGAATACTTCTCCCAATTGGAGTTGTCAACTTATCTTGTGATTCATGACGGTAACACGATAGTCATTCTCTTCATGAATCTTGATCTCAATTTGTGTTTTGTCAACTCAACATAGTATAGCATTAAATTCCTTAAATGGTTTAATCTTTCAATATTAGTGCATAAGAATCCTTGCTAATCTCAAAAGCACTAAAATAAGGAATTTGATCTATATTGTGTAACTTCATGATTAATGACCTATGTCTTTCATGCTTTATTTCAAAGTCATTGATTATGAAATCATGTGTTTGTGCACATTAACGTTTTCTCTCTATATTGTTCGGGATGGAGTTTGCAGATCTGGGTCAGTTGTCACAAAAATTGGCATTGATGAGTAACCAAGCGTATGGTTTCAAGAAGGATGGCAGATTTGCAAAACACAATGATGTAGCTGATATTTACAATCAATTCCTCGAAAGAGCAGATCAAGGAGATGAGTATGAGGACAATGAAGAGGTAGCCACAGCAGAGATAGTATGGGGCAAAGAGCCAGTTACAGTGAATCAGAAGTGGATTAAACAGACCAAGGGCACATATGATTTTGATGTGACTAAGGCAGACAAATTGTTTGATTTCCTTGTGAAAGAAGGCCGAATCAAATTACCAGAGGGGCATTCTATGCTTCGGCCTGAAGGAGTGAGAGACAAGAAGTATTGTGGATTTCATAACAGAAATTCTCATTCCATTAATGAATGCAGGATCTTCAGAATGAGGATTCAAAAGGCTATCCAAGAGGGGCACCTGAAGTTTGACAACAGAATGAAATTGGATAGCAATCCCTTCCCTCAGAATATGATTGGGTTTTCAATCAACATGGTGAATGCTGTTGCACCTGAAGAAAAAGGGAAGATGAAAGTTTTGACTTCAAAAAGGGCAAAACAAAGTGGCTCAGTTGACCCTGCTCGGCAGGTTACAATTGAACGAATTCACAAGAAAGAACCTTGTTCCTCGATTTGAAATTGGAGAATCTTCTAAGCCAAGGATTACTACACGTATTCTCCTCAATAAGTGGCAACGTCAGCAAGAAAAAGAGCGCCATCAGAGGCGAAAATATGAAGAGGAGAAAAGAAGATACGAAGAAGAAAGGTATAGGGAAGAACAGGAGGAATATGCTCGAGAACAAGAGCGTGCACATTGGGGGTGTGCATTCTTCAGACATTGTTGGAACGAGGGTTTAAAGCTTCCTACATGGAGTAATTGTCCTGAATGCAATGATAGACATGATGAATATAGGCAGGATACTGTCAATCGCTGATCTGTCCATAAAAGAATTGGCAAGATACATCCTAGTGATGATCGGCGTTTTGATGATCAACCAAGAAAGAGGTATGCTGATCATAGGTGGATTGATCATGAAGAAGAGGAAGATGATCGTGGGTATGTATGGCAAAAAGGACAGTGGTGCCCACCTAGTTTGAGGAAGAGTCAAAAGAGAAGAGTGCAGCGCCTAAGAAATCAAGAACTGATGCAGGCAGGGACTAAGATGAAATCAATATGGCGCCCAAAAGACAAACCTGATGAACAGATCAGCATCTTTGGTCAACAAGTGGACAAGCCTTAATAAACCAGCTAAGAATCGCCACATGAAGCCACTATACTTAAGGGGTTTTGTCAATGGGAAGCTATTAACTAAGATGTTTGTTGATGGTGGAGCTGCTGTCAATGTGATGCCATACACTACATTCAGAAAGCTTGGCATGGGCCCTGGAGATTTGACACCAACAAGCATAATGATTTTGCTGGAAATCCTTCAGACACTAAAGGGTGCGTACATGTGGATTTGATGATTGGGTCTAAAACTCTGCTTACAACCTTCTTTGTTATTGAGGGCAAAGGATCATATAGTTTGTTGCTTGGAAGAGATTGGATCCATGCAAATTGTTGTATTCCATCTACCATGCATTAGCAGCTTGTTCAGTGGATAGATGATGAAGTAGAAATTGTCCAAGCAGATGATTCAATAAGCGTGGCTAACGTGGAACCAGCTTTTTGGGAGTATCAAGGTATAGATTGCTTTTCAGGCAAAGATTGACGAGAAGGTCCTATTGAACCAGTCAGCGGTGATCAACAGCCGATCAAAGTAGTCGGCTCTCATAGTAATTTTTGATTGAGAATCCAATTGATGGGACTGACGGGAAGTTAGGACGTGGATTTGTGTCGGCTGATATGCTAGAAGAAGTGGACATTGGAGATGGTGACAAGCCAAGGCCGACATTCATCAGTGCTAACTTGGATTCAGTTTTCAAAGAAAAGTTGATTAAATTATTAAAAGAATACAAAGACTGTTTTGCTTCTAGTAATCTTTCAATCTCTTCTTTCACATCGGCCAACACTTCTTCCTTGTAGATTTTTCGGGGTGGTTGCTTGTAAGGTCTGTATCCAGGTTTGATACCCCGAAAAATCTACAAAGAAGAAGTGTTGGCCGATGTGAAAAAAGAGATTCAGAGATTACTAGAAGCAAATTTCATTCGGCCATGCAAATATGCAGAATGGATCTCTAATATTGTTCCTGTCTATAAGAAAAATGGAAAAATGAGGGTTTGCATAGACTTTAGAGACTTAAACAAGGCTACACCCATGGATGGATATCCAATGCCAATTGCTGACTCATTAGTTGATGCTGCTGCTGGATACAAAGTGCTCAGTTTCATGGACGGTAACGCAGGATACAATCAGATTTATATGGCATTGGAAGATATAGTAAAGACAGCTTTCAGATGTCCTGGACACATAGGGTTGTTTGAGTGGGTTGTCATGACCTTTGGATTGAAAAATGCCGGTGCAACTTATCAAAGGGCTATGAATTATATTTTTCATGAGTTGATCGGCAAGATTGTGGAAATATATATTGATGATATGGAACAAATTCGCTGGAAAAATCTTCGGTTCCCGAATAGCCGATTTGAAGTGGGCGAATCCTTTAAACCTAGAGTTACTACACGTATTCTCCTCAACAAATGGCAGCGTCAGCAAGAAAAAGAGCGTTTTCAAAGGCGTAAATACGAGGAGGAGAAAAGAAGGCGCGAAGAAGAAAGGTTTGAGGAAGAACAAGAAGAGTATGCTCGAGAGCAGGAACGAGCGCATTGGGGGTGTGCATTCTTCAGACACTGTTGGAACGAAGGTTTAAAGCTGCCTACAAAGAATAACTGTCCTGAGTGCAATAATGGGTATGTCGAACATAGGCAAAATGTTGCCAATCGCCATACGTGGCGGCCGATGCCCAAACTATTGGATCGGCCCTCATACAAGAATTTGAAGGGAAGGAAACATTAGTTGCATACCTTAGCCGAAAATTGCTAGATCCTGAAACAAGATATTCGGCTATAGAGAAGCTTTGCTTATGTGTTTATTACTCATGTACAAAGTTTCGGCACTACTTGTTTAATGCCAAATGTGTTGTATATTCGAAATTTGATGTGATTAAGCACATGTTGTCTATGCCAATTTTAAATGAAAGGATTGGCAAATGGATTTTAGCCTTATCTGAATTTGAGTTGAGGTTTAAATCGGCAAAGGCTGTCAAGGGGCAGATTATTGCTGATTTTATTACTGAACATCATGATTCATCAATTAGTCTGCTTGAAATTACTCCTTGGGTGTTATTCTTTGATGGATCTTCATGTGACAAAGGTGGTGGAGCAGGTATTTTATTAATTTCACCCAAAGGAGAAACATTGAGTTTGCTATTCCCATTCAATCTACTGTTACTAACAATCAGGCTGAGTATGAGGCATTACTCAAAGGGCTAGCATTACTCAAAGGACTCCAGTACTTGAAAGAAGCAAGGGCCATTGCAGTTGAAATTTTTGGAGACTCGGAGCTAGTTATAAAACAATTGAATGGTGAATATGAATGCAAAAATAATATCCTAAGGAATTACTATGAAAAATGCAAGCAAATATTGAAGGGCTTTCGATCAGTAATTCTACAACACATTCCTAGAGGGGATAATGGAGAGGCAAATAGATTGGCCCAAAGTGCATCAGGTTACAGAGAAAATCAAGAGGTATTTGCTACTGATGACTGTGCTTTCGGGAGCAGTTTGGCAGAAGGTGATTGGAGGAAAGAAATTGCCGATTATTTGGAGAATCCATCCCAGAAGGTTTCTAGAAGACTCAGGTATAAAGCTATAAAGTTTGTTCTTCTTGATAAAGATTTATATTATAAATCCCTGGACGGAGTATTATTACGTTGCTTAAATCAAGAAGAAGCAAAGAAGTTGGTAAGCGAGGTGCATGATGGATTGTGTGGAGCACATCAGTCAGCTTACCGAATGAAGTGGGTTATTAGAAGAACTGGTTATTATTGGCCGACAATGTTGGAAGATTGCTTTGAATATTATAAGGGATGTCAAGACTGTCAGAAATTTGGAAACATTCAGAGAGTTCCAGCATCGGCTTTGAATCCCATTATCAAGCCATGGCCATTCAGAGGATGGGGAATAGATTTGATTGGCCAAATAAATCCTCCATCGAGCAAGGGGCATAAGTTTGTACTTTTAGCAACAGATTATTTTACCAAGTGGGTTGAGGCGATTCCATTGAGAAAGGTAGCATCAGAAGATATGATTGAATTTGTCAAAGAGCACATCATTTACAGATTTGGAATTCCTCAGACAATTACCACAGATCAAGGGACTCAATTTTGTCTTCAGAATTTAGAGATTTTGCTGAAAGTATGGGGATCAAATTATTGAATTCTTCTCCTTATTATGCCCAAGCTAATGGTCAGGCAGAGGCTTCTAACAAGATTATGATTAAAATTATACAAAAGAAGATTGATCAGAAGCCAAGAAGGTGGCATTCGGTACTCAATGAAGCATTGTGGGCTTATTTCTAACAAAATTATGATCAAGATTATACAAAAGAAAATTGATCAGAAGCCAAGGAAGTGGCATTCGGTACTTAATGAAGCTTTGTGGGCTTACCGAATGGCTCCTCATGGGGCAACAAAAACGTCTCCTTATGAACTAGTGTATGGACATCATGCCATTTTGCCATGGGAATTACAAACAGAGTCAAGGAGAATACAGTTGCAGAAAGATTTAAGTTCTAAAGATTACAGTAACTTGATGATGGACGAATTGGAAGATTTGCATATGATTCGTCTCAAAGCATTGGAAAATATTGAGAAAAATAAGATGCGAGTTGCCAAATATTACAACAAGAAGGTAAAAGTCAGGCAATTTGCAGAAGGAGATTTGGTTTGGAAAGCGATATTGCCGATTGGAACCAAAGAGTTTCTGGGATTTTTGATACATGAAGGAGGAATAGGAGTTGGCAACTTTAGGGTGGTCAGATGCGTGCCTGGAAATGCATACATTTTGAAAACTTTACTGGGGGAAGAATTCACCGCTGCTATAAATGAAGATATTTGAAGAAATATTATCCTAGCATTGAGATTAATCGTTGATTAAGACACAAATTGCTAGAAATAATGGAAACAGCCGGCATTCGGGAAGGAGCCGCCTTCAGAGCAAAAAATTCCAACAAAAGGAAAATGGCCAATACACCGCCTTCAGAACAAAAAATTCCAACAAAAAGGAAAATGGCCAATACCAGAATGTATTGCCCTTAGTGCGCACAAATTACATCATGAGCTTAACAAGTTTGTCACAAAAGGGATGCAAAAGATGAGTTTTATTGCCGAAATTCCATGAATCCCTAGTACAAACTACTGGAAAAGCCTGTTCAAAACAGACTGGGGATGAATAGAATCGGCAATGGCAGCACCATGGCCATCAAGACGATCAATGGAGGCGTCAATGTCATCGATGTCTTCTGGCTTGCTGTTGGCGAAACCTACCGGCATCCTGGAATAGTCAGTGCCGGTGTGCGTCGACATGGCAACGAGACCCGTAGCAACGCCCAGGCGAACGCCATGGGAGGCCAGCCATGGAGGGCCACCTCATCGACACGGCCAGCCACCGCACCAAGGCGAGCCTCTGGTGTGTCCCCTTGGGCGTTCACCTTGTTCGCCAGCTCCTCCACCAGCGCCTTCAGCCGATTGAGCTCGGCGTCACGATCTGCGAAGTTACAAAGGAGCAACAGATTAATATCATTTGAAAAACAGATTGAAATTGAGCAGATTACAAGACTCACCGTCGATGGCTTCGAGCAACTGTTTCTGCTCGTGCTGCCACTCAAGGTCCGCAATCCCAGCTTGCTTGGAGATGACCTCCAGCTCATGGCGAGATTCGTCGCGCTCCCTCCTGAACCGGCGAGCATCGCTATCTGAATAGCGAAGATCATCCGATTCAAGAGTTCGATTGGACGAACTGGAAGAATCGGCCGCTGCAGCCGGAACCGCAACTGGAGCCGCAGCCGGAGCTGCAGCAGGGACCACAGCTGGAGCCGCAGCCGGAGCAGCGGCAGGGTTCCACTGGATTAGCCTGAAAAAGCAAGGGTTTGTTAAGAAAGAGCGAAATATTGGGGAAAGAATGAAAAGAGGCAGACAATCATCACCTGCGGCGAGCGCCAGCGCAGCTTCCTTCGGGCTCGTCGGCAGCCGGTCGCCTCCCGTTGGCCATTGAGGTTTTCTGGAGTTTACTGTGCTTGGGGAAAAGAAGAGCTCGAACTGGCAAGACGAGGAAGACGAAAGATTTGGTGAGAGGCTAGCGGCACTCGATATCTTTATTTATAGAACTGACGAAGAGATCGTGGCCGAGAGATCGTGGCGCGTATCCCAAAAGTTCGGGAGGTGGAAAGGGTTCTCAAAGCTGAACGGTTTCGGTTTCGTTTGGGATTCATGCTGATGTCACATTCGGTTTGGCCAAATTCGGCTGTATTGAGTTTTTCGGGACTGACACTATAGAAGCAGCATTGCCGAATGAGTTATTCACGGTGGAACAAAACAGAAGTAAAGATGACAAAAGTGCAGAGATAATCAAGCATTCGGCTATTAAGCTGTTTGTTACAATTATACACCCAGGTATTTTGAAATTACATCTTTGGCATTCAAAATCATATGACTAATATCTTCCAGCAGCTTGTTGTCGGCCTCTTGGGTCTGAGCCAAGGAAGAAAGTTTGGTCTTCAGTTGCTTTTCTTCGTTCAAGGCTGCTGAAGCTTCCTTTCGTATTTTCTTGGCTAATTCGGGAAGATCAGCTATTTGCTTCTCATCAGCTTCAATTAAGGAGAGGATTTCTTTCAATTTTGCTTGATTTTTTTCTGATAGGGCTTGATTAGAAGATGTCTCTTCTCCTTGTTCAACAATTAAATCATCCAGAGCAAATGAGTAGCTAGATGATGAAGCAGGTTTTCCTGAAAAGAAATTCTTGATGAATTAATAATGATTTATTGGGAAATTGAGAAGATTGAATGGCCTTATTTACCTCTGTTCTGATTTCCTGAACGGGAGAAAGAGGCTGCTCAAGTTCAGGGGCAAGATCTTGCATGCCATGCTGAGGAGAGATTGGGGGATCTCTTGGTGAAGATGGAGCTTCTGGTTGAGGAGGAGTCGATGAAGCTAGAATGGAATCCTGATGAGAGGAAGAACTCTCCAAGTTTTGTTCCAGTGGGATTTTTTCTGCAAATTAACAGGGGATAAATGCTGGTGTAAATAAATGAATGAGATGGTAAAATCTATACCAGTTGATGGAGCATCGGCAGAGTCTGTGGTAGTTGCTGATTGCTGAATCTGAACCTGAAAATCATGGGGATAGAGATGAACAAAATAAAAAAGGGGCATTACACTTAGAAGAGGAGATTTTTGACCTGAGCAACTCTTTTGCTGCTTGTTCTCTTCTTTTTCGCAGCTGAAGGGGCAGGTAAAAAAGAGGTCTTCCTCTTGGCAGAAGTTGGCATGACAAGAATGGGGTCTAAAGTAGCCTGCCTAGACATCAGTTGAGCCAAAGTAGAGGATTGATGCCCCAAAGCAGATATTGGACCTGCAATCTTATAGGAGATTGTTCTGGCAAGAGGGGCAGGTACTATGTCCTGCAAAATGACAGAATTAGAATCAACAAGTGAATATTATTATTGGAGCAGATAAAGAGTGAACATATTACCTCTGAAATTGGCTGGTAATCAGGCATAAGCTCGAGGGATGCAAAAGATGAGTTTTATTGCTGAAATTCCAT
>OAMR01000500.1:547326-580087 GCA_900205405.1 Echinochloa crus-galli | reverse complement strand
CGATTCGGCAAAGGCATTCTGCGGTCGGGATTTTGTAACCTGAAAAAGGGATGAGCATGACAAAAGAAGCATTGTATTTAAGGGAAGAGACTATCACCTGAATGAGTTTTCTGTTGGTTGTTCTTTTCTTCTTAGGAGCTGAAGGAGCAGGCAAAGAAGGGGTTTTTCTCTTGGCAAAAGATGGCCTGGTAATAATTGGATCTAGATTGGCCTGTCTGGACATCAACTGAGCCAAGGAAAGGGATTGACACCCTAAAGCAGATATTGGGCCTGCAATCTTGTATTGAATAGCCCTGGCAAGAGGGGCAGGTGCTATGTCCTACAAAATAACAGAGTTATAATAAAAGCAGAATTGTTATTAAAGCCAGATAATGATTGAACAACATTACCTCTGAATTTGGCTGGTAGTCAGGCATCAACTCAAGGCAGAAGGGATGGATTGGCATGTTGAAGATGTGATCATGAAATTCTTGCCACCAGAAGGTGAAAGAAGGATGAACAGATGTTATTGGCACAAAAGGCTCAGGTGCATAGATGGTTGTGCAGCATCTGTAGTCAAAAATCTTTCTTGTCTCAGTGGAGTCTGTGACAATCTCCCTAGGCTTGAGGAATTCATGGAGAAATAATCTTGGTGGCACTTGGCCACAGCCTAATTGCCTGGCCATCATATTCGGCTGATAGTACTCAAAAGTGCTCTGAACCAGCCTCCCTCCACAAAATTCGGCTGGCAGAATACAGGGCCGAATGAAAGAATTAAAAATAGCTGCAGATTTAGCATCCACACATCCAGTGTCAAAACTAAACTCACAAGGAAGAGTGAGGTTGTCATTATCAGAATAAGGGAACCAAAGAGGATCAGCAAAGCCTTTGGAGAAAAGCTCAAAGAGTTCACCAATACTCTTGTCCACAGATACAGTAGAAGCAGCCTCTCCATAGGTTTGACAGCCTTTGGTGCTTTGAGGTTCCCCTTCCTTGTAATTTCCCCTTTTTACAATCACCATGGGTTCATATTTATACCCTGGTCTTGACACGATTCCTAGTCGACTACGATTACAAAACGTTTATTTCCAAAGAAATACGTCGAAATGCCGTATTCATCTTGCATTTTTTACCACTGATGGAGCATGTGATAGACACTTCCCAGCAGGTATTTACCAAGAGGTATGAGTGTACCAGCAGCCAAATCTTCAGCCATCACAATATGATTCAGAGTTGGCTCGTTGGCTTTGTCACAAAAGATGAATCTACACAACCACATGTTCAGAAAGGCCCTGTACTCAACATCGGACAGAGGACCGTCAGACATATAATTCTGGATATATTTCTTATATCTAACTCCTGTCTTCACTCCTGTCTGCTTGGAGGAACCTTTGTACTTATATGGATGCACGGGCTCCGTAATGTTCAGGCCGGTCATCATGTAGACATCGGCCAAGGTTGGAGACATTGGTCCATGGCCAAAAAGAAAAGCGTTTACGCCATTAGACCAAAAGTGACAGGCTGCAATCAGAAGATTCTCATTCCTAGGAGTTTCAGCTAAAGACAATTCCAAGCCATGAGAGATGTGAAGATTGTCCCAGTTCGTCGCTAAGGGGCTTTTATCATTGAAAACCCTCCTGTACCAATCTCTCCAACCGGCAATTGGGGGCAGTGAGGAGATAGCGGCACTCGATATGTTTATTTATAGAACCCGCAGAGGAAATCGTGGCCAGAGATCGTGGCGCGCATCCCAAAAATTCGGAAGGTGGAAAGCCCACGAACCGAGCGGTTTCCGTGTCGTTTGGGATTCATGCTGATGTCACATTCGGTTGATCAAATTCGGCTGTACTGAGCTTTTCGGGACTAATACTATAGAAGCCAGCGTTTGCCGAATAAGTCATTCACAATGAGACAAAGCGGAAGTAAAGCAATGCCGAATGAGTTTAAGGGAAGTGAAATTTACTCGGAGGGCTTGATCTTGGTCCGCCATTTGGGGATTGAAGCTTGAAGAAGTTGATGAGCTAGGGTTTGGATCTAGGTGAGCTCCGAAGATTCGAGCGGAAAGAATGGATGCTGAACAAATTCAATCTAGAGATGCTGCGGATTTCTAGTCAATTCCGAGATAAATTGTTTCTTATCCCGAAATTGAAGGGGCATGTGTTAACACAAAAAATTGGCACCAGGAAGAGGCTGACTTGTGGGCCGGAATTGGTTAAAAAAAATATATCGTTCGGAAAGGTAAGTTTTCTTCAAGAACATTCGGCAGAGGCATTTTTGTGGTCGGGAGTCCGTCGTCGATTCGGCAAGAGAGCTACTCTATGGGAAGCATTCGGGAGCGCGTGATGACGTGGATCGAATATAAGGAAGAAGCCGATTTGATGAAGAATATGAGATGAATACGGCGCGTCAACGTATTTCTTTGGAAATAAACGTTTTGTAATCGTAGTCGACTAGGAATTGTGTCAAAACCAGGGTATAAATATAAACCCATGGTGATTGTAATAGGGATCGAACAATCTTACAACAAACCGGCCTTGCGCCAACTTTTCGAGTCTTTAGTCGTGTCGTCGAATTCTTCGAGAGGAATCATCGATCCGTCGACCTCCGTAAGTATCGACAACCTTGTATCATGCTTAGTATCATGCGGTGGATTTATGCTTGATTCAAGAAGGCTTTTCTTGCTAGATCATGAGTCATGCGGTAGGCTAAGGTTTAGCTTGAGGCAAGTTACCGGCTCTATTAGATTTTGGCAAAGGTCTAATAGATTCATTAAGTTACCTTGTGTTTATTTGAGTTTTACTTTATGTTTAATTCATATTAACACTCTTTTGACCAATCTAGATTGATTAAAGTTTCGGTTTTAATCCCTTTCACGATGAAATCACGTTCCTCTACATAGTCGAATTCGAATCAATCTAGATTGCCACGTGTCGTGGGTTCAAGCTTGTTGATTTTGTATGGATCTTGACAGAGCCGGGTGAGAGAAATCTCAAGTTTCCTTTTAGGGTGCGTTTGGATGTAAATATTGAAAGACTTGGCATTGAATTGGGTTTAATACCAATTCAGCCATGGTATTGAAATGACCGCAATTCAAATGTTATTGTTTGGATGGTTATTGTATTCCTTTTTAGAATCGTAATATCTTTCATCTTGGTGACGTCATGCGGTCGGCAGTGTACTTCTTACATGCTTTGCCGATTATGTAATGAACGCTTTCAATTGTTGACAGATAGCTTGTTCATAGCTATATGTCGATCAAAATTGGCTTTGTAAAGCCGTAGATGTGGAACTGTCTGGTATCATCCGGCACGTTCCAGGTTTTTATCTAAACATTTTCTTCCTTTGTGAGTTTCAGGGAAAATTGACTGGCACGCTCTGGATTCAAACGTTCACGTGTGAAGCTAGCTAATTCGGCTTGCTGTGTGCTTGGCGTGAACTGCAGATTTTACGTCAACAAGCAGATCCTTGAAGACTTCAATCTGGTGTTGCTATGTCCGGAGTACATTTGCTTTCACAAGAGGTGTGCAGCTTGACAGTACGGTGATCAACACATTTATGCAGCTTGAGGGCAAGCTGCTCTTTAAGAAGGGGGGATGTTAGGACCCAACCTCCTGTGGGCTGTTCAGGTTAGGCATGTTGGGCCGTCTCACTGGGCCTGGCCCATGTAATAGGGAAGTCTACTTACATGCTGAGAGAGAGAGGAGAGGTATCAATTATCATGTAACAGAAACATTCTATTCTTCCTGAGGCGAAGCTGCCCTCTGCTCTTCGGTTCTTCTTCCTGTACTTGCTTGTTCTTCCCAGACCCTCCCCTTCTAGCTCCGATTCCTGCTCTCTGCTGTTCAATCCTAGCCCACTACCCTGCTGCTGCTAACAAGGTTCTTCCCCGCCTGCACGCCGTCGAGATCCACCCCGGGGTCACCGAGGTCGTCGTTCGGGACCTCTCCTTTGGCAGCGCCCACGCGGAGACCCAGGCAGCTGCTCGCGAGATCCAAACCGCCGGCAGCCACTTTGCGTTGTGGGTTCGCGCATCGTCTGTTGGTGAGTTCGCCTCCCACCTGCTGTCATGCTTGTATTTCGGTTAAGTCATATTAAAAAGTTTGCTGCACGGGGACTGGTAGCTACAGAAATGGCTCGCATATACAGTCTGTTACCATGCAAATCTCTTTTTTTTTCTGTGGCCATGAGTTCAACTGAACATATATGTTAATCACCTGAACAGATAAAAAATTATGGAACGTCTTTCACTTGCAACCTATGCTTGATCAGAGGTATTATAGCAAGAGATGGAAATTTTTAATCCAGAGTCCTAAAGTTCAAGTTTTTTTTCCTCCAAAACATGCAACACTTGCTTAATTCCCGTTTTAGTTGCCACTGATATTTTTCATGATCCTTCTTGTAATTGCAGTATTTTCTCTGAAATTGGTCCCTGCATTTGATTCCCCTCGTTCCTTGATCTGTAGGATCCAGAGCCGGAAGGCTGTGAGTCTCCTGCTTGATAGCTCCCCAAGCTTTTGTCTTTTCAGAAGCACAAGAGCACAAAGGCCTAAATTCTGAGTTATGGCATGTGCCTGCCCTGATGTTGTTGGTTGCCTGTGGTAGTCGTGTATTTTCCTCATCACAAGGCATGCAATGTCTTTTAGAGTTAATATTGGAACAATCAGTAGGCTGCCTAACACACACACACACAGAGGCATATTGTTTGCATCAGTGCCTTTGATGATCTAATTTGCATGAACATTAGGTTAATTATTTGGTGCATTGACATATATTATCATGTATCAAGTGAGTTATCTGAACTGAAAATTGCATAACTGTTACTACGTTTTTCTATATATTTTAAATTATCAGTTTTATTTGTATGTCAAGAATAAATTAACACTTTTTGTTAACTGTTACTATGTTAACGTGGATATACAAATCTCATGTCAAATCTTAACATATTTCTACTATTGTCACCAAAAAAATAAGCTTCATATTCATTGTTTGACACTTGCTTTATTGTTCTACTTCATTTTTTTAAATTAAATTTGCAGAGTGAACAACCGAGGCAATCTGTATTGGAGAAAGTATAGGCGAAGCAATTTGTGGCACTTGCTTCTATTGAAGACAAGATACTAAACAAATTACGGGACAAAGAGACTGAAGTGGAGACCATTAACCAAAAAGAAAATCTGAACTTAAGTACCTGATTAAGCTGTTGCCAGTGGAAGTAAACCAAGAGCATGATCGATGCACTCAAGTAACTTGGAACAGGTATGTGCTCATCTACGGCTATGATATACTAATTTTCCCTTGCTCTATGATATACTAAACCTTTAGGACCATTGGTGGTGATATATTGATATCCCTTCATTTGAATGGAAAAGCACAACAGAATGCCCCTTTAGTTCAAGCATACTTGGTTATCAATAACAGATGGTGAATGAATATAGCAATTGGTGAGTATTAATTTGTCCAATAAATTTTAGTTGGTCATCAGTTTCATGTGGTTTAATCCAAAAAATGCAGAGTAGTTATTTCTTAGGGAAGTTCGGAGATAGCTTTGCGGTTTAATCTAAAAATGCAGTGTAGTTATTTCTTAGGGGAGTTACGAGATAGCTTTGTTGACTTACATTTCCTTAATTGTTAGTAGGATATAAGTGTCAAAGCATTTTTACAGTAATGTTATACCTTGCCTCTTCATTAAACTCGTCAGTTTATATAGTGACTTATGATTATTATTGAACACATGCAACGGGGAGCTTTGTGAAAAGATTACTGAGCACAGGCAAGCATCGACCTATTTGCAAAAAATAAGGTTGTGACTTTTTATAATATTTTTTTACATAGAATTCTCTAATCTTTATTTTTGCAATTATGAAATAAGGATCCGGAGGAGGGTGACACAGGTAGTTTGGAGCTCTTGAAATGAAAGGGGAGTTAGTTTCATTTTTGCCATGAAAAAATATAGGCACGTTGAGTCCTTTTACAGCCCACACTCTCGTGTGTTTCAAAAGTTGTCTTTCAAATGTTGTTCAGTTCAGTTCTCTGAACTGTCTTGAAGGGTCCTATCTGAATAGGTAGTTTAGGTACGTCCAGTATTTAAGCTTTGAGTATCGTCTTTTGGTTGTTAGCTATCATGTAGAGCACATCTTCCTTCTATTCCCAAGTACTTGTTTCAAATTAAAATTTGACTCCTCTGGTACATTGTTGTAACACTAATGGAACCAGGAGCAACAACTCATGTGTATGGTCATGAATAGGGTCTGGTGTTTTGATTTAAATAAGCAGATTATTGTGTTTAAAATGTTATTCATTCTTTTCAGCAAACAAAGGCAGTTGAATGGAGCAAACAGGTGATGGGACCTTCTGAAGTCACCCTTTGCTGATCAAGTGATGAGATCGTTTTGAAGTCACCCTTTGCTAATCAAGTTCTTAATTTCTTTATCAAATTAACCTATGTTGAAACAATCGGCTGTTGTAAACTTATTACTATTTCAGTATTATGTTTGTCATGAATTGTAAATGCATAATTATTATTGATCCTGTATTATATTGTTTTAAATTATTGGTGATACAAATAGATGACCCTGTATTATGGTGGTAATAGAGACATGAACTTTTGGCAACCAAAACATATTCGAAGCAACAACGGAGAAAACATTTTACAACTAATCAAACTTGGTGGCATTACCGTGCTTCACCTATAGCCTCCAATCGATTTTGGTGGTAATATAATGTTCCACCTATAACAACCATCCCTAATGCGTGGCAATAGAGGATACCACCTATAGCACTGTAATCGACTTTGTGGTAATAGAAGGAACCAGATATAGCACCCAAATAACTTTTGTGGCAATAGAGGACACCACATATAGCACTGAAATCAACTTCGTGGTAAATATAGGGACACCCAAAACACTTTAGTGTCAATACAGGTGCTTGCCCTATAGCAACCATAACTAGAGTGTAGCAATACAGTACTTTGCAACGCAAGATTTTACGAATTGCAACGTGTTACGTACGACGCAATTGTGAACCTCTGGCAACACCAGATGCGTCGCAATATGACAATTTGCAACCAACACGAGCGAGCCCTTAGATGCTACTTGCAACGCCTCATTGTGTTGTAATAGAAAAAATGCTGCAACGACAAAAAGACATGCGTCGCTACAGGTTAATGCAGCGGCACATTTAGCTGCGTTTTATTACGAAAACAAATGGTTGCAATTGCGGCTATTGCAACCAAATAGGCCATATTGCAACTCATTTCATGTGTTGCGTTAGGGGGAAAATCTAGTAGTGCCCCCACCGGCGAGCAAGCGATCCACACCTTCGGCAGCTACTGCACCACTACCGTCTAAACCATCTTCTGTGCGTTCTTCAGATTCAGGTAAAAATCCTTTGCAGGAGGGCAGAAGCAAGTGTACCACCTCGACGCCACGCACTTCCAACATTCAGTGCCACCGCTGTCATGGGATTGGCAACATGCAGAAGGATTGCCCTAATCAACGAACATATATTGCTATGGATGATGGCTACATCAGTACCTCCGATGTTGAAGATGATGGCAACGATGACGGTGACGACGAGGCGGGCCACGTCTTTAGTAGTAAAGACACGGTGCTTTACAGGAACATCATTGTACACCGAGTGCTTAGTACACAAGTCCAGCAACCTGAGAAGCTTCAACGACATAACTAGTTCTACACGTTTTTCGTCATCAACAATCATCAAGCTTGTGTCATTATTGATGGAGGTAGCTGCAATAATTTGGTGAGTTCTGATCTGGTCAAGAAGCTTGGCTTGTTCACATGCCCACATCCACATCCATATCATATTCAGTGGTTAAATGATTCTGGTACAGCTAAGGCAAGAAAAACTTGTAGAGTTTCATTTTTCATTGGTTCCTGTGCTGATTATGTAGATAAATACACCTTCATGCATAAAGGATAGAAAATTACTTTGGTGCCTTTGACCCCTGCTGAAATTAAACAAGCTAATAAGGAACGCACTACTAGTTCGAATGATGTTGAATCTAAAAATCAGCAAGTTGCTAATTCGACTTTTCCACCTAAAAAGGATAAGACTACACCTTTCTCTAAAGCCAAGGGGATTAAATTGTAGGGTGGTGTTATGCTTGAAACTAAATGTGATCTTGCTAAAATTTCTGATGATGACATGTGCTATGCTTTGGTATGCAAACGAGTTTTGGTTTCCATTGATGATATTCTTAGCTTGATTCCTCCTGCTGTCGCTAACCTTTTGCAGGAATATGAGAATGTTTTTCCAGCCGAGATACCCGCAGGACTGCCACCTATGAGAGGGATAGAGTATCAAATTGATTTGATTCCGGGTGCAACTTTGCCAAACCGTGCTGCCTATATAACCAGCCCTAGAAGACTAAGGAAATTCACCGACAAGTCCAAGACCTTTTGGACCGCGGGTATATACGTGAGAGCCTTAGTCCTTGTGCCGTTCCTGTACTCTTGGTTCCAAAGAAAGATGGTACTTGATGTATATGTGTTGATTATAGAGTTGTCAATAATATTACTATTCGATATCATCGTCCTATTCGTAGGCTAGACGACATGCTTGATGAGTTGTGTGGTTCTATAATTTTCACAATGATTGACGTGGGTAGTGGCTACCACCAAATTAGAATGAACCTTGGAGATGAATGGAGAACTGCTATCAAGTCAATTTGGAGGTAGCCACTACGCAAGTCAATCTTTGTGAAAATTATAGAACCACACAACTCATGAAGCATGTCGTCTAACCTAGGAATAGGATGACGATATCGAATAGTAATATTATTGATGGCTCTACAATCAACACACATACACCAAGTACCATCTTTCTTTGGAACCAAAAGTACAGGAACGGCACAAGGACTTGTCGCTGAATTTCCTTAGTCTCCTCGGGATTGGTTCTATAGGCAGCATGGTTCGGCAAAGTTTCACCCAGAATCAAATCAATTTGATGCTCTATTGCTCTCATAGGTGGCAATCCCGGGGTAGTGTTGGCACTTCTTACAATCCAATATCAAGATTGAGAATCCCGATACTGAAGTAAGGAGTGTTTCAGTTGTTTTCCTTATGGCTTAGTAAAATATATGAATATTATGCAAGCGCACAGAATTATTGCTAAAGCACTTCACCAGGGAAACTTTGGCGATAATACTAGCAAACACATATTCGAGATTATCAGAGAAGGGTACACGACTGGACAAGTCAGGGGATAACAGTATTGGATAGGAGTGGATATACCATGACACACAACTCAAGGGTAGCTCGGGTAGGAAAGAGAGGGACTAGCTAGTTGGGAGGACAACGAGAAGAGGTAGAGGACTCCTGGGTACTTTGTCTATCTATGTCACTCAGGTTTAGAGATATAGCAGGTGAAGAACCAGCTCTTAGAGGTCAAGGATAACTCTATTGTCTTAGCATCGGGACAAGACACTAGCAACTCCAGAAAGGGATGAGAAGGGGAGCTGCCACCACCTTAGGGGGGTTTCCTACAGGCCGAGACGAACGTAATGGGCTACGTAGGCTGTATATGGCTGTCACCACCTAACGGCTACCACCTCCGTACACTCAGGGGCAAACCAAAGTCACTGTCTAGTCTTCGAACCACTCCTACACTAGTCAACAACTACTTACTCTTCTAGCAAGAGCAAGCAACCCTGTCAATACTCCCAAATGACAATTCACCGAAAGTGTGAGCAGGATCAAAGAACCAACTAAGACAAAGATTTAAACAAGATCTAGAAGAACCAGAGCAACAACTAACTATAGTCTAGACACGATATAAATGAAACTAGAATAAAGTAGAAGCAAGGTATAAATGACACAGACAAGATGACAAAGATAACTATACTGATAGCTCAAAGTCTTACAAAAGTAAAAGGAAAAGATATGCAATCGAAATCTGACAGATTTCTACAAAACAAATCTGTCATATTTGATTCTACAGAACGAGTCCATCAACAACCCGAAATCCATTAAGGATTCCAATCATCCGAACAGGCTGAGCATCACATAATGCCCGATATAAATGACAAAGGCAAAGTGATAAAGTTAACTATATTGATACTCAATGTCTTACAAAAGGTAAAGTAAAAGATACAAGAGCTTATACCAAAGCTTCTGCAAATGACTCTGGAACCTCCGAGGCACAGCTCGACTCAACTCTAACTCCCAACTAAACTATCCTAACTCTACTAGAACAAGTAGAAAGTGAGCTCCTTGGCTTGGTGTGCGCTATACAAGTGAATGACCCCTCTATTTATAGCATGGACAGGTCGGTGGAGGTAGAGTGGCAGCCAAGGGATTGAGGAGGCGATGCCCGGCCAATTCGGCCGAATCTTGCAGATTCGGGCAAACCGCCATGGTTCGGCCGAACCATGGGATGCACCGCCTTGTTCTCCTACGGCATAGATCTTGGACTGGGAGGCGGTTTGGCAGTTGGGGTCGGTTCGGCCGAAGGCCTGGCTTCGGCTGAATTGGGCTTGGCCCATGGCCGGCCTCAGCTGCACCACCTTTGCCTCCTGGACCTCCTGGGCTCACTTGGGTTGATGTCCTCTGTGTTGTACTGGCCCAAAGATGTGGCGGTCTCCCACGTGTCATGCATCCTCTTTTGCTTGGTCATTGTTGACGTGGATGTTGGCGGTCTTTACAACCTATTTTCGACCACCAATACTCGAGAATAAAAGAGGATACATGTGACATTCCATGCACTTAGGTTTATTTCTAATAAAATTCAACGAGTTTCGGTGAGTTTCACTTGTGTAGGTACAACAACAAGAAATACGTGCTATAGGGGTCAGAATCGACCGATTCGACCGAACGACTCCGTTCGGCCGGTTACCCCCCTTGGATGTACATGACGTGAAGCACAACCGAGAGGCATCCACGTCAGTGACAACCAAGCAATGAAGATGCACGACACGTGGATGACCGCCACCTCACCTCTAGGCCAAACCAACACGAAGACCGGTAAGAGAAGGAGGCCCATAGCAGTCCAGGACCAGAGGCGGTGCTGGAGGGGCCGGCCACAGGTCAGGCCCAGTTCGGCCGAACCAGGGCCTTAGAATATCCCTGGCCTTAGAATATCCCTGAGATAGCACGAAGGTGGTAGCCGTTAGGTGGTGACAGCCCTATACGGCCTTCGTAATCCATCACGCCTGGCTCGGCCTATAGGATCCCCAAACTTGCACGGTTGCAGGCACCCCTTCTCATCCCTTTGTATGTGTCTCGGGCTCCGTGTCCCAAAGTCGAGGTCTCACCTTATATTGATCTAGTAGAGCTATTTGTCAACCCCCGTATTCTAACCCGAGTAACCCAGATAGACAATACCCAGGAATCCTCTATCTCTCCTCGTTGTCCTCCCAACTAGCTAGTCCGTCTCTTTCATATCTGAGTCTCTCTTGAGTTGTGTGTCATGGTATATCCACTCCTATCCAATACCGTTATCCCTTGACTTGTCTAGTCGTGTACCCCAGTACGGATGCAGCGAATAAAGAATGCAGAATAGCGAAGTTCAATAAGAATAAAAAGTACAAGTCGCAATTGCTGGCTCAGACATGTCCTAGGCATAGCACAACAAGTTGGAACAAGAAACGATGGATAAATCTCACAAATGTAGCCAAAACAGTACTATGTGCAATTGTTTTAATCTTTTAGCAATTTTCCACAATTTCCTTCAGTATTAATAGGAATCATGATTTTTTTATTTTTTCAACTATTTTTTAATATTTTCCTATAAACAAGGATATCGAAAGCTCCAACCACACAAATTTTCAACTTTTTTGGAGCTAGAATGCGGTCTATGGAAAATCAGGAACATTTCCTGAAAACCCGAAAATAACTTGATCAATGTTTTTCTTTATCTTCCTGATATTTTTTGAATTTTTTGACTAGACCAAATAGGCCGAAACTGATGTAAAAAATTGAGCCCAAACGGAGCACCGAGTGAAAGTTATCCCCGTTTTACTGAAGGTACCTCAAGTTATGGTTTTCGCGAGGGGCACAATGCAGCCGAATGCTAGGGTAACTTCCCTCCTAGTGTCTACTCGCCAAGCAAACAATATGTATTCGCCAGATGAAACAAGGAGCAAGTATACAATGCACAAAGGCGATCAGCGCGGCTTGCAACCTATCTAGGGCTTGCGCGGCGAGAGTTCACACAAGGCGGCTAGCGAGGCAAATCGAGCAATGTGCTGGCTCGACTTGTTGTATGGTTAATCGTGGATGAGATAGCGGCGGAAACAAACAAAAGGCGGTTGAACTACGACACGACACAACTAAAACCAGCAACAAGACTCGACCACGGACACAAACTCAACAAAGCGAACCTGAAATGAAATTGCAAATGCTAAACGTGGTTCTAGGATAGCGGAAATTTTTTTGTAAGGAAATTATCTGGACTATAGGTTGAAAGCAAAAGCACGAACCTGACGGTAACCTGTCTCTGAATACCACTTGATGTAGACTAGGGTTCCCGATCTTCTGAAAGGTCCTGATAACTATCGATTTGGAGGAGGCAAAACACAAATCGATCTGGCTTCCGAACAACACGTTAAGCACCCCGCAATCGCAGCACCATGTCTCATCTCCTTAGGTTATCAACCGCCATTGCACGTTTGACCTTGCCAATAAAGCTAATCCTTGCCTGCAAATCAAAGAACACAAACAAGAAAGAGAAAGAATGCAATACAATTGCAGATGAATGATTAAGCACACGAGTTGGGGTCTCACAAAGCGACGAAGCGGTGAAACTGTTCTTAACAGAATAATATAAGAAAAACCCAAACCCTAATGGTTTGCAAAGGCTAGCTAATATAGACACAATGGTCGTGGAAATACCCCTGGTCGCGCCCCTAATGGGCTTTCACACGATACACGGCCCAAAGGCCAAAAGACGGTGATACAGCACCAAAAACATTCTGGATGTCAACTTGTTTCACTGATTCCCGATTCCACCGGACAAATTGTGACATGAAACCGGTGTCATTGGAAAGGTTATCTTTTTAGCTTTCCAAGCATATAAAGAACGTCCAAATCCGAGCCCGTATGCGACCTGGGCGTCCGATTTAATGGTGACTCCTCACGGTCTCCGAGGTGGACTCGAAGTCGACTTGATTTGGGCCTCCATCTTGCCTTGCACGCCCTTGCTGGTCGTTTCCCCCTGAAGGCCTTCTCCAACTATCCTCTGGTCCTCTCTGGTTCATAATTACAATATACTTATTAGGTAGCAATCTATTCTCATAATCACATAAAGAAGTACTTAGGAACGAGCTCACCTATAAATTCAATTGTCGTGCGCGAGCTGTAGTGATTTGACCTTGGATGATCAATGGATGATTATTGTGTGTATCCATAGGAGTGATGTCCTCATCAGAAAAAATGTTTGCCTCATGTCGAGTTTGCATTTGTGATGGCATCACAAACGGTTTTTGTTATGAACCATTTGTGATGCCCCCACATCTGCCCCCACATCACAAACGGTTGTGATGAGGGGTATCACAAAGGTTGGCAGTTTGTGATGTCCATTTCTGCAGTAGTGAAGGGCATCAGATGATACAACTATCTGAAAAAAGTATCTAAAAAAATCTGAAAAAATGAATTGCAGTGTATGAAAAAGTATCAAGTGATACTATAATTTGGAAAAAAAAGATCAAGTGATCGACTGAGTATTGGAATACACTAGATCACCTAAGATGAAACAACGCCACTGACTGATACGTGACGCATGAGCAGCATTACTTCCAGGTCACATCATTGGAAGGAACCGGGAATGGAATATTTTAAAAAATAGATGTGGATAATTACCCTATAATCCCGATCTGCATGCATCAGAAAATGATTATGTTTTTTTTCCAGAACAGCAGGGGAGTCGCCTACCTTTTTTTATATATATGAAAAGAATAATTATGTATAGATTTACAAGGCTTCAGGCCAAAGGAAAAAAAGGAGACATATTAAAGCAGACTACTCAACCAAACGTTTATAGTCTCCCTAGCTGCTGAATTAACCCCCAGGGTTGTCAGCCTGAGTTCTTTCTTAAAAGAAGCCAACCAAACCATAAATGACAGCTGTCCTCCCTCAAAGATAATGTTATTACGCAGAGACCAGATGGCCCAACAAGCCACAATGAAAATTTCTCTGAATGTCTTGTTCCCAAATAGTCTTTGAGCCTGAATGATCATGCTCAAAGAATCTAAGGTAGTGTCCAGCTGTATACCAAGGAAAATCCAACACGCTTGGCTGAAGGGACACTCAAAGAAAAGGTGATTTATGGTCTCCTCCACATTTTCAACACAAAGCACACAGTTATAAGAATCTAGATGCATGTGTTTCCTGTGCAGCATGTTTCTTGTATTAAGTCTATCCCTCAAAAGCAGCCAAAAGAAAAACTTATGCTTGCTCAATGATCTGGACTTGCACAGCCACTTAAATAAAGGAGAGGCAGGACATGAACCTCTCAGGGTTAGATAGGCCCTTTTGCAGGTGAACTCAAGAGATCCCCAAATATACTGCCACTGATCATCCATATCAGTATCCATATGCAGGCTAAGAATCAGATTTAAAAGTTCTTCTAATTGAGCAGCACCTATCTCAGACAAGGGTAAGTGAAATCTTTGTTCCATGGATTGAGTAAGAAATTTCTTAAGAGAGAACTTGTCATTCCTAGCAAAGGAGTGAATTTGTGGAAATCTCCATTGCAGAATACCCAAATCCCATTGATCCTTCCAAAGCATGACAGAATCACCTCCTTGAGCTCTACATGAGGCTAACATGAAAAAATTCTCAGCCGGGGACATGATGTCCCTCCACCAAAAAGACTACACCTAAGATCTAGAATGAGGAGGTTTTCCATTTTTGTACAGGTGCTTCCAAGTCAACTTCACCCATGGGAGATCCACCTTGTTATAGAACTTATGCATAAATTTCAGGAGTAAAGCTGTGTTCTGAGTCCTCAAATCAATGATTCCCAATCCCCCCTCCTCTTTAGCCCTGCATACATATCTCCATGCTACCAAGTGACCACCCTTTTTTGAAATATCACCCCCTGCCTATAGACAATGTTTCCTATATCTGTCTATCTTATCCACAATCTGACAGGGGAGCTTCATAGCACACATATAAAAGGTAGGCATAGCATAATATATAGAGTTAACTAAAACCAATCTTCCTGCATAGGAAAGAAATTTGGAAATGCCCATGAGATGCCTTTCTATCTTGCTGAGCATAGGCAGGAACTCAGAAACAACAGGTTTAGTGGTGCCAAGGGGGAGGCCAAGGTAAGTGAAGGGCATGGTTTCAATTTGACAATCCAGGCTTGCAGAGACCTTAGCAGATTGATAGGAACCAAAAGGGACTTGTGAAAATTCACCCTGAGCCCAGTGGCAGCTACAAAAGTACCAAGGATGGACTTCAAATCCAGCAGTTGTGAGACCTTAGCAGGCAGAATCAAGAGTGTATCATCAGCTGCACAATAGGATAATCTCCCCCAAAATCAGGACCTAGAGGATGTGATAGGACATTTCGAGATGCAACATCATTCACAATGGATTGGAGCAAATCAGCAGCCAAAACAAACAACAGAGGAGAGAGGGGGTCACCCTGCCTTACTCCTCTCCTACATCTGAAAGGCTTCCCAGGTATACCATTTAGAAGCACTTGAGATGAGCTAGAGGAGAGGATACATCTGATCCAATTGATCCAAAGATCAGAGAAGCCCTTGTGTTTCATCACCTGTAAAATGACCTCATGCTCCACTTTGCCAAAGGCTTTCTTAAAATAAAGTTTTAGAATAACAATTTCTCTCTTGGACTTGTAGCATAGGTGAAGAAATTGAAAGGCCCAACCCAGACAATCCTAAATGGTTCTGCCCCTAATAAAGCCATACTGATTAGTGTGCACTATCTGAAAGGATGACCAGCTGCAATCTATTGGCCAGCAACTTAGTAAGAAACTTGAGGAAATAATTCAGCAGGGATATGGGCCTCTAATCATTAATGAACTTTGCATTCTCCTTCTTTGGGATCAAAGTGATTAGGGAACCATTAATACTTGTTAAATCTAGAGAGCCAGAGGCAAAGTCATTACATAACCTAAGAAGATCCCCCATGATTATGGGCCAACACTTCTTAAAAAAAGTCCCATTAAAACCATCAGGGCCAGGAGCATGGCTGGCAGGCATGTCCTTCAAGACTGACAAGATCTCCTCCAGAAAATGGACCTTCCATAACAGGTAACTGTACAGGCTGCAACAAACTGGACAGATCATAGATGATGTCTGAAAATTCAGAAATACCAAGTCTTTCTTTGTAAGCCTCCCAGAGAGCAACTGCTTTTTGGTTATGTTCCACCAACGGAGTGCCATCCTGCGGATAAAGAACAGGAATGGCCTTCTTCCTAAAAGAATATGTGGCCATGGCCTGAAACAATTTGGAATTCTCATCCCCAGACCTGATCCACCTTTTGGTATTTCTCTGCTGCCAATAGATCCTTTTGGCCTCCAGTAATTTTGCAATGTGCAGCCTAACTAGCACCCTAAAATTTCTTTCAACTGAATCCAAAGTCCTTTGCTCCTCTAGCCCATCCAACAAAGCTAACACGAAATTACAGTTGCCAATGAGCCTGTTCAGGTTGGATAACTGCTTGCTCCAATTTTTCAGACCAGCATGAACCTGCTTGAACTTGGCATTTAAGTTTGGGCGGCATTTGCAAAATAAGGGGTAGAATTCCAGTGTAAACTGACCACATCAGAGATGCCATCAAAGTCTGTCCAATAGTTCTCAAACCTAAATAGATTGGACCTTGGGATGGAGGTGCCAATGCTTATAACATATGGACAATGATCTGACACAGGCCGACTCATAACTTTAACACAGGTATCAGGGAGAGAAGTAGTCCAGGATGCTGAAGTGAAGACCCAATCCAATTTCTCAAGGAGAGGATCCAGTTGCATGTTATTCCAGGTCTAATTCCTTCCGGTAAAGGGGATATCCACAAGATCAAGTTACTGTATAAGGTCATTGAAAGTAAGCATATCTGACACATTACCACCAGATTTGTTTCTATTGCTCATATTCCTGATGAGGTTGAAGTCCCCAGCCAAAAGCCACTAATCAAAGTCAGAGGTGTCAAGATGATAAAGCTAGAAGAAGAAAGCATCCTTGTCACTGGCACTAGCAGGCCCATAAATATTTGAAAGGTGAAAGCAGCGGCTAGTCAAACAGCTCTCAAACTTCAAAGTAATACAATAGGCATTAATCAGAACAGCACTACCAGTGAACAAATTAGGATTCAAAATGACAATTAAACCACTAGAGGCTCCTATGGATGGGGAGAATTCAAACATGGATAGGTGTCTAGGACAAAACCTCTTGAGATATGTTTGATCAAAAGTATCCCTCTTAGTTTCCTGAAGACATATGATAGCAGCACTGCTTTCAGCTATTTTGTCCCTTAATGCATCCCGTTTGGCTTGGGAATTAATCCCCCGAACATTCCAGACAAGAATATTAACATTTCTTGTGCGATTCATTAAAGAAAGGGCCTATGAGGGAGATCACAGGCTCTGAGCCAACCAGAGACCCAAAGTAAGCAAAGCCAACACAAGGCTAAGACTAAAGTAACCACCAGGATAAACTGATAAGATAAAGGAGGGTCTTGTCACAAACTGAACCAGTAGCAAGAGAAACTACCACACCAAACTGTTTAAGGGGCCAAACATGCACCCAGGCACTAGCAGAACAAGTAGCAAAGCACACCCACACACCAAAAGAAACACGGGGCCAAATCCTATTACATGTCACTATCATCACTATCCAGCTCAAGGATGGTAGCAGTAGAGACAACACTAGGCTGCATCTTAAGGAAACCAGCAGCAATGCCCTGGACCGTCGCAAGAGGGAGATATGGAGCCAGAGCTTCGGTAGAGTCTTCATCTGGAGGAATGCAGGCAAGCGGCTTCACGTACACCCCAGGAACATCTTTGGCAGTGAAGCACTTTCTTCATCCCTGAAGCCCCCCAGGTTGGATGGGTTCAGGCGCTTGCTCCGGCGCAGAAAGGCACTATCTAGGGGTTCTTTCATCATGCGGGAGCGGCGCTTGGAAGGAGTCCTCTTGAGCGGCCCCTGGATCACCATGACTTCATCCCCATTAGAATCTTCTTCATCCTCATATGTCACCAAAGGGAACAAGCCCTCAGGCACAGCACGCCCAATGAGCACTTTGGTAGGCTAAGGGAAACAGGAAGAAGGATCAGACAAAAAGGCTAAATACTAGAGAATCTCCTGATCAGCAATGTATGATGGGATTAAAGTATCAAGACTGACATCAAGAAGATTTAGAAATATGAATAGTAAATAGGAGAGGCTAGGGGAGAGAAGAGTGCAGAGATTCTGAGTCACCTTAGCAATGATCACAGCAGAAGGGGCAACATCAGCCGAGGGATCAGAAATCTCTGGATCAACCACCTTCAAATCAAGAGTGGCATTAGAGTGCTCCAGAGCTTTACTCCCCGTCACTGAACCAGCACCTTTATCCTTGACCTGAGCATCCGACATGGCATCATCTTGGTATTGTCCAGCATTGCCAAAGCCCTCTTGATTTAGAGCAGGCTCTTGCTCCACCGAGGAAGGGACAAAAGGAGCCCCCATCCAGAGAGGATCAGACCAAGGCTGTGGAAGAGGATGCAGCGGCCCCTGCGGTGGCAGTGGGTCTTCATTAGGGAGAACTGGAATGCTCTTCCTTTTGTGGGCAAAGACCGGGCAAGTCCAAGAGCGGACCTTCGGCGGCAGACCAACCGAGACTGTGACATCATATGTGGGATCTTCGCATCATCATTCAGATAAACACACACCACAATCCGACTCCGATAATTTGTATCATGCCAGTGCCTCAAGAGACCAAACCCAGCAACAGCCTTGCATCTAGTGGAAAACCCATGAGCATCACCCAGGCCTCCCGATCTAAATCATGCGCTCTAGCATTGATAGCTTCATCATGCTTGATAAAATGCAACTTGTAATCCGGGGAGAGATCAAACTGTCTATCAAGAAATCTCTCTCTTTTCAGGGGGCTCATGAAGCGAACATACGCATCACCAAATGCACAAGGCTGTACCTCAACTAGCCATGTGTTGTGAGTGTGGATGAAGTAGTCCTTCAACGCAGCCTCCACCAGATGGAAGTCCTCCTTGGCAACCGCCGGCACTAGCATGGCGATGGCAGTGTCCTCGTTAAGCGCATCCATCGCACTGCCCAGGTACGCAAAGAGGCATAGCGGGGGAGCATTGGGGACGTGCGGCTGGACCTCAAAGCCCCAAGGAGCGTGAGGGCAATGGTCGACGGCGAAGTTCGCCATCCCTCCGGTCGGCGGCGGAGGGGGGGAGATGGGGGAGGATTTGGAGTGTGTCTCGGGGAAACCGAAGAGCCAAGCAGGTCGGTAGAAGGGAACTGCTGGGCATTTATATCTTTGGCCAAGGAAACTCCAACTGACTGCCCATGGAATCCCCCCGAAGATTTGGGCTGGTACACGGAAGAAAACCTTCTGCGGGCCCGGCATGATTTGGCCACATGCCCATACCAAAAACACACCTTGCATCTGATCTCATTGGTGCATGCAGCCGCGAGATGGCCGGGGGGCAGGCAACGGAAGCAGGATCTTTGGTCCACCAACTAATCACCGCGAGAATTACGGCCCAAAGAAAGCTTAGAATTTTTTGAATTTGAAACACCCGTGTTCATCACGTGATTGCGATTGGGCTTGGGAACAGGCGGAGCACCGGCAGCACGCATGGCATCCTGATTCTGGAGAAGACAGAACCACGAGGTCCCGGTGAGCTATGTGAAACCGCTTGGGCATAGGATTTCTTGGAAGATTTGCCATCCAGGTTACATCATCGCCAGTTTGTTGGATCATTACTAATTAATGGATGAAAAAATCGATCGCTGCCTGGCCATGGAGCTGCCTGCCAGGCTGCATCCAAACAGCCCCCACGTGCAGGAGAAGGGGAAGTGGGCAGTGTCGATGTGGTTGGCATCCGGCGATGAGCGCTATATAAAATCTTAGCTAGCATACTCTATAAAGGAAAAGAATGTTTCCATATTGTTTTTTGCAGATGCTGAGATTCAGGGAATAATATCATTAGGATCAAGATATTTTTTTATAGATAGATAGAAATTATGGATCATGATATAGAGAAGGTTTAACTTAGTCTTGGATTTAGTAATAACTTGAGCTGATAAGAATCGTTAACATGCAAAATTATTCATTACAAAGAATTGCAAGTAGTTCTTTAATCTATATAGAGGCTAAATGACTTACATATATAGCTTCATCATGATCATTCAGGAATATTAATTATCGCAAGCTTGACATTGTGTGCAAGTTGCAGGTTGCCATCAATTGACAGCAAATAAATTGCCCCTATGGTCTACGCGCAGATTCAAGAGACTCATTAAATGGCTGGTGCTTCTTGAGACAATCTTTGCCAGTGTTGCAGAGCAAATGATTTTGTACAAGTAACACCAAAAGTATCAAAGTTTGTTACCATCATTCTCTGTAAATTTATACTCGCTCCGTCTCAGAATAAGTGTTCATTTAGAAAATTTAAGAAAGATTACTAGTCATGAAGAAAGACCATGTTAACCCTCATTAGAATTAGAAAAGTAGCATTAAATAATAGCTATTTGATTGGCTCAATGTGTTTCTCTATGTACTTTTGTATTAATGTGTGCATGCTTAAAAGCTAAATGGACACTCTTTGAGGGACAAAATTTGAATGTTATATGAACACTTATTTTGGGACGGAGGGGGTAGCTTATAAAGTTGTAGTCTATGAGCTTTCACTAATACCTACAACAACACATCATGGGTTTCACAAACCTAGCTTTATTTTGCTATATGCTGCTATTATAGGTTCAAAAGAATTCTTTTATTTTGAGAAATATTCCACCTGATGAAAGATCAGCCGCTGTGACTGCTTCAATTATCAGATATGACAACATCATTTGAAAGACTAGCAGACGCGGCACATGCGCACGCACGTGTGTATATAGAGCTTTAGCTATTCTCAAATTTAGAAGCACATTATTTTTCGAGTTAGTTGGTCTTTATTTATATGGAGAAAAACTTTTTAATTTTTTGTCTATTAGCAATACGGGATAATTGTGTGCACGTGGGGAGTTAGGGGCCCACCTGGCCGGAGGGGGGTATGCGCGGGACGTTGGGTGAAAAAAGTTTTGCGGAGAATGAACTAAAAGCGCCTGGAACATCAAATTTTTCCCACCTTTCCCACGTCCCCCACCCCAAAAAAATCTGACAGGTGGGGCCTCTATGAGAGGGTGGGGGTGGATTTTTTGGTAGAAAACATTTTCAATTATAGTATAGATAGATTGAGCAGTTTTCAAAATACTATCTAAATGCTATAATATATATATATTTAGATTGAGCAGTTTTCAAAATACTATCTAAATTTGTCTTACAGTACAATGAATAGTGCATCATTACGTATCTACTTTGATGTGTTTTGGTACATTAACTTTATATAAAGTCACTGATAAACTATAATTCAAATAATTAGCATTTCAATTTTTAAAAGGGAAATAAGGGTATACTGATATAGAATTTTTTGAAGCTATTGCGGTACATGGTCTTACTAAAATGATGTTGTTTAATATCCAAAGTTTTTTTTATGTTTTTTTCTGGGGAAATACCCATTTCAGCATAGACCTAAACAGAAAAATTTCATGAAAAATCATCATTGCATGTTATTCCATTTTTTTCACATGTAGCGTAGTGGATACCGGTCAGGCGCATTATTAAGGGATAAGAATCTTAGTAGCTACTAGGGAAACATGTCCCAAACTATTTATTGGATATTTCCCTAGGATTTATAGCCTAGGGAAACAAGCACATTCTAGTAGTGTAGTCAAGTGACAAGAATCATAATAGCTCACACGTACCTTTTCTCAAAGAAATTGAATGACACGTTAAATACACTTTATTTTCTCAGAGAAATAAAATATATTCAATGTTCATATGACTTTTGTATTGCTGTGCGCTTTTCAAAAATTCTGTAAGAACACATCCCTGTTTTAGAAAAATATGCTCCTCTACTCTTAAATTTGGATTTCATAACTATGAAGCTCCCTCACTAGTGGAGAAATCAATTCGTCTTTGCCGCTGGTTAAAATAATATTTTTATCCAAAAGCTAAGAATCAATCAAAATGTACTTATTAGGGAAGCTGCTTGAATTTGAGGCCAAAAAAGAAAATAGCAAGTCATCATACAACACAAATAGCAAGTTAAAATGGATCCGGATCCTATGCAAACCAACCCATCCGTGCAAACTATGCAAACCAACGTGCATGAAGACATGCACGGGCGGTTGGAGGGGTGATTTGCAAAATCACAGGGAAGGTGGGAGGGGAGATTGGCAAAATCAACATGTATGGGGACGTGCATGGGAGGTGGGAGGCCCATTGGATCAACATCGTGTGGATCATATCGTGGTTTCCACCTCATACGTTGCCAGTTAAAATAGTGAAAAGTGGATCCCAAGGTGGCTTTAGTCTAATTGGACGACGCTATATAATCCAGCATGCCATGATTGAGATCTCTGATAATAGCTATGCCAGACCATTAATTGGCCTCCTCTGACATATCTAAGAGACTAAGAGAGGACTTCTAAGCTCATATACCATATGCAGAAATCTCCTGCACCACTGGCTAAAAGAATAGTGAAGAAATAAATGATCATACAATAGTATATATATTATATCAGCCATACAGAACAATAACAAATTTTATCCGATAATGCTAAGGCTCGGCCGCCCGAGCAATCGGACGCATGCGTGTCCATTTCCGGCTCCCTACTCCATCCTTATCTTGAAGCGAACCGCATGTTTCAAAAAAAAAACAAAAAAGCACCGTGTTCCGTTCCTCCGCAGGCCGCGAGGGGCTGCTGCGTTGGCTCCCCCGCGCATCGCGCCCCGCCGCCGCCGCGCTGCACCTCCGCGCCGCCGTCGCCGCCTCCTTCATCGCCGCTCCTCCTCCTCGTCGTCCCTCCGACTGCTACCTCCGCCGCCGCCTCCACCTCCAAAGCCGCCGCCACGCGTCGCTTCCGCCTCCGGCGCCGCTGCCCTGCGTCGCCTCCACCGCTGACACTGCCTCCGCCTCCGACGCCGCTGCCCCGCGCCTTCGGCGACGCCGACGCGGCTCCGCGCGCCTCCGATACCGGTCGTGGACAGGGGCTGGGTTGAGCACGGCGCCGTGGGTGGCCTGGATCCACGCGAGGAAGAAGTCGGTGCCGCGGCCGTCACCCCGGCTCTCCACGCGGCGCCGGCGGTCCCCTCCTCTTCCTTCTCCATCCCAGATCCCCATTTTTGCTAGGGTTTCCTCCATGTTGCATGTGCATGATTCACGTGTTTTGGATGTTTCAGAAGAATGTTGCAACTATTTAATGTGAATGTTGCAAAAGTAGATCTGGGATGTTCTAGGATTTTGCTCCATATTGCAACAACATGTTTTACGTGTTTCGGATGTACCAGAAAAATGTTGCAACTGTTTGATATGAATGTTGTAAAAATAGATCTGGGATTTTTGCGATGTTGCATATGTTTCACATGCATGTTGCAAGTGTTCATCCGGATGTTGCATTTTTATTGGGAGTTTTTTACGACTACCGCGTGTGGCTGAGAGTCCTGAGCTCGTGTTTCTAGTGTTGCAAATGATGACTATTTATGTTGCAGATACTATTGTTTGATGTTGCATACGCTATTTTTATATGTTGCAAAAATTTTACATATTGCATGCAACATCATATCCATGTTGCGGCGGGATTTTTTCTTTGCTACAGTACTGTCGGGGAGAATACTTGGCTGTGATTGCGCCACGTCACCCGTCCGATTTTTACTTTCTCATCGGACGTCCGGGCGCTAGGACTACCGAATTTTATCAGTATCTCTCCTTTTCCGTATGTTAAAGGAACTGAGATGGAGGGTTTATGATTTTGGTTCTTTATGTGAACTATGTGTTAAGTTATCTCAGACGGGTGTGGTTAAAACTAGTAGATAAACGCCCATTAGTCCAGGTTGGGAAGGACCTTTAGTCCCATTTTGTCTCCAGTTTTCAACTGGGACTAGGAATCCGGGACTAAAAGGGATCACCCCTTTGGTCCCAGTTCCAAAACCGACTTTTAGTCCGGGTTGCTAACACTAATCAGGAATAAAGGTTGTGTTCCGAAAAAAATAAAAAAATAGTCACACCAGGACCTCTCACCCATGGATAGCTTTTTCTTACCATTTCGCCTACATAGCACATATGACACAGTTCTGGATGCTTTCCTTTTAAATTAAGTCTTGGAGGACCTTTAATCGGACTAAAGGGGCACTTTTAGTCCCACGAGGGACCATGAAAAATACCAACCGGACATTAGCCTTGGGCCAAAACTAACTCGGGATAAATGCAGAGGATGGAATGTCCATTCTCTATTAGTGTAATATTCGTTTATGATGAGTGGACTCATTTGAAGATCTCATCTTCATCCAAATATGGAGATGTCACTGTAACATACTTTGAAATAATCTTGACATTCTTATTATCACTAGTGACTTCATAAGATTACCCTGGGAGACGGACGCGGATTCAGTGACTTGCATCCAACGTTGAAGAATCATCCAACGGCTTGCAGGAGGGAAAAATGCCTGTGCCGGCAGAATCGTCTCCGGCGCCTTGCCTGCTTGCTTATCTCTCTCTCTACGCTGTGCTATTATTGCTGGACTTTGAAGGCAAAAACTCATATTTAGTCCATTTCTTAGGCTTGTGAAATTTCCACTCAACATCTTTCAAAAAAAAAATCCACTCAACAGATTAGAAGCTGATCATCTTAGTTTGTCTTTAGCTTACCAATTATTCGTCTATGTGACTAGTCATATCGATAGCAACAGGAGGCAAAGATAGTGGCGCCTTGCATCAAATATCATGTACGTTAACATTAGGATGCACATAGTCACGGGCTCACGGCCTCCCATATCCCATATTTTCTTATTAAACTTAGGATGAGGAGTTCAGGACTTACCCGTATACAGGTAGTGTGTCATACACTTATGCAAATTAACATTAAAGTGGACTGTGGATGCGATCTTCAAGTTAATTATATAGCTTCACCGGTAAAATCTAAGTGCACAGACTGCAGACCAGATGGTGTTGTAGATCCTTAGTTGATCTTTGAATGTTGGATGCAAGGAGTTAAAGCTACAAGGAGGTAAGGCTCACCGTGACTTGCTCAAGGCAAGTCACTGAATCTGCGTCCCTGGGAGACAGGCTCGTGGAAGCAGACCAACAATAATATTCCATTCTATTTGTTGATGCGCGGAGTAGTTATGGCATGGTTGTTTGACAAGCTGCTAAACATCAGTTTGGTAAATTTCATATAGAATGAAGGGAATTATGCGACCACCGATCTGATTCAAAATTATTTTTTTAGAACGCGCCTGAACGCATATTTCATTAAGAGAAAGTGAGAGATTACGATCCGATTACACATTGATTACCGACCAAAGAGAAATGGTCAATGATCAAGAGAAACCGGCGATCTGATTCAACTTTAAAATGGATTGATTTCAAACTGCTAGACTATGATATGAACGAATAAAATAATGTTATGTGTAGACTGTTACCTTATCGAACACGGAGAACACAGCTAGAGACAATTAATCCCAAACTTTGAGTACCTAGCTTCGAGCGTCTTTATGTCTTATTTCCAAGCTGCGTCCTGTTTGCTTGAAGGCCAAACCTGATCAAGTCTTGTAAAAGCTAGCAGCATATACTCTCCTTTTTCACTTTGTATAATCAATCCCAAACTTTCAGTGCCTAGCTTCAGGTTGAATGAAGAGCAAAAGAAAATGCTTGAAGCTGCGACAAATCAAGAGGAGCACAATGCAATAATAAAAGAAGCTCACAACAATAGGAAGCAAACAGTTGCGATCTATATATCATGAGTCTTTGGAAAAAAGGCCGGACAAGGAATACATCATGTTCTTAACTTTATACCAATAACTATAATGCCCAATAAATAACTTTATCTTATGCATTCATATTTTGTAGCGACCATTTTATTTTATTTATAATCATGCCAAAGAATGGCCATGCGATTGTCCTCAAGTCAGCCGACTACCCTCCAGATAGTTATGGAGAATTCGTAGAAATTCTACATAAGTAAGTGTATTAACTACTCTTATGATAACATATATAAAATAAATGAGTTATTACAAATACTACATTTGCTAACCTTTCATACGTCTCTTTTTCTAGCGCTTACAAGTGTGGCGTGCATAAGGGAGGCCCCCATCTTCCAACACGACATGACCATTTAGATATAAGATATCACAAATGGGTTAGTACTTACTAGTATAGAAGCACTCACTATGATATAATTAAATAATTAACATTTACGAATTAAGACTATTTTTTGTAGTGTCACAAGCAACCTCCTGGCAGTGTACTATGTGGATATTACGTTTGCGAGTTCATTAGGAATAACGGGAAGTACAGAACCAACCCCGAGGACATCCTACATTATCCATTTTTATATTACCCATTTAATTAATACTAATCCTTATTTGTTCATATAATACTTTATTTCAGGTGCCTGAGATACCACATCATCAATCAATACTAGAGGACAAACAAATTGATCAAATTTGTGCAGATATGTCTAGATTCATCCAACACGAAAGTTGTCATGAGCAAGCGAGGTTCTACAGTCCCGAGAGTGCACCGGTAGCTGACAAGTGCTAAGAGCATCACACTTGTGCTACCAGTCTTATTTGAAGACAATAATATTTCTATTGTAATATTCGTTCAATATTGTATAATTAGATTTTAATTGGAGTTATTAGCATGGGCTATTATGGATTATGCATTAATAATGGATCAATAATACTTGTCCTACGTACTAGTCTTATTTGTGGAACAATAACTGATTTAAATATATGTCTAAAAAAACTGATTTAAATATACAATTTTGTAATTAGCAGAAAATAAAATTGGCGGAAATAAATACTTCAAATTTGGCGGAAAATATAAAATCCAAAACAGATGGGATGGGACATCTGTGCTGGCGCATGGTGATTCTGTGCAGCCGCCAACACAGATGCACCATGCGCTTGGCGGCCGTGGCTCATCTGTGCTGGCGGCACACCCAGCCACCAGCACAAATGGAGCACCCGCCAGCACACATGTATCTGTACTAGCGGGCACCACTAGCAGAGATGCATTTTGACGGCCAACAGAAACATTTTCTGTACTAGTGTAATAAGCTGGCCCAAGGCCTTTGCTCTATAGTATTTTGAACTTAATAGCATTATAGTTCTCCCAGTTTCTTTAAGTTAGGACACGATAAGAAATACCCTAAACTGAATTTCCATAAATTTCATTTATTTATATTTGTTATTTAAATGGTACGATAAAACTATGCCATTAATCACCAAGAAATCATCTACTAGAAATCATTGTGAACTACAGTAAAATACTTTCCCGGGATGGTCAAAGATATTTTTGTTGGAAATTTGCCCACTGAAAAACAAATGCAAGGTGTAAATTATTTATCCTATTAGTATCTAGGAAATCTTTGTAGTTCCATAGGTAGAATTATTGTGTCGTCGTAATGCCTTATCCTTACTGAAAGAGATCTTGATTTCGAATGGCACGTGATGGCACTATAATAACACTAAATATATTAATTTTTTTCTTTTGGAAAATAGATAGAATTGGAACAGCTATAAATATAGCCATAGTGATATGTAGTGGGATTCGTACCTAGCTTACTCGTTGAAGGAGAGCTAATAAACAAGGTAACATACGATGACATTCTTGCATTTTGGTGCTAGAGTAAAAAGATTTGTTTGTTTGGTTTTAGTTTAAGCCGCTGTATCTCTTGTCTCTTACACCATGTTGTATGATCTGTATATATAGTGCAATCATGAGCAAAGAATCTCCAAGCTAGTCCGGTTGCAGTTGCATTCATTATGGTGATTCTCCTAGTAGGTATGGCAGTTGCTGATCATGAACAAGTCAATGCTAAACCCGGTGTTACTCTTGGACCAATCAAAAGGAACAGCGCTACTAGTTTTGTTGACAAGGCCACCACAAAACTGCCAATCACTGGCTCTGTGTATCAACGAAAACTCCTTGCTACAGCAGTTAGTGACACCCATACAACACACCACTCTGATGGTTGTGACGAGTACTGCAAGTTCAAACACTGCGATCGTTCTTGCTAAAGGGATAATATATATCTCTATAGATGTCCTGGAGTACCGAAGCTTTCGTGCTTACTTATTAGAAGGCAATATCCAAATAAATTTCTAGGACATCATCCATATCAGTGAATTAAGCATACTCCTCTCTCTTACATGCCAAGGGAAGACTACTAATCCAAATGAATGTAAGGGCTCCAGTATTTTAATTTTGTGGCAGTTCCCTACTGCTACTGTACCTTTTCTACCACTATCTCAAGTTCATATTACATATTATGAATAGTTTGTGTCCGTGGTCATGCTAAGTCCAAATAATGAACCCCGCCTCCGTCCCAAGTTACAGGTCTTATTGGTTTTTCTAAATACATAAATCTTACTGTGCATCTAGACAGCTTAGCTAGACATATACTATGTCTAGATGCATATCCAGAAAATCTAGAACAAACTATAACTTGAAACAGATGGACCAATATATTTATTATCCTCGGTATTATGTAATTAAGTATTTTGAAAGATTTTCCTTATATATTATTTAAATATCAAAAACTCTAATTTCCTTTAAACAATGACGTGCGGTGGTCTTCCATCTCCGCCTATAATTGTAAAACAAGCAATGCTTCTACCCACAATTTTCTTCCATCATCAATATAGCTTGCACAATAGGTGAAAAGCTGGACCAAAACCGCCGGCCCAGACATGAAAACCGCATGGCCCACTGTAGTGCATGGCAAGAGTAATAGGCGCAAACGGTTCCAGGACTAAAACATGGAGGCATGGCATGCATGAGTTAGTGGCTTAATTATCTGCATGTGGATCGTGCGGGCGTGTGCGTGAGACTCGGTCATCGGGATGTTCTCAGCGGGTGCATCACCTTGTTGCCTGGGTCATTGTAAGCATTATGTAGATTGTTGTTTTTCAGTTTATTGGAATACAGGGAAACGGATGTTCGTCACCGCAAACATTGTTTGTGTATATACACTACACAAATCATCTCCAGTTGTGTATGTTCGTTTAAGTTTGTTACTCCACCAAGCTGGATGATTCTGGGTGGATCCAACAAGTCGTATCAGAGTCGAAGGTCGAAAAACTGGAACATCTCTGGATTCACATGGTGACTGGGAGCACGTGAATATCTAGAGGGTCACACCAGGGTGTTGTAACGACAGAAGAGTTGGTCTCGCTGCTTGGGATAACGTCTTCTAGGATATCACATGAGTTGTATGAGACGGAAGAGTTGAGCCAGATTTGTTGAGTGAAATCTTTTACATTTTAGAACCGGTGCATGCATTCTAGAGCACCTCGTCAGTCCACGTAGCTAATTTTCCATTAGCCTTCAGATTTCTTATGCACCAGCAAATAAAAAATCTTGAATATTCTAGCAAAAGAAAAGATCTCAGGCTAGGTAAACAAATACTATAGTAAGATATCTACCAGCCATCTGGAACACTCTTGGGGCCCTGGCTAAATAATATAGTAGAAAGAAAAAGGATTTCACAAGTATAAAAGAGCTAGAGGAAGCTAAAGAGACGCTTTAAAACAATAAAGCTAAAAAATGCACCGAAACGTTGCTCTCCCGGTGGTAACGAAGCATATTCTCCCAAAAAAAAAATCACACTGCTCTCCTTAGAACAACCCAGAAGTTTGTTCATAAGATTCCTCTACTACATCTGGGTAAGTAATCCGTCAACTGCTATTGAAGCTGTAGATCCATATCTACTCTCTTTTTTTCTTATGTTGCTCCATCATTTTTTTTTTGGTTGCGAGATGTGTTATTTTGGATTCAAAAGCGGCATCAAAATTGGCCTGCGAGGCACGTGCTTCGATCACCGTGCTACAGTGCTTAAACACAACTTCTCAATCCCTCATTTTCATAGGAGCTCAGTAAGATCAGTGGCAAACCTGCGATAACCTACATGCTTGCACATGCGCTTCTGTTGGCCGGCATGTGGCAGAACGATAACCTAACCTGCGAACACAAGAAGATAATAGCATTGTTAGCACTAAATCCTGCCAAACTCATACCCCCAGCGTAAAAAATAGTAAATTAAGTTGACAACTGTAATCCAATATCCCATTATTCAATCTTACTAGAGACCAATAACATTACATAATAACTACATAACAATTACCATTGGTTTATTTGATAACAACTTACCTAATACCAGGTTGCTGAAAATATGCAGGAACCAACTGCTGATGACACTTGGAAGAAGAAGATGCCAAGTTAGTTATCGAAAAGGTAAGAACCGACTCTCCGATAGCAACAGGAGGCAAAGATAGTGGCGCCTTGCATCAAATATCATGTACGTTAACATTAGGATGCACATAGTCACGGGCTCACGGCCTCCCATATCCCATATTTTCTTATTAAACTTAGGATGAGGAGTTCAGGACTTACCCGTATACAGGTAGTGTGTCATACACTTATGCAAATTAACATTAAAGTGGACTGTGGATGCGATCTTCAAGTTAATTATATAGCTTCACCGGTAAAATCTAAGTGCACAGACTGCAGACCAGATGGTGTTGTAGATCCTTAGTTGATCTTTGAATGTTGGATGCAAGGAGTTAAAGCTACAAGGAGGTAAGGCTCACCGTGACTTGCTCAAGGCAAGTCACTGAATCTGCGTCCCTGGGAGACAGGCTCGTGGAAGCAGACCAACAATAATATTCCATTCTATTTGTTGATGCGCGGAGTAGTTATGGCATGGTTGTTTGACACTTTGCTCAGCATCAGTTTGGTAAATTTCATATAGAATGAAGGGAATTATGCGACCACCGATCTGATTCAAAATTATTTTTTTAGAACGCGCCTGAACGCATATTTCATTAAGAGAAAGTGAGAGATTACGATCCGATTACACATTGATTACCGACCAAAGAGAAATGGTCAATGATCAAGAGAAACCGGCGATCTGATTAAACTTTAAAATGGATTGATTTCAAACTGCTAGACTCTCAGGCTAGGTAAACAAATACTATAGTAAGATATCTACCAGCCATCCTGGAACACTCTTGGGGCCTGGCTAAATAATATAGTAGAAAGAAAAGGATTTCACAAGTATAAAAGAGCTAGAGGAAGCTAAAGAGACGCTTTAAAACAATAAAGCTAAAAAATGCACCGAAACGTTGCTCTCCCGGTGGTAGCGAAGCATATTCTCCCAAAAAAAAAATCACACTGCTCTCCTTAGAACAACCCAGAAGTTTGTTCATAAGATTCCTCTACTACATCTGGGTAAGTAATCCGTCAACTGCTATTGAAGCTGTAGATCCATATCTACTCTCTTTTTTTCTTATGTTGCTCCATCATTTTTTTTTTGGTTGCGAGATGTGTTATTTTGGATTCAAAAGCGGCATCAAAATTGGCCTGCGAGGCACGTGCTTCGATCACCGTGCTACAGTGCTTAAACACAACTTCTCAATCCCTCATTTTCATAGGAGCTCAGTAAGATCAGTGGCAAACCTGCGATAACCTACATGCTTGCACATGCGCTTCTGTTGGCCGGCATGTGGCAGAACGATAACCTAACCTGCGAACACAAGAAGATAATAGCATTGTTAGCACTAAATCCTGCCAAACTCATACCCCCAGCGTAAAAAATAGTAAATTAAGTTGACAACTGTAATCCAATATCCCATTATTCAATCTTACTAGAGACCAATAACATTACATAATAACTACATAACAATTACCATTGGTTTATTTGATAACAACTTACCTAATACCAGGTTGCTGAAAATATGCAGGAACCAACTGCTGATGACACTTGGAAGAAGAAGATGCCAAGTTAGTTATCGAAAAGGTAAGAACCGACTCTCCGATAGCAACAGGAGGCAAAGATAGTGGCGCCTTGCATCAAATATCATGTACGTTAACATTAGGATGCACATAGTCACGGGCTCACGGCCTCCCATATCCCATATTTTCTTATTAAACTTAGGATGAGGAGTTCAGGACTTACCCGTATACAGGTAGTGTGTCATACACTTATGCAAATTAACATTAAAGTGGACTGTGGATGCGATCTTCAAGTTAATTATATAGCTTCACCGGTAAAATCTAAGTGCACAGACTGCAGACCAGATGGTGTTGTAGATCCTTAGTTGATCTTTGAATGTTGGATGCAAGGAGTTAAAGCTACAAGGAGGTAAGGCTCACCGTGACTTGCTCAAGGCAAGTCACTGAATCTGCGTCCCTGGGAGACAGGCTCGTGGAAGCAGACCAACAATAATATTCCATTCTATTTGTTGATGCGCGGAGTAGTTATGGCATGGTTGTTTGACACTTTGCTCAGCATCAGTTTGGTAAATTTCATATAGAATGAAGGGAATTATGCGACCACCGATCTGATTCAAAATTATTTTTTTAGAACGCGCCTGAACGCATATTTCATTAAGAGAAAGTGAGAGATTACGATCCGATTACACATTGATTACCGACCAAAGAGAAATGGTCAATGATCAAGAGAAACCGGCGATCTGATTAAACTTTAAAATGGATTGATTTCAAACTGCTAGAC
>OAMR01000500.1:475369-546995 GCA_900205405.1 Echinochloa crus-galli | reverse complement strand
CTCTCCTTAGAACAACCCAGAAGTTTGTTCATAAGATTCCTCTACTACATCTGGGTAAGTAATCCGTCAACTGCTATTGAAGCTGTAGATCCATATCTACTCTCTTTTTTTCTATGTTGCTCCATCATTTTTTTTTGGTTGCGAGATGTGTTATTTTGGATTCAAAAGCGGCATCAAATTGGCCTGCGAGGCACGTGCTTCGATCACCGTGCTACAGTGCTTAAACACAACTTCTCAATCCCTCATTTTCATAGGAGCTCAGTAAGATCAGTGGCAAACCTGCGATAACCTACATGCTTGCACATGCGCTTCTGTTGGCCGGCATGTGGCAGAACGATAACCTAACCTGCGAACACAAGAAGATAATAGCATTGTTAGAATGTTTTGGTTCTGTCTCTTATACACATCTAGATGTGTATAAGAGACAGCACTAAATCCTGCCAAACTCATACCCCCAGCGTAAAAAATAGTAAATTAAGTTGACAACTGTAATCCAATATCCCATTATTCAATCTTACTAGAGACCAATAACATTACATAATAACTACATAACAATTACCATTGGTTTATTTGATAACAACTTACCTAATACCAGGTTGCTGAAAATATGCAGGAACCAACTGCTGATGACACTTGGAAGAAGAAGATGCCAAGTTAGTTATCGAAAAGGTAAGAACCGACTCTCCATTCATTATTAGTACATACAAAATAACACTAAAATAAAGTACATGTATTTGTGTCTAGCTCTTTTCTTTTATGAATAATGTGTTTCCTTATGTTAAAGAAATGCAATTGTAATTATTAAGTAAAATAGTAGTATCTGTCTTGACTTCACTGTTCTTTGCAAACAATAAAAATCACTAACAATTTTTTACTTGCTCTTTTTACTAGGCTAACTAAAGATACGGCAAGAACTAAAAAAGAAAAATAGTTGAAATTAGTAGCACAACATCTGAAAGTATAAATAATTGAAGTAGAAAACATAGTCTAAATATACAAAAGAAGACATCATTCTATCAATTCCAAATAGTGATGTTCTCCCTACTCCATTTTTCTATAAAGATCATTATGCACTATAATATGACATCACTACATTACTTTTACTACATCTGTGTTGACTTTGTCAACGATCTTATGCCGATTGGTGTGCCCAAATCACATCATGAGGAGAGACTTGGTGGAAAGGGCACACTAGGAAGAAGATCGATGGTAATTAAGGACGTGGAGACATTTCGTAAAGCGCACCTCACATTTTTGCAACAATCAACCTTAGTTGCTTCGTACATCGAGGAGCACATGAAGATTCTCCGGAACAAAAATCCAACAGTCTGCTGCCTTTATTCAACATCTGATGGGTGTCGAGGGCATTGATGCGCAGCTAGCTTTTGTAGCTAGGGGTCCATCGACCACGATCTTAAAATTCCAAGGATACGACATCAATGGGTATACATTTTACACAAGAGCCCAGGACAAGAGGAGCACCAACCAAAATAGTGCCAATGGGTGAAGCTGACTGCAAGAGGTGTTACAGTTGATGACTTTGGAACGACGTTAGTGGATCAAAAAAGATTGGCTTTCTAGACGATCCGTTCGTCCTAGCCAAAGGTGTCACGCAAGTTTTTTATGTAAAGGACATGACTAGTAGACCAAATAAAGGGGTGGGTAAGCAATTGGACCCATCACAAGACGAGAAAAGGTATCACACATGTTTTTTATGTAAAGGACATATCGCTAGCAGACCAAAGAAAGGGGTGGGTAAGCAATTAGACCCATCGCAAGACGAGCATGGCATTACATGGAGATTCCACATGGTTACATACCGGTAGAGGTGAATCAAATCATTGACAAGTGGAATGACTTGGATCTTGACATCGGCGGAGCAGATGGAGAAACAAATCTCGAGGAGTGTTCTCACTGCATCATGGATGTACTTGTCTCTCAGATAATATATTTGCTTCAACAACAACCACCCCGGGGAGGTGTTCCTATCTGGTATTAATACTGTCGGTCTTCATTGTACATTCGGTGAATGGAGCAGCAGTAGAAAACTCCATTTTTAATGCCGAGTTTTTGTAGGAACCGATGCGGATAAAAGACTAGTACCACCGGGAAGTGTTCCGCCGGTAGAAATATCCATTTGTACCGTCGCTTTGTTACCGACGGTTGCTTTTCTGTCAGTAATGATGCTTTGGAACAGACGGTACATGCTTTATTTGCAGTAGTGTACCAATCCTGTTCAATCTCGATCCCCCTCCTCCATGACCGTAAAGGGATAACGCCGGCAGCTACTGCGCTTCCACCTTCCCGGCGAAGGCGGACACGAGACGACGCCTCCGCCCCTCCACCTTCCGCCTTCCCTGCGAGCTTCGTGCCTGGTGTCCAACTCTACCTCAACTGACCATGCGAGAGAAATCTTGTTGCTTGTGTCCCTCCTCGACTTGCGGCGGCGCGGCGCTCACTCACCGGTAAAAGGATGTCGCTATGCCGCGTTCCGCAACGGCACCACCACTATCGAGAAAGACAGCATCCTCGTCCTGATCGAGATGGTCGAGATCAGCACCAGAAAAGAGATCTCCTCCGTCTCCCTTCTGCAACTCTGAAACGATGACAACTGCTTGTTCTGATTTGTTAGCTCCTTCAGCAGATTGATTTTCTCCACATAGTAACAGATACCATTACATGATGAAACCAAACAAAGAATGGTATGGTCCATTCCGTAACTGATGACCCTGTGATCTGTTTCCATTTACGTTTACATTATCACTGCACCAACCAAACAGCACAGCACCCTAGTTCAGTTTAACATCTGTGACTGTCGTGGCTTGTAAAGGTATAATAAATCAGTTCTCTATCTACCAAATCTTAATCTTTTGGAGATTAAAGAGGCTTGAAATTTTCTCTCTAGTGGCTTGGCTTAATATATACCTCAGAGCTCAAATATGGTCTAAATGACCTGAAGCGCCACACTAGTTGATTTAACTGCCCCCGCGTCGTCTCCCAGGGGGGGCGACTCGGGCGGCTCCCCCCGGCGCCGCCGCTCCCCACCTCTCCACTCCCCGTTTGCCCTCGCCGTCGCCGGAGCGGCGCCCCGGAAGTCCGCAGGCCCGCTAGGAAGGCGACGGCGAGGTTTTCCTCTTCTTCTCCGGCCGGCCATGGATCCGCGATGGGCGGCGCATGCCATGGCGGCGGAGGCGGCGCTCCGGCCGGGCCTGGGACGACGGATCCGGGACCCTGGCCACCGGATCCAGTCTCCCTGCGGCCGGATCTGGTCGCGCCGGCGGCGGTTCTGGCAAGACGCCGGCGAGCGGGGGTTGGCCGGCGTAGGCGGCGCGTCCTGCCGACGGTGAGGCCCTAAACGATTTCAAATTAAAAAGTTGTCAACTATAAAGTTTTATAACCTTTTGAAATCTATTACAGCGTCGGCACGTGCGCGTGCCGTTTCCTCGTTGGAGGCGTTGTATCGGGAGCCTACTTTATAGTCCAAGAGTTGCTTTGGTTTGTGAAGCGGATGAAGATGAAGGCGCTTGTGGTAGTTTGCTAGGTCATGGTGCTCTCATTTTTTTGTTTCTTTTTCTTTGGCTGTGTGCATCTTAGTTATGCAGAGGCCGGGTTGGATCTTATATAATTGTATCATCTCGATGTAATTGTCTAAGATCAATAAAGCTTCCCTTTTCCAAAAAACTAGTTGATTTAACTTTATATTTAATTTGTTCTGAACCACTAGGTATATAGACTGCAATATGCAGACATAGGAGAAGGTGGAGCCCCTCGCGCAACCTTACAGAACCTGGCAATGGCGAACCTGCGTGAGCCCAGGTTGAGGAGGTTCACCTTTGTAGTTGTAGAACACGTGAGCTAGCGAGCTTAGGGGATGGGTAGGACCCGAGTACGGCGACTGACGTTGGCGCCGGCGGCCAAGATGTCGGCGGCGCAAACCAGCCGGACGGAGGAGGAGATTGTGGCAAGGGAATGTCTTCACCGGCTGACGGAGTCGGTGGCACTGGCGGCGACACCGGTGAAGAGGATCCATGGAGTAGAGGTGGACAGGGGCTCAAGGTTTTGGGCCCTGGGCGATTCCTCCTCGGAGGAGGATGTTGAAGACGATGTGGATGAGGGCGCCTGTGATCCGGCGTCTGCCTCATCCATTGCCACGCCTGAATTGATTGGGCGGGCACGATGTGCAGGGTTCACCCCTCCCTCCTCTCTCTTCCCCCCCACATCTCGCGCGCAATCTGTAGTGGTTGCGATTTCTGATGGATTTTTTGCATCTGTGCTCCAATCTGTAGTGTTTGTTTTGATTATGCAGTCTGTTTTTAGGCAATTTTGCAGTCACAATTAGGCAAAACAAATCAACTCAGTAGGCAAATTAATTCATGTGTTATCATCATCTACATACTGTTATCAACATACAGTTCCATACAGTTGTAGTGGTTGCGACTTCTGATGGATTTTTTGCATATGTGCGCCAATATGTAGTGTTTGTTTTTGATTATACAGTCTTTTTTAGGCAATTTTGCAGTAGCAATTAGGCAAAACACATCAACTCCTTTGGTTGCCCAAAACACAATGAGACGCATTTGTTGATTTTCGCGCATGAGATGCATTCATTTCTCGTATCTGCCCCCATCTCGCATGAGATGCATTCAATGATCCATGACTGTGTTTATCCCACATTTGTGTGCATGTCATCGCCTGTTTGTGCGCGGAGAAGCCACCATCCAGGACATCTTTTGTTCAGAGAGCATTGCCCAAAGGGGGAGGTGGAGAGGCTCTGATACTTTTCAAGGGGGAGGGGGGCAGAGGAGGAGTGGATTGAAACGAAGGTGAGATATATCTGCTTGATTTACCCCCTCACGCGCCTTGTTCTATGCTTATTTTTGATATGTAGGCAGTAGCAGTAGTGTTACGCTGCAAACATTCTACATGATAATATATTGTTTAGATGTTCATGCATATGTACTATAGTACAGTAATTGCGCCTCTGTGCAGTAGTGCAGCTTTTCTGATTCTGTTTAGGCGGGGACTATATCACAAAGTGAGATAGTGCAGCTTTTTAAAGATATTTTCTGATGTTGTTCAGTAGTACAGCTTTTTAATAGCAGTTAAGATATTTTTCTGCTACATGAGTTGAGATAGTGTAGTTTTTTTCTGATGTGATTTTTGGATTAGATTTGTAGCAACCAGCAAGCCTGTAGTGTATCACTCTTTTTCAGGACTAAACCTCTGCTGCTGTTTAATCTGTAGTCACCAGCCAAACTCCCTCCAGGAACCTGAATTTACTAGATATAGAGGCTCTGTCCTTTTTTCCTCATCCGTTAGCCAGTTGATCTAACCACTGAAGTCTATTCCTGAGCCAATGGAAATCCAGCGAGTGGCCTGTGTGTTTGTGGGCTGAAGTTGTCAGGGTCCCCCCATCAACGAGTTTTGCACGCCTGATGATGACTTCAGCCTTGCAAACCCTGTAATTCCCGGTTTGGTGGCTCCTAGGATGGATGTGGTTTAGATAGGCAATTTATAGTTATACATAGGCAATGTTATTGTTATAGGTAGGCAATTATATTGTTATAGGTTATCTCTGTTCCTAGGTCATCATGTTCAGATATTCATGCATTTGTCAATTAGTAGTTGCAGCATTTCAGTGCTACAATAGACCCCCCCCACACACACACAATTCACATGCTACTGAAAATAGGCAACTTATATTAGATGAACCAGCATTTCTGTCAATGTGATTTAGCATTTTTTTAAATGGTTCTTGCAATCTAGTAGTCTCTTTTCACCTGCTGGTATTTCTATGGCCATTTTTTCTGTGCATGCAGGTGGAATTAAATCAAGGTGAGGTACCTTCCTGCTTTTTTTTGCTCTTTTTTCCAAGCAAGGTGAGGCTAGCATTTTTTGCTACTCGAGTTTGTATAGTAGTCAGCAAATCTTAATATCTGTTTTGTGTAAGGTATAGTGCTAATAGGTCCTTTGCTAATTATCCTAGCTTTTCTGAATCTTTTTTTTTCACCACTGAAGTCTATTCCTGAGCCAACGGAAATCCAGCGAGTGGCCTGTGTGTTTGTGGGCTGAAGTTGTCAGGGTCCCCTATCAACGGGTTTTGCACGCCTGATGATGACTTCAGCCTTGCAAACCCTGTAATTCCCGGTTTGGTGGCTCCCAGGATGGATGTGGTTTAGATATGTCATCATCTGTCACAGATGTGTATAAGAGACAGATGTTATTGTTATAGGTAGGCAATTATATTGTTATAGATAGGCAACAGTTTGGGTTCAGAATATGCATTTTTTTAGATTGGAAATACTACCAGCCCATGCTCCTATTTTCCTGATTGTTCTGTTTTTCCATGTAAGGATGTCATTCCTGTATTAATGTTTTTTTCTGTTTGTTTTTTCTCACTGAATAATGTTGCTCACTGAATAATGTTTTCTGTAGTTCATCCAAGCTTTTTTTGATCTCTCCTCGATAGCGCAAGCTGTTTGTTACCAGATCTTTGGCAGAATGCCTAGACGACCTAAGCAGCAACATGAACGCGCACCACCACCCACTGCGGTATGTCCTTGAATATTCTTTATAGCTTCAGAAACAATTTAGATACATCATAATCTTTTTTTTCGTGTGTTCGAAGACCCATTTCACTACCACGTTTGCCTGATGAAACCCAGTTTTTATTCCCAGCTACGCAGGAACAGGGCAACACCTGCCCGACTTGTCAAGTTATACAAGGACATGTCACCAGATCAGCGAAAAGTCATAGAAGACATGGGTTTCGGTGGTCTTCTCAAGATTGCTTGCCACACACTACCAGCAGAGTTTTCAAGTTGGCTTATGGCTGAATGTTTCGACGCCGAGTCATGCCAACTTGTACTACCAGGGAGGGGCAGAATTGCAGTTACAACCGATTCTGTGCATGACATATTTGAGCTCCCGATCGGTGCCGAAGAAGTGAAGTATGAGCTTGATGTGGAAGCAATCAACTTCATTCACGAGAAGTACCGTCTTGATAAGGGTTGCGCACCTAGAATTGAGACAATTCTATCAAGATTGAAGGACAACAAGGAAGCTAATGAGGATTTTCAGAGATCATTTCTCATGATTGCTGTATCAACCTTTTTGTGCCCTACAAGTGGTCTATGTATCAGTCCTAGGTGCTACCCACCGCTTGTGGATCTGTGTCGTGTGGACAAGATGAATTGGTGCGAGTTTGTGGTTCGGCAGCTCAAAGATGCTGCTTCGAAGATTGAACAGAAAAATGCTGTCAAGGGGTGCCTTCTTCTACTAGTGGTAAGTTCGTTTTCACCTATCAACAAAGATGCTGCTTCGATTTTGGTAGTCTAGTTTTTTTCTAAGCTGACATCTTTTTCATTTTGGTTGTGTAGATCCTCTATGTAGATTCATTGGATGCCCCTAATTTGCAAATTTCACCAAGGAAGCCCAGGATTGCTGCTTGGACCAGGAAGTTGTTGGATCAAGTCATCAAACTAGACACCAATCGAGATGGTACATTTGGCAAACTAAAGGTAAGAAAAAGCCAACATGTGTCATTTTTTTCATATTTGTTGTGTCCCTTGTTGTTTATCAGCCCCCGTGCAAGTTTATGTAAAGTCTTATTATCTTGCTGTTATTTTATATTTACAGATCAAGGATCTGGGTCATTCTGCTGTCCAGGGATCACTATTCGCCATGGATGACATAAGAAGATTCATATCAGCAAAGGTTCCTAGAGGCCTCACAGAACAGGTGACTACACATGTTTATTGAGCAACATAACATGTTTAGTTGAGCAATTATATTGACTTTGTGCATGCAAATAATGTTGAATATTGGCAATTTTTTCATGACACCATTTTTTTCTGAATGGCCCTGTTATTGTTTACTATTGCAGGGGCATAGACAATTGTCATATGCTGTGAGCAAGTTTTGCCAGGGGTTTACAGACCTTATGGGCAATTTCCTTCAGGATCTGTGCAAGTCAGCAGAAGCACCTCAACCACAAAATTCAGAACCACAAGCTTCGACATCACACATGCAGACCAGGTCAAAGCGTGCCAGGACAAATGTACAGATGAATACAGGGTTGGATTCAGATTACAATGAAGATGATTTGGATGAAGATGAAGAAACAGATTCAGATTACAATGAAGATGATATGAATGAAGATGATATGAATGAAGATGATATGAATGAAGATGATATGAATGAAGATGATATGAATGAAGATGATATGAATGAAGATGATATGAATGAAGATGATATGAATGAAGATGATATGAATGAAGATGATATGAATGAAGATGATATGAATGAAGATGATATGAATGAAGATGATATGAATGAAGATGATATGAATGAAGATGATATGAATGAAGATGATATGAATGAAGATGATATGAATGAAGATGATATGAATGAAGATGATATGAATGAAGATGATATGAATGAAGATGATATGAATGAAGATGATATGAATGAAGATGATATGAATGAAGATGATGACAGCTTGCCCCCTATGGCGAATGATAGAGTCCCTGATGCCTCTGGAAATTCAAATGGACATGGTGACAAGCACAACAACAGAGGTACTCCAGCAAACAACAAGGAAATAGAGAGCAAGAACCCAGAGATGGAGACCCTGTTGCACCAGCAGATTCTGCACAACCCCAGGAAGGAGACCACAAAGATGGTACATTTGGCAAACTAAAGGTAAGGAAAAGCCAACATCTGTCATGTTTTTTTCATATTGTTGCGCCCCTTGTTGCTTATCAGCCCCCGTGCAAGTTTTTTTAAAGTCTTATTTTCTTGCTGTTATTTTTACATTTTACAGATCAAGGATCTGGGTCATTCTGCTGTCCAGGGATCACTATTCGCCATGGATGACATAAGAAGATTCATATCAGCAAAGGTTCCTAGAGGCCTCACAGAACAGGTGACTATACATGTTTATTGAAGCAACATAACATGTTTAGTTGAGCAATTATATTGACTTTGTGCATGCAAATAATGTTGAATATTGTTTACTATTGCAGGGCCATAGACAATTGTCATATGCTGTGAGCAAGTTTTGCCAGGGGTTTACAGACCTTATGGGCAATTTCCTTCAGGATCTGTGCAAGTCAGCAGAAGCACCTCAACCACAAAATTCAGAACCACAAGCTTCGACATCACACATGCAGACCAGGTCAAAGCGTGCCAGGACAAATGTACAGATGAATACAGGGTTGGATTCAGATTACAATGAAGATGATTTGGATGAAGATGAAGAAACAGATTCAGATTACAATGAAGATGATATGAATGAAGATGATATGAATGAAGATGAAGATGATATGAATGAAGATGATGGCAGCTTGCCCCCTATGGCGGACGACAGAGTCCCTGATGCCTCTGGAAATTCAAATGGACATGGTGACAAGCACAACAACAGAGGTACTCCAGCAAACAACAAGGAAATAGAGAGCAAGAACCCAGAGATGGAGACCCTGTTGCACCAGCAGATTCTGCACAACCCCAGGAAGGAGACCACAACCACCCAGTGGCTCCAGCTCCAGTGGTACTTGCACCAGAGGGACATGTAGATGGACAACAACAAATAAATGATGATGATGTGCCACTGATTGCCCGGCTAAAAAAGATCCAATCAAACATGAGGTCAGCACAGATAGAAGCGCCTGTAGAACCTGTGCCTCTAGAAGTTGTAGCCCCCACTTTTATAGATTTGAAAAGGAGGCGAGATAGGTTAAGGCTGCCAGAACAGATAACAGCTGCCAACGTCCGACCGATTAAAGCTGCTGATAATTTGGGTCTAGGAGAAGGCAGTACAACAGCAGTAGACAGAAATAATTCCTGGGATTTCACACCTCCGGAGTGCAACATAATGAAGTTCATCGAAGAAGAAGAAGAATAAGAAGAAGAAGCAGAAGAAGCAGAAGAAGATGATCAGATCGCATATCCAGCCAGGACAAGCTTCACAGCATATGAAGAAGAAGCAGAAGAAGAAGAAGATTGGCTTGTACCTGAAGAGATGCTTAAAAAGATTGAAGAAGATTATTACAACCGTCAACAGAAGCTCAATCTGAGCTCAAAGATTGGGGAGGCAAGCACAAGCAGAAGAAGTAGCACCCAAAAGGTTGTGACTGGTAGTAAAGAAGATATGCCCCCCAGCACAACTGACCAGGGTAACTCCTACATAGATGGTGCCAGAACCTGGGAGTGCTAATTCGTCTATCCCTCCTTTACACCAACCCCCACCAAGAAGGTTATTAAAAAGGTCCGCCGTACTGCAGTCACCATACATTGACTTCGCAGCGAGGAAGATATTTAACTGCAACAAGGCTGTGCGCGACTTATACAGCACAGTGTGTGCAGCTCGAGGAAGGTATAACATACACCAGCATATATGCATTTTTCATCATTTCCAGCTGTATATTATCTTCTTTTTTTGAATCAATGTGGTCTTTTTTGTCTCTGCTTCTCACACAGTTTTTTTCCTTTTTTGCTTTATTTTTGCCACAGCTTCATGATAATCAACTACTCCTGCTTCCATGTCACCCTAGATGATCTTAAAAGTTCCGTTAAACCAAGGGGAAGCCTGTCCAATACGTGTGCTGAAATCGGATTGTATGTCATTGACCCCAAGGGCAGGAAGGCTATCAAGCGCCTTCTCCCACTACGAGTCTCGGTGAGTGCTTTTTTTGCATTCTGTTACATGCCATACAAGTAATATAATATTAGCAGGTAGGCAATGTAATGTTATTGTACAAGCAATTATTGTTCTTTTGTTAGGCAAATTACTTTTTTTCAAGCATGCCTACTGTTTTTTGTTCATTGATTTTTGTTTTCCTAGTTGCGTCACTGTCCCTAGTCTGCATGCTGCATGTGATGTGATAGTCTGCATGCTACATGGGGCTACCAGTACAGGAGGCGGGCTGCAGCCCACCAGCCGGGTCCTCGTTCTGCCCCTGGTATTAGCACAACTCTAGGAGCTTTTTGGTATTGAGCTAGTCTGCACAGTAGACATGCATAGGACCCACTCACTGTTCAGTGATGATTCTGGGGAAAAGAATGCACAGCTCTCTTCCCTCAACCAGATTTTTTGACTTTTCTTATAACATAGCGCATCCTGTAGGCAATATATCATAAATCAGCTAGCAAAATATTAACATTACTTTAGCATTTTTTGTGTTGTAATCTAAGCATTTTTTATGTTTATGACTATCTGCCATTTTTCATGCTTGGTTCATTATGTCAGTAACAAATACTGACACTTTTTTTTCATTCTGCTGCAATGTTGTTCTATTCTCTAGACTTTTTTGCAAACGGGCCAGCTTGGCAGAATGGAAGTTCAACGTGTATTTAGAATTGGGACAAACCATTTAGACCATCGCCAACTGGTATGTATGCCTCTTGCTTTTTGCAATTTTTTCACACATAATACTGCCTACTTATTTTTTTTCTGGTTTCTTTTTTTTCTCTCACCAGGTGATGTTCCCGGTGCTTCAAAATATTGCAAGCGATGGTGGACAACAGGTTGGCCACTACTTCCTGCTGGTTTTGAACCTTCGTAGCAAAAGGTTTGAGGTCTTCGATTCAATGAGGACCTTGGAGGATGAAAAGCTCAGTAATTGCTGCTAGACCCTCATTGCTGCAATAAAACAACTATGGCAAATCCATTACCCAGAAACAAGAACACCAATAGATACCTACGAGCTTGTTGATATTGGTGTCCCAATCCAAACAAACAAGTAAGTTTGCAGTGTTTTTATACTTAATTTGGTCCATTGCTGCTTCACTTTTATATCACCCATGAAATTCACTTCTTTTGTTTTTAAACAAACCACAACAATGCAGCCATGACTGTGGGTTTCACATGCTGATGCATGCTGAGCATTGGGATGGCCGATCAATATGCAACTTTCAGGAGAAAGACATTGCCAATGTACGGAAGCTGCTCACCCACAAATGGATTACCCATGCAGAAAATGACGCACCATGGAAGGAAAAACTCAAACTGACATAGGTACGTTCAACTTGTTTGAGCAATATAGCTATGTTTTACAGGCATTTCAAATACAAACATCTAGCAATATAACATTGTAGCATAGGCAATTTGTGTTGTTGTTCCAAGATACCCATCCAATATAACATTCTTTGGCCTTGGGCCCCATATAACCAGTACATGCCTGGATGGATGTTAATTCCATTACATTTAAGGTAATGCCATTAGGCAACATATTTTTTTTCTCAGACACCCGCAGCCCCTGTATCTGTGGCTTTCTTATCTGGACATTTCGCAGCATTGTGAGTCGTCAATCTGCAAATGCTGCACCTGTTCTTTATTTTAGTCTTCGGTTCAGCGTTCATTCCCTTCGTTAGCCTTTTCTCCTTTTTGCGCCCTTTAACTTTAGACCTCGGGGGGTTGCCTATGATTGCTCCCACCGCACCCGCTGTTTCTGATGAACCAGGAGCGGTAGTTGAGCACCCCACATCACCTACATCATATGTGGTGTTAGTATCATTTGACTTAATCAGCACAAAAAGTTTTTTGGTGGTCTAGGTACCTGAAGGTCCATCAGGAGTAAACATGAGATTTGGAACTGGTGCCACCTGTGTTGCTGCTGCACCATCACGTTCTGTTCCTGCACCAGCACCTTGTGCATTAGGAGCAACATTACCATTGGCAACAATAGGCAATATAGAGCTAGCTGCAGGCCCCGCTGCTCCAACAATGCTTTTTCTCTGGTTGCTGGTCCTTCTTGTCTTATCAATTTCATCTAGTTCAGAGCGCATCATCATGATGTGCTTCTCCACCACTATATAGGTTTCATTTGACACACACCCTTTAACTGCTAGATCAGAAAATGATGTGGAAATGTTGGTGAACCATAAGGTTTTCCTATTGTTCAGGGGCATACCCTGGGCTACCAAATCTGCTTCCACATGACCATCACTGCTTGCATTTTCATTTGTAGGAATCGCTTCTTGCGTCCACCTTTTCTTTATGTATCTGTCGGGGATGTTTCTCACGCCAATCCTTGTCATGATTTTCAGAATGTGGCAACAAAGTATCCCATCTCTGTCAAATTTGGTGCACTCACAAAAGTAGCTTTCTTCGTCTTCAATTGCTGTCACTAGATATTCCCTTTTTCCATACCCATAAACAGACATATTATTAGGCACTAGCCAATATTTGTACTGCTCATCAGGCTTCACATCATACTCGGCAGTTTTCTCGAATTCTTTTGAGAACCTATAGAACAAGTTCTTTGTGTAAACAGTGGCAGCATGCCTCTCAATCGGGTATCTTGACCATCTTCTCCTTGCATTGTCATCAGTCTTGAAGTCCTGACCGCCCTGAGCAACAAGACATTTATCCTGAATCTTCTGATACTGCTCCATAAAATGAAGTAGAGACATGTTGGGGTTTACGTATTTCTTGAGGACGGCATTGAACCCCTCACTTCTCTGAGTAGACTGCAAGAAGGGGAAAAAATTGTGCATGTAGTATGCTGGGACAAAACTTGCCCAGATGTCATATAGGCGCTGGAAATGAGGGTTGTCTTGTAACCCAAACTTGTTCACCATAGCTGCCCACTTCACCTGAAACTCTGCCGGAGTTACAGTGTGGTTCACACACTCTTTGAAATCCTCTTCCAACTCAGGGTCAACCTCTAGTAGTGGACCAATTGTTCCAGAAAACTTGTCCATGATGTGCCACCGACAATTACGATGGATTGTAGACGGGAATACAAGCGCGATAGCATTCCTCATGGCACCATCCTGATCAGTGATGATGTTCAAGGTTGCTTTGCCTTTCATTGCCTCAAGGAATGTCTGAAACAACCAAATGTAACTAGGAGTCTTTTCATCTCTTAGGAAGGCACACCCCAATTGGAAAGATTGCCCGTGACGGTTGATTCCAATGAAGGGAGTAAAGGGCATATCATACATATTGGTCATGTATGTAGCATCAAAAGACACACAGTCATGGTATGCTTCGATGTACGCGTGTCTAGCTGCACTATCAACCCAGAACAGACACTCAACCCTGTGTTCGGCATCTAACTTGAATTTGTGGAAGAATTCAGGATCTTCCTGTTCCAATTCCTTAAATCTGTCCAAAGTTTCCTGCATGTCCTTATACTTTTCTGTCCTCCTAATGGTAGAGCGAAAGTTGCCCACATCCTTCCCCTCATACGGAACTAGCTGTGCAGATCCGTAGAACTCGTTCATAAGCTGCATTATACGCCCTGTGGTCAAATTGCACCCATGCAACAATACAATGAAGTCCTTTTCTTGCTTGGGGATTCCTTTGTGAGACCTTAGGAACTTTTTCAGTGAAGGTTTGACAACAAGATCATGGTTGTGGTCAGGAATGAAGTAGACTACATGCCATCTTTCACCAATCAGCTTAACAACCATCCTGGCCTTGCAACCAGTGTACTGCATTTTTTCCCTCTTCCTCTTCTTGCCCCCATCAAGCTTTTTCTTCTTCTCTGTTTCTTCATCATTGGTTTCAGCAACACCAATGATTTCATGATTATCAGAGTTGCCTTCATCAGACGATGACCCAACAGCTGGTTCTTCTACTTTCCCCCTCCTACCATGACCTTCCTTGTTACACACAAAATGAACTTTTCGCTGCTCCCTTGTCACAGCTGTCAGGCGGCTTGTGTTTGTGCGGATTGAAAAACCAATCCTCTTTGCATAGGCATTGTAGAATGCCCGTGCTTCTTGTTTGGAGGCAAATGACTGACCATTGTATGGTACATGAGGTGTAGACCAAACCTCATCCGTATCTACATCATGGGGATTATCACCATCAGCAACGACAAACTGTGTTGCTTCACCAGCTCCTATACTGTTCTCATGAGTATACTTGTTAGAATGTCTTGAGTCATGTTCTGTTTGAGTCATGTTCTGTTTCTTCCAAATTTGCCTGCTCAAGCGATAGTCTGACCACTGAAATAGTGGGCACATCTAGGTGGGGGGGGGGGGACTGGCTGGGTGCAAAATGATGGGTTCAACATATATGATTCTCCATTGATTTCATTGTTGTCATCTAGGAAGTCAAAATCAAATTCTGGCGGTAGCTGGTTCAAATGGTCGATGATGAACACCTGCTGATAGGAAAAATTAGGCAATTTTGCATTCACAATTAGGCAAAACACAGCAACTCAGTAGGCAATTTAATTCATGTTTTATCAGCATCTACATACTGTTATCAACATGCAGTTCCATACAGTTCACAATAACACCTATATTATCATCTGTTAATTTTTTTCTTTTTTGTTTAATGACAGGTAACCAAAGATGTTCATACAAAAAGCTCAGTTGCATGCTAACATGGAAGGGAAAGTTGGTACAGTATAGTCTAGGGGATGTTCATATCAAGACTCGGTGCAGATAACAAACAGGGGACACGCTCTCAATGTCCCGATGCTATGTGCAGGCAGCTTAGGTGCAGACAGAACCATGTCATGCAATCAAAATCAGAAGCATGTTCTATGAAGCAGTTGCTGTATTCAGTTTGTGTAGTAAGAGAGATTGGTTCTGGTAACAAGCAGGAAGAGCACTGGATTGCAACCTGGTGAACTAAACTAACACAGATCTGTGTGGTGTCCGTCTTTTTTTGTAATTTGTTGCTTCCCAGGTTCTGGATTTCTTCTCTTTGCATCAAAAATCGGATCTAGGAACCAGGTGGGCAAATTATTGACAAAAAAGGTAGCAGATCTGTTATGTGTACCTTTTTCTCTTTTTGGCCTGAAGGTCTATTCTGGCTGCATCGTCGCCAAAGTTGCTCCTGCCTGTCGCCGCCCCGTCGTTGGAGCGCAGGAACTAGAGGTTCTGGCGGATTTCTTTGATGCTGTGTTCTGTCCTTTTTTGCCTGCTTTTTTTGGTGCCGGCGAATCTTTTTGGATCGGGGGACCTAGGGTTTCTTTTTTCGTGCGCGGCGCGCTTCGCGAGTGTGGGCTTTTTTCCCGCGCTAAATTGCTAGCTGGCCCAACATTCATGGTTGCTAGATCCGTACATGACTTTTTATTTCCAAAAAAAGGGGGGCCGTGCAAATCGCTAATAATACGGCCGGCCGTGCAATAGCCGGGTCCTTTATGTAATATTGGACTTATTATAATTCACAACTTCTTATTCCTACTACTTAAATAAATTATAAGTGCTTTTGCTTTCTTTCAAAGATAATATGATTTTATCATGTTTAATTACATAATAACTATAAAAGATATAGATGCCTTCAAACTAGGTATCAAAAGATAGAGCATGATTTTAGACAGAAAATATAAAGTTGGTTTTATATTTTTTCAATCTAAAACAAATTTCATAGAATTTTTTAGATTAGATTAGATTAAAAAATATATTTAACTTGGGAAGAATCTCTAAAGAACGAACCGCCACCAGTGATCTTCCCTCCCATACGTCCACGTCGCCTCTATTTCGCGGCCGTCGGATCGGACGCGTCAACGACTGAGATCACACGAACTCACGTCAATTTGCAAAAGGCCCTCAAAGCTTACAAGAATCAACCCGCCGTCCCCCCTCCTCTCTCCACGCGCCGTCGCCTCCGCGCCTCCTCACGCTGCCGCCTCGCCGCCGCCGCCTCGCCTCGTCCCCCGGCGCCGCCTCGTCGCGTCCCCCCGAGCAGCTAGCCCCTCCGCTTCCTGCCGTACGCACCGCTCCCGCTCCGCAGCGCGCGGGGCACCGGCGCGGACAGCCTCAAGTGCCTAAGACTCGCGCTCGTCCTCGCGCCGGCCACCTCTGCCCGCGAGTGCCAATCTCTCCCTTTCATCTCTCCTCTCCTTATACTTGCTATTCCATCTCTCTGATCCCCTCCACCACCTAACACTATCTCTGGCTGCTGCAGCCTTCTTGCCCTCTCGAGTCGCGACGGCCGCAGCATCGTCGGAGCCCGCAGGGTCTGCAGCACGGGGAAGTAACAGCGCGCGGCGCTGTGGCGCAATGAAGAAGACAAACAACGCCACTTTTTTGCACCTCCATTGCGTCCCTGTTCTGCTGTGCAATTTCCTGCGCCACAAAACGTGCTGGCCAGCGCCTGAACAACCAGATTGGCCGTTGACATGGACGACGCACAGTAGGTGCTTGAAGAAATGTCTCCAAGGTAAGATGCTAGCTGAATAATAAGTCCGTTCATGAGTTCTAGCCAAGTAGCACTTGCCGATGACCCTGTTCTTGATGTTCTTTGTTCATCACCTGAATCATGTCCTTTTTCTGTGTTGGTTCAACCGGTTGACTTCCTGCAAAAGCAACAGAAGCTCAGTTCCTGCAGGTACACTTCTCTTCCCCCGGAAGAATCACTTCAACACCCCGTTTGGATGTAGGTATTAGAACCCAGAATTCGGAATTGGTATTGGATACACTCAATACCTATTGTTTGGATGGCATAGGAATTGATATTGGAAACTTAAACCCAATACCAACCAGAATTCGATGTACTGCGGCACCTCCTCCCGAAATGCCGAGCCCTTCCCCTCTGTATTGGTTAGAATCATCCTCACCCGCTCTCCCGCATCGTCCCTGTCTCGCACACATCTAGCAGTTCGGGCTCATCGTTGACCTTGCCGGCGCCCAGTGCTCGCCCTCTCGATTCCGCGAGACGAGGCCTTAGCTGCGCGTAGCCATCTCACCCTTCGTCCTCCATTCGAATGCGGCCTCGCGAGTTCGCCACCCCCAGTCGTATGTGCCAGCTGCGGCAGAGGCTGCCAGCGTGGGCGAGCTTGGAGCCGTCGAGCTCGTGCGGCGCGGGCGACCTCCTTCAGGTTCTCAATCCCAACTGCTATCGCGTCCCTCCTTCCACCTTCGAATGCATCTTCCGTGTGTCTCGTGGACGTTCCCTTCCATTCCTCTATTGGTACTTGTTGTGGTAGTGCAGATCCATCCACACTTCATTTGGCTTCTTCGTTTGCTAGTATACTTCGATACATTGTGATGACAGCTGCCGTTTACTCCGGTCTGGCCTCCCTGTTCTCTTGTGCCAGCGATTAAGCACAAATCTTCTCTCTGCAAATCTGCAATCGATGTCAAACCCAGTTCTGTCCAATTTGTCTCCAGCGAAAAGGGCCGGAGCTGTGGAGCTCGGCCTCCGCGGAGAGGAAGACAGTCAATTCTCAATTTGACGTTACACACATCCAAACATGAATCGGTATTCATGACCCTTTTAAATTCCAACCAGTAATTTCATCTACATCCAAACAATGAATTTGGTATTGAAATCTATTTCCAATACTAGTCGGTTTTGGTATTGGTACCCAATTCAATACCAGCAGCTCAATATCTACATCCAAACAGAGCCCAAATGTCAATACATCTTTTTCATCCACATTTTCTGTAGCGATCAAATTAACCCAATATTGTTGCTTCTGCTGTGTTGGATAGTTTCTTTCTGTTGATTTTCTGCATAGAGATTTTAGTTCGCCCTCCACAAGCTGCGTACTACTTTGTACAAGCATGAGGACCAAAAGGAATTTTGGGCTCAATAGTCTGCCAGCATCACAAGTTGCAAGTAATTTCATTGTTGGCCAGCTGATGTCCAATTGATTGCAATAACTCTGATCCCCCAAAAAAAAATCTGAGCACCATATGATTCTAGAGTGGTCACAAATAAGAATTCTGTATTTCCACAATCCCCAAGCCTTTTACTCTGTATGTTCAGCTCTTGTACAGTTCAATTCAGTTGATGTACTGACATTACTACCGTGTAAGAAAGACATGAATCTTCAATAACCTGGAAACAATGGCGAGTAAATAACAACACACATTACCCAAACCTGAAACAAGCAACGCAGTTGCACATCTCAGGTCCTTAACTCCATTGACCAATTCAATTACCATGCAATGCCATACTAAACCGACGGCAATGACAGATCTAGCATGAGTCAGTCCTCAAGTTGTGATCATAGACAAAAATTTTATGTACTCAAAATTTTAAACCCCTCACACCAACCTAAAACCACTTTAAAACAAACAAACACTGGCCCAATCACCAAAAGGGTGCGGCAACGCCGCACCAAAGTTTCTAGTACATACTCGAGTGGACCAGATGGACAAATGTCCTCCCCGAATAGAATTAACAATTACACAAAGAATTCTACACAAAGTTGTATACTGGGCCATTGCTGACATGACACCCCTGTTCGTCTTCCTCAATTCTTGCCAAAAAGCTAACAGATCCTGTAGCACTAGCATCAGCTTGATTAAAGACCACCCTGTTTTGCTCTCCTCCCCGTGATTCACGTGAAAAATTGGACGCGTGTCGAACCACCAGCGCGCAGGCGTTTTTGCAAAAAACTCCTTCTATTTTCTCATAATCAACCCGCAGTCCACGACGTCCAGTAACCGTGTTCTAATATGTTGCATATATACCCTTGATGTAAAAGTTATTTTCACGTGAAGGAGATAACTCGACAATTTGTAGTTCTTATCAAAATCCCCCGAGACAGTTTTTCGAAAACCCCCTCCTACTCAAACCCTAGCTCTCTCCCTCATCCTCACTTCTCTCTCTCATGCGCTCTCCTCCCCGCGCGCCGCCGCCTCGGCCTGCCGCGGCGAGGGCCCCAGCCGCCGTTGCACCACACGGCCATCCCGTCCAGCCGCGCCTCCTGCGCTCTCTCCTCCCCGCGCGCCGCCGCCCCTTCCTGCGCGCCGCCGCCCCTTCCTGCTCGCCGCTGCCGCCCCTTCCGCTCGCCACCGCCTCGATCTGCCGCGGCGAAGGGCCCCAGCCACCGCCGCCACACGGCCATCCTGTCAAACCGCGCCGTACGGCCGAGATTGTTTTGCCTGTGGCCGGCTGCCGCCGCGTTGCATGCTGTCGATCCGTGGCCGGTGGTGGCGGATCTTGAAGCCCAGCGGGGACGGCCTCACCCCTTCCCCATCATCACTTCCTGCTCTAGCTGGAGCTCCTATACATGGCATGGTTGTGACTGATTGGTGGCGGCAAGCGCAGGCCGGATCTTGGTTGGGTCCGGCTCTCTGCAGAGATGCGTAATAGCTCGTTCGGACGAGGATCCCTGCCCTCTCGTGATGTGTTTTCCATTTTTGCTTTGTCATTAGCTTTCACAGACTGAATTTTGAACTATGCATTTTTCGTCCATTTCTATGAGCATGTGGCACCTGACTACAAGTTTCTCTCACTACTTTGCTTCTTATTTAGGTCATTAGCAAGATGCTTTGGACAAGGGAATCACATTGTGAGGGTAAGTTCTGTTTACATCACGCAAGTGCACAGAAGATTACCAAAAATAAACGTTTGAAAATGCCATACCTATATGTTAAAAAAGAAAATAGCACACCTACTTGATTGGGAGTAATTTTTCTGAAACTGGAGTTATTTTGTGGAATATATGTTTAAACATGCAGTTCCCTTGTATAGAATTGTTGATCCTATGTTGCATTATAAACTATAATGTTCTGGTTGCTTACAATTTTAAGAAGTAAAATATAGGCAAATACTGGGTTGAGCGGGAATTTTAAAAATATCTATAATATGCGAGAATGATGCAAGTTGTGGTGTTTATACTGACTTCTAATAATAAAGAGTTTTGGCTAAAGTGTTTGCTCTCCTTTTCAATTTCTGTTTGCTAAGTCAGTAAAGCTTTGACATGGACATGTGATGGAGATGGATCTTCAGGTAACTGATCAGTGATTGCTAAGTTTCCTTGTCATGCATAGTATATCTGATACGAGTAGTCTGCCTTGTACCTTTAATGGTCCAACTTACTTTGTTTGCTTGTAGGTATTTGTTAATTAAGAGATGTAGCATGAGCAACATATTTGGTCCAACTTACTATGTGCTTCATTAGGGAGGAAAGCCTTGTGATGCTGATTTTGTTCATGGGTCAGATGGCATTTGGATTCTGTTTCTTCCTTCAGCCACTGCTATGAAGGTTGAGGAAAGTGCTGCTGTGTTCCTGGTTAGAGGTTGAAGGAACTATTTCTTGAGTTCTAAGTGAGGTCACTGCATTCTTTGGGGCCCTGACAAATGTAGCATTGGTATGCTTACAACTATTCATATGTAGCTTGTCAACTTGATGGTTGTGGTACATAATCAACAAAGAATCAGTAAGCATAGTGAAGTAGAAATGACCAATATACTATTTCTTTCTCTAATAAGGCCACCGGCTTATCATGAATATAGATGTGGTTACCGTGTAGCTTTCCTTTCTTGGTTGGCGTGTTAATTCTTAGTTTTAAGTACATTTTTGGTTCTATGAACTAAGATGCAAACTCTGTATGTTTGAATTCAAGGAAGGTGGGAGTCACACGACATCATAAATCGTAATATGCATTGTAGGAGTATATCAATATGACATCCCTTTCGTTGCCATCAAGATCTAAATGTACATGTGTGCTTGCTTACTGCTTGACTACTAATGTTGGATATATAATCGACAAGAAAAGAAAAATCAGAGAGAAAATTGTGTGTGTGCTAAAAATGTATTCTGAATCTGAGTCCGAATATCTGAATTTCATTGCAATAGAGGTTTTCAGTAGTAGCACGACGTTTCTAATCCTAGAAAGTTATACAAGTCATTGATTGTAGACTTATGTGTCCCGATATTCCACTGGAATAAGATGCACGCAGTCAGATTCTTCACCATAAATAAGAGGCCAAAAACACTGGAACTGTTAATTGTTTTGATCCTTTCTGAAAATTACAGGTTGTGAAGGTTTCTGGATGGATATGGATGGTGGTGCTGTGGGGGAGTACCTAGAAGTGCTGAAATGGTGGGTAGCTAGCTGTAGATTGTCCTTTTTAATTTCGTACAGCTCTTTTGTTGTGTTCTTATCTATAGTGGTATTGTGGTAATAGTGGTGAATTAGTGGGTGTGCCTATGTGTATCAAACCACGATTCTCAAATAAGGTGTTTGTTGGACAATGATCAATTCAGTCATGTCATTCCTATGGCAAAACAAGATCAGTGAGATCAGTAAGATCAGTATTTGCGGCTACCACCTTAGCTGTCTGGTAGCTACGGATACTGGTCATAGAATGTAATATCATGATATCTGAAACGCTGGACAGACATCTCTAATGGTTTTGAACAAGTGTATGGTTTTGTACAAGTGATGGATTGAACAAGTGTTATTGACAACTTGTTAGTTTAATTTCATATTCAAAGTTTCCTTAGTGTGCATACAACAAGTGATTTCTTAATACTTGTATTTGATTCTCAATGATAGGGTGCGCGAAGCATTTGTTCTTTTTAGATGTTCGATTGGCTCCAGCTTAGCATTTGTTGTGCCCTGAATTCTAAAACATGTGATGCACAATATTGTTGCCAGGTTGATGATTTGCTTCTATCCGATGTGATTGTGTTGCCTTTTATTGCATTATGATTAGCTGCATTTAATTGTTCAAATGGTAGGGCGCGCGATGAATGTTCTAGTACTGTAACTGCTACAAGCTCTGGCCCACAAGGGCCACAACATACCAGAGTTCTGTGAATAAATTTGCGTCAAGCAAAACAATCTCAAACAAAACTTGTGACAGCATTCATAAGTTCATACTGGTACACAATAACACATCATTCACACAAAACAACAACGACCATATAAAATTGAATTTGCCAACACACACGAATCATGCCGGCGGCGCCGGCGCAGTCCTGTACTCGGCCACGGCGGACGTCTCAGCCTCCTCGTCCTCGTTCTCGCCGGAGAGCTCCTCGAGCGACTTCCCCTTCGACTCCGGCACAAGGAACGTGAAAAAGAACCCGACGACGTTGCACCCAGCCAACACAAACAGCGAGTTGCGCACTCCGATGCCCGGTGGGTACCCGGCATCCGTCTTGTTTGGATCCGTGCTCTGCGCCGCGTACAGGAACCCGAACGACCCAATGATGGCTCCCGCCTTGCCGGCCGCGGCCGAAATACCATGGCACGTCGATCGCAGCCGCGCCGGGAAGATCTCCGCCGGCACGATGAAGGTGGTGGAGTTGGGGCCGAAGTTGCGATGCCGCCGGTGAGGTTGCCGAAGCCCTGCATGGCGAAGACCGCCGCGATGAACGCGCCGCGGGTGCGCTTGTTGGCGTACTCGGACATGATGGTGGCGGAGAGCGGGTAGTCGCCGCCGATGCCGAAGCCGAGCCAGAACCTGAAGAAGCAGAGCGTGGCCATGACGCCCTTGGGCGTGGACCCGAACGAGAGGCCGGAGGCAAGGCAGCAGATCACCATGAGCATCAGCGTCATGCCGTACACCTTCTTGCGCCCCATCTTGTCGCCGAGCCAGCCGAAGAAGAGCTGCCCGGCCAGCGTGCCGCAGAAGGCCACGCCGTTGACGGCGGCGGAGACATTTGGCGGCAGGGTGCCGGGGGTCATGGAGCTGGGGTTGAAGTAGTAGATGCGGCCGAGGAGCTTGGTGACGAGGGAGATGGAGAAGAGGTCGTAGGCGTCGGTGAAGAAGCCCATGCCGGCGACGACCACCGCCGTGAAGTGGTACCACTGCGTCTTGGCCGCGTCAAGCGCGTCGAGCACCTTGTGATCGTGTGCCATTTGCGCAGCGGTTGCCTAGGCAATCACTCGTTCTTCAGCTGCTGCTCGATCGATGTTAGCAGTGTGTATATATTAGACTAAGATGAACCAGTGCATAGGCAAATAATTGACAAGTGGCTTTTACCTTCAATAACCTGCTGGTTGTTGTTGCCACTTATATAGGACTTGTTGCTGCAAATTTGGACCATGTGCTCAGACGTGTATAGATGTGTACGTAGCAGGGAGCCGGGGTTCTTTGAATTGGGGTTGAAGTTGTAGATGCGGCCGAGGAGCTTGGTGACGAGGGAGATGGAGAAGAGGTCGTAGGCGTCGGTGAAGAAGCCCATGCCGGCGACGACCACCGCCGTGAAGTGGTACCACTGCGTCTTGGCCGCGTCAAGCGCGTCGAGCACCTTGTGATCGTGTGCCATTTGCGCAGCGGTTGCCTAGGCAATCACTCGTTCTTCAGCTGCTGCTCGATCGATGTTAGCAGTGTGTATATATTAGACTAAGATGAACCAGTGCATAGGCAAATAATTGACAAGTGGCTTTTACCTTCAATAACCTGCTGGTTGTTGTTGCCACTTATATAGGACTTGTTGCTGCAAATTTGGACCATGTGCTCAGACGTGTATAGATGTGTACGTAGCAGGGAGCCGGGGTTCTTTGAATTGGGGTTGAAGTTGTAGATGCGGCCGAGGAGCTTGGTGACCAGGGAGATGGAGAAGAGGTCGTAGGCGTCGGTGAAGAAGCCCATGCCGGCGATCACAATCGCCGTGAAGTGGTACCATTGCGTCTTGGCGGCGTCGAGCGCATTCAGCACCTTGAGCTCTTTAGCCATGGCGGTGAGATCGTTGATGCGTCTTTAGTTTGCTTGCACACTACAAAGAAATCTGTTGTCAGGGAATTGTGCTGTACTGTTGCTACTATAGATACAATTAGCAAATCTAACACTAGAAATACGATCAGAGAAAATTAATAAGCAGAGTACCACAGTAACGCCAAGAGGTTGTTAAACTGCCGGATTGCTCCGTTACAAATCCAAAAGCAGTGGTCACTAGTCAACGACCTGATGCACCACGTGTGTACTCCAGATGCTCCTAATTTTGTGCATGCTACAGAATATTCTTTAACTTGTGCTGTTTGGATTGGATCAAGAGTTTTCTTTCTTTATCGGTATTGAAGAAGATGATGATGTATTTTGTGTTGAATCAAGTGACTAGTCAGACCAGACTTACTCGACCTCCTACTTGTCTTCTAATTGCCATCATTGCTCTGTCAAATAGTACACGTTGCAACTGAGGGGAGCAAGTAACGGGGCGCTCGTGAAACCGAGGGAAAAGTGCATCTGGCAACAAAAGATTCGCACCAAAGTGCACAACATGAGAGAGCGAGTCCAACCCTGACAAATCACATGCTATTACTTTTCAACTTCTCGAACGGCCGAGAAGGATAAACCTGTGTGGCCTCTACCTTCAGTAACATCTACCAAGACCATGTGATTGCAGAAAAAATATTATAGCCATGCTATGCAGCATGGAAATGCCGTTTTCTGTCGAAGGTATCAACTTGTGATTACACCAACAATATTATATTGTTAGGAAAACCATGCGGTGTTCTTTTTTTTTCTTACATACAAAGCACCTACTGCTAGTCAAATTGGCCGACTTCCAGGTTCCGCCTACTTCAACCCAATACTACATGTACTTCTTCAGGCGCCGGAGTGGCGGGCGGAGCGCTCTAGAGTGGTCAGGGTCTCAGGGATCGGAGCCGGAGCAGAGCAACCACAGGTCCATATTGGCTTCCATGCCGATTCTCAGGCTCTTTTTCTGACATCTAGGGCCCAAATGTCTGAGTGACTGACAACTGATCCCACAACTACTGTACACAGACAGCCTTTATAAACACCTTCATCCCTTCAACTGAACATGGGCATAAGACCGAGCCATCCCAACAACCAAACATCTATTTGGATCATGTCCTTTCCAAAACAAGAATGACTCTATCTGTCCCTTCTAACTCTCAACCAGACACCCTAAGAAAAGCCAAGAACGTGAAACTATGTGCTTCCCTCAGGACAGTCCCAACCCAAGACAGTAGCAGTGATGTCCATAGTCTCCACATCATCAAGAAGGACGCGGATAAGCCGCGACCGGTCGCGCTTTATGCGCACCGCGCGACCCCTCCCCCGGTCGTCTTCCTCCTCGGTCGTCTTCCTCCCGTGCCCCCGCCTCCTCGCGCCCTCGCCGCCCGGCGACCGTCGCCCCCGCCGGGCCGGCCGCCGCACCCGGTACCTCCTTCTAGGTCCACCGGCGACGATATCCCCAGCAACCCCGACCTCCCTAACCCCGGGTCCCTAACCCGTCGCCACCTCCTCTTCTTCTCCGGCTCCGGTCGCGCCGGTTGCGCGGTGCGGGAAGAGCGCGATCGGGTGCGCAATAGATTTCCCCCATCAAGAAACTAGTACAAGACACTACTCTCCCAAAGCAAACACTGATGCTCCATGACTAAATTAAATACTGCTCCTCTCTCATCTTGTCTTAGATAGCGTGTAGAAACCATATCTCATGCAAGACCCGACCTTCTCTTTCTTCATTAACTCACTTGCCACATCATCTTTTGTCCTACATGGCACCTTATTTAATGCTATGGACATCATCCTAGTCATTGGGTTGGGATTGCCCTCACGGATTTCATTTTGTGCTCTAAAAGATAGACTGAACTGATAATTAGTCCTTTTGAGGACACAATTTCTCATGATGCGTTATTGACACCCATCAGATCAATCGAAGACCAGTCAAACATGGAGAGAGTAAACTGAAATCTTAATTCAGCGTAAAGGGAGTATATGGAAAAAAGTTAAATATCAATAGTACGTAATTTACTACCCTAATTAGATAAGCAAAAGAATAACCAAACAGCTGGTGAACAGTAAAACAATCATTAAACAGTAAACACATATGCGAAACAATTATTTTCATCATGAAAATTGAGTGCCAATCTTCCAGTTTTTCATTTCAGAAAACCCTCTAAAAACAAAGCAAACATAACATTTGATGATCGTACCATACATACCAATTCTTCTCGAAAGAAGGGATTTTGTGGTACCCTTCAACTGATCATGGATTGCATTTATGCAGTGGCCCCTGACCTTGTTTGTGTAGCTACCTAGCTCCAGGTAGCAGCACCTGAGTGGTATATATAGAGCTACGAGCTAGCAACTTAATTTGAACATGCAGACTAATATGAAGATACTAGTTTGCTTGAAAGCAACAACAACTTCCCCGTGTTTTCTCGATCACGAATGTATGGTCAAAGTTGATATTATTGATCCCTTCATTCTTTACTTAAATCAATTTGCAACAGAAACTTAATCATGAGACTTCTCTGGAATTAGATGCAGGGTGTTTCTGGAGGCGGCTTTATCCACAGTTAGCTGGTTCAGAAATGACTTCAAATGTTAATTTTATTTATCTTTTCTTCTTCTTTTGTAGAAATATGAGATGGATCATCCTTAAAAATAGGGACCGAACTATCCCACCGTGGAATCGACGACCTGGTCGATGCGAGGAAGAGGGAAGGAGTCCTTAGGGCAATGTTTGTTGAGATCGGTATAATCAATGCACATTCTCCATTCACCGGTTTTTTTTCTTGACAAGTACAGGATTTGCAAGCCATTCGGGGTGCATGCACTCCCGAATGAAACCGGCTGCTAAGAGGTTATTTAATTCTACCCTAATGGCCTCCTTGCGATCTTGTGCCAACCGTCGAAGCTTCTGCTTGACCAGCTTGAAGGTTTTACCAAATGCAAGGAGTGCTCAGCCTTCTCCCTTGGGACCCCTGGCATATCAGAGGGTTTCCATGCGGAAATGTCCCAGTTGTCCCGCAGGAAGGAGATGAGCGCGCTTTCCTATTTGGGAGACAGGCCTTGGCCTATCAGCGCCGTCTTGCTGGGGTCGTCGCTGAAGAGGGAGATAGCCTTGGTCTCCGAGTCCGGCTCGAGCGCTGTCATGGTGGCATCTTGCTCCGGTATCTTGGGGTCGGTAGGTGGGTTGGTCTTGGCCTCGCTTGCGAGGATTGCGCTGTTGCCGAGCTGCCGCAAGAGCTCGGCGAGCCGTACGGCTTCTCCGTCACACTCGTACGACGTCTTGACGTCGCCCCTAATGCTGATGTCCCCGTTCGGGGCCGGCATTTTCATCACCAAGTAGGTGTGATTGGGGATGGCCATAAAGCGAGCCAACATGGGCCGCCCAAAAATGGCGTGGTAGGAGCTGCCAAAGTCAGCGACTTCGAAGTGCAGGAACTCGGTGCGGTAGTTGGTGGGCGTACCGAAGGTGACCGGCAGGGTAACTCTTCCCACTGGGTAGGCCGCCTTCCCCGGGAGGACACCATAGAACGGGTGGTGGGAGTCTCGGAGCCTGCTATAATCGAACCCCACGTCGTTCAGGGTTCTGGTGAAGATGATGTTGAGCGCGCTGCCTCCGTCGATTAGTACTTTGGTGAGGAGGACTTTGTCAACAACTGGGTTGACGATCAGCGGGTACGAGCCTGGTTCGGGCAGGTGGACCCAATGGTCATTCCTGTTGAAGGTGATCGGAGTTTCCGACCACCTGAGGTACTCGATACCCTTGGTGCCTACGAGATTTATCTCACGGCCGTGGAGCTTCTTCTTTCTCTTGTCGCGGAACGCGTCGGGGCCTCCCACGATCACGTTCACTTGGCGGTCGGCGCGCTAAAAGTTGCCGTGCTAGTTGTCTGCGACGGCGGCATCTGGTGCTGGGCGGCGTATGCCTCCACCTGGCGCTCTGTTGTCGTGGCGACGATCATTGCGGCGGTCGGGGCGGCGCTCATTGCGGCGTTCGCCGTCCCTCCTGTCGCCATGGTTGTTGTTGTTGTAGCGCGGCTTCTTTTGTGGCGGTGGGACGCCCAGTTCTTTCTTTAGGGTCCAGCATTCTCTGAACGAGTGCTTTGCGTCCTTGTGGAGGGGACACGGCTCGTCTAGACGGGCGAGCTGCTCTGGTTGGAGTCGTGACTCCACGCGGCCCTCGCCTTCTGCAATAGTTGCAACATCAGGTCTGCCGCGTCTGCCGCGTGTTGGTTCTGTCTTCTTTTGCTCTGCTGGTGGGCGGTCGTGGTCTTTGTCTCTTCGGTCTCTAGTCCTGAACTGAGCTAGCTCGGCGGCTTCAGCTTTAGCCTCCTCCTCGACCACCTTCATCATCTCCCCAACTGTCTTGGGGTCCTTCTTTAACAGGTTGCGGAAGACGTCTTTGTCATACAGACCGCGCCGGAAAGCGTCTATGACGTCCCTCTCTTCGACGTCTGTAAGCTTGTTATGGTTGTCGAAGAAGCGGTTGGTGTAGTCTCGGAGACTTTCACCCCTGCTTTGGCGTACTAGATCCAGATCGAACCTAGTGCCCGGCAAAGTGTAGGTGGCCTGGTAGTTCTCAGTGAACACCTTGCAGAGCTGTGCCCAGCTGTCGATGGATTGGGGTGGCAGTCCTGAGAGCCACAAGAGTGCCGCCTTGCCTAGCATAACCGGAAAATAAGCAGCCGCCTGGTCGGTACTGCCGCGTGCGGCCTTGACCGCCGTGATGTAAGTCTGGACCCACAATTTGGGGTCGGAACGACCGTCGAACTTCTCGACCATGGCTGGTTTGAAGGTATCCGGCCATGGAACCTGGCGGAGTCGCTTGGTGAAAGCCTGGAAGCCTTCAATTTCGAAGTCGTTGTCGCCGAAGTCGTCGTCGCCATCGTCCTGATGGCGGGCCTGCGCTCTTGGCGAGCCGTAACGACGATCGTATCGGTCGCGCTTGCTGAGTTCGCGGCGTGCGTGGTGGTCGTCGGCTTCAGAGTACTCGGAATAGTTGGCTCGGCGTTCGGGTCGACCGTAGTCCCAGTCGTACCGCTCTCGGCGTTCCATCTCAGCAGCGTCACGTTGGTGATGCCGCCTGTTGAGCTCTTTTCTGACATCGTGGTCTCTCCCGCGAAGCCTGTCGCGGAGGTCACCGTCGAAGCGGCGATGGTGTCGGCGTCTGTTGCCATCGTCGCGGTGATTGCGGGGGTGCCTGCCCTCGGATTCGTCCGGCTGGTGGTCAGCCGTTCGTTCCTGGTCGACCTCCTCCGGGATGTCCTGCAGAGTTAGGGATCTGTAGCGGCGCCGTCCTCGTTCAGATCTGCTGTGCCCGGTCCTGCGGGAACTCGATCTGCTCGAGCGTGATCGGCTAGATCGTGACCTAGCCTCTGTGTCCTTCTGATGTAGGTTCTGCGCGACGGCCAGCCGGGCCCGGAGCCGGGCTGCCTCTGGGGTGGCTTCCATGTGATCCAGCTCGGCGATGCATGCCGCCATGGCCGTTGATGGTGTTTGGAAGTTGGCCTGGGCCCGTTCGAACTCGCGTGCCAGATTACACGGGTCCAGCGGGTCCAGTTCCTCGTGGCGCGAACCTCCATCTGCCTGCCGGTCAGCGTCTTCAGCCTGCCGGCGCTGGGCTCGGAGGGTGTTGGCGTCGATGCGACGTTGTCACGCGGACGCGGTCTCGTTGTCTTGGGTCGGTTGGTCATCAGAAACGAGTACCTCGCGGTCTGGCCGCGAGACGAGGTCCTTGGATGCGTCCACCGAGTTCTCAGGGGTCCCTAGCACGGTTCTTGCGATCTGGAACTCGCCACAATCTGGAAGCTGGGTGGGTTCGGGCGGGTTTCCAGATTGGATCTGGGCCTCGCGCTGCGGGAGCCGGTCGGAGTAGTCGGCAGCCGTGTTCTTCAGTCCGTGGGGGAACGTGTTCCCCGAGCGGTCCAGGACTCGCTCGGACATGGCAATGCATTCAGCGAGCATGTCGTTGATGCGATTCAGCCCGTCGATGATCTCGTCGGGGTAAGGTACTCGGCGCCGTGGAAGTAAATCTGGAATCCGTTCACGGACGCTGAGCCGCTCGATCTGCTGCGTGAGCTGATCAGGCACATCGGGAGGAGTCCCGGGAGTTGTCGAGGTTGAGTCCACCGGCGTCAAGTCGACGTTGGTGGAGCTGGAGTCGCTGGAGTCGCCGAAGAAGCTACATCCCGCGAGGTGCTTGGGGCTGTCTCTCTGCCGGAGTCGGATCGATCTGCCATCAAGCCAGCGGTGTTTTCGAATCGAAAAAGCTCACCAATCTCCCCCTACCTGGCGCGCCAACTGTCGGACCTTGGGACCGGCAATCCACCTGGGGGTACCCGAGTGGTTGATTTGTAGAAGGGGCGATTGATGAACTAGTGACTTGATGGTCCACAGGAGGCACTGATTTAGACAGGTTCGGGCTACCCGGAGGTATAATACCCTACGTCCTGTATCGGTGGCGTCGTTTGTATTGCTGGGTACTCGACCAAGCTTCAGGGAGCTTGGGCGAGCGTATCGTTTACAGGATGGGATGTGTCGTTCTTTATGGGGGTGCCCTAGGCCGCTTTATATAGAATAGCGGGCTAGGGTTTACAAGTCAGTTTCCATCTAAACCTACTTGACTCCGACCCGGACTCTAGTCTGGGTCGGTTACAACTGGAATATCCCTGGATATCCGGACGAGCCGCCCGCCGGGTCTTCGTTAACTTGTCCGTCAAGTCAGGGAGCCCGTATGGGCCGCATAGGGGTCTGCTCATGGGCCTGTCAGAGGTGGGCCTTGGCCGCCGTGGTCTGGTCTGACAGTGGGCCCAGGGGTACCCATATCCCACACTCATCTCCAAATCAAGCACATGCCTATTAACTGAGTGAGGAGTGCTAGATGTTAACTGGCGTCCCAAACAGTTCTCTGATTTTGTGCAATCGCAACTTAGAAAGAGCGTTTTCCTGTCCTATTAATTTCCTAGACATACTTGTTTCCTTTTTTTTCTCCCATAGCTTATTATTTCAATCGAAATTTCCCAGACAATTTCTTCGTTAGTTTGTGATTGTACGTGTCTACTTATTTCAATCGAAATATTCCCATGCACGTGTTTTAATATATTTTCTTCACGCAGCTCCATCAGTTCTAGTCAAATATATGGAACTAACGCCGTATCACCGAGAGAATATACCTCGTTTTGTTCCAAACTGGAGTGAGCTGCCAACCTACTGAAAATGAGAAACTTCATAGAAATAGAACAAATATCATCACTGCAACAGATAGTCACTGCACTAACTTGTAAATATGTACAGCCCGTTTCTTCCATCCCTTTATAATTGACTTTGATATTACGCGGACCGCTTCGAACAAAAAATACCTTACTTAATAGGCTCCTTGTAATAGAACTTATGACATAGCAATACCGATTGCATTTTTGGGTAAACACTACGGTTAGAGACTCCAAGTAGTAGAACTTATGACTTAGCTGTACCGATTGAATTTTTTGGTAAACACTACGGTTGAAGACTCCAACCGGAATATATTAAAGTCACAAATCACACAATTTTTCATGCAAAATATGCGCATGAGTGGGATTCGAACCATGCACTTATACATGTGACTAGAAGAGAGAGGGTTTCTTTTTCAATTAACTCATGGGTGTTAAGAATCGGATCCCCGATCCGGTTTTCCCAATCCCAATCCAAGAACAAGACGTGAGAAGATGTAAATTAGATCCCGTTTACTAGGAGGCGGTGTACACACTACTCCAGGAATAGCCATCACAAACGGTTGGGAAAGCCCATCACAAACGGTTAGATGAATACAAGGTTGTTGATTATATAGATGTGGGGAACCCTTCAGGGGCATATTTAGTATGAGCCCACAATTATCCCTTAATTAGGGATTTCTTAACACTCCCCCTTGGGCGAATACTGCGACGAACTCATGCCTCATCAAAACTCCCAAAAAACCCAGTGGGAAAAATATGGAGAAAGAGTGCCTCATCAAAACTCCCAAAAAGTTGCATCTACAAATTGTTGTCTCATTAAAAACCTTATGTGAGAAACTTCAGGAAAACTCACTAAGGGAAAAAGAGTACAACGGTTGTCTATAAGACAAATTACAATCTTCTGGATCATAATATTCTATACTAAATAGAATATTTGGCAACGGCTACCTATTAGGAGATGTACTCCCGCTGAACCAAGCAAAATCATTTCACTATGGTAAGAACACTTTCTTCTGGAAGTATATGCGTATAATATTTAGCAAATAAATTGCATGTCACTGCAGGGATCATTTCAGACATTTTACCTCAAATATCTTCTGGAACACAAGAGGTAAGTATAGGTAAGCCACTTTGATTTGCAGTATCAATCTACTGGAGCTTAAGTAATATATTGATAGATCCTTCAGATCAAATTGATGCCTTCGAGGCATACTCTAGGACACTCAATGTCTCATAAATTAAGATCAATACTAAGCATTTGCTCTCCCTGACGACAACATCCGTTGAAGCCTTTATTCTAACATATTCTTCAAGATATGCATTATTCTTCTAGAATAACGAAAGGAAAAATTGGGGTGTCATATTTCCATCTCTATCATAAACCACAATATATGTATAATTGTATAATATAATAAATTTATCCAAGATTTAATCAACTATAGCTCCAAAATGGCGTAAAAAAGGGCAAAGGTCCATCAAAGACCATATATAGTCCTTCAATAATCTTAATTGATCATATACACCTTTTTATTCCAAGACCACTTAGAACCATCGCTTTCACCACCTATTACATCAAAAATGACCCACAATTGTCTAAACTTCAGGCTTAGAACTTTCACTTTGCGATATTTGGTTCGGCCTCAATTACATTTTTCATTTGACCCGATATGAGAGCTTCAAGCACTCGTGCCTAGGACTTTATTCCGGATCCGGGTTCTCTCGAGGAGAGTCATTGCAATTAGAGAGGCAAGACAAGTGTCGACACTTTTGTTTCCCACAATACTGAATTAGCATCTTCGTCATTTCCTAAAACGAAAGATTTATTGTTGTTCCGTATTCCTAGCACTATGATATTGCGCGCATCGCTAGGAATTTCATCTTCAGGATGTGCCTCTTCATGAGGTAAATCACCAGCAGGGTGAGTTCATTGGAGGAGAGTTTTCACATACAACGTGAAATTTGCATTAAGAGCATATGCTTTGACTAAGGGCGTTGGATCACATTCGCAGGCGTCCCCGCAGAATTAGATCGTACCGATAAGTCAAATGTGGATATAATATTAATCCCGGGTATATCCACATCTACTTCAGGTAGAAGCATTTATAATGTATTTAAACCACCATGGTTACTCCTCAATGAATCAAATGATTTTCTGGCAAACTCCATATAAAGGAGTATACACTAAACAACAGGTTCAGTTTGACTTTTGTGCATTTTATTTTTCTATATAAATATCAAGGCATTATACAAGATGGACATTTATCTCCCCCTAATGCCGAGATATTTCTGAAAGCATACTAACAATATCCCCAGTCACAATCTTCTGGTAGTGACCGATGTATGCTAGATGGTGATTTGGTTAGCGAAATTGTATGCACTATAAAAGGATGGGGGTTTTAATTTATATCTTCATATGCAGTGAGCTCGGACTTAGATTAATACAGTAGCATGAATACTGCATTTATTTCCTTCTACTTAAAGGATTATGCTCAACTTCAACGACACATAATAGTGGTTGTAATTCTGTGAAATTACTATTGTTACACTCCCCCTTGGGCGAATACCGCGACGAACTCATGCCTCATCAAAACTCCCAAAAAACCCAGTGGGAAAAATATGGAGAAAGAGTGCATAGTCATCAGGCCGATGCTGCCAAGCATTTATATGCAAGGCCATATAGTCCGGCTCATTTTGTTATTGCCCATGGTTTACCCATTTACTCATACCATCATGAAATTAGGCATTAACCATTACATTTGTAGCAACGTTTTTTTATAATTCTGTTTTGGAAGAAAACCTACACCATATTCAGCAATAGCCTCAAGGACAGGCAAAAGAATAAGCTAGCATGTAGTCCAAGCCAAGGTTGGACTTTTTATCGACAGGTCGAAGTACTACTTGCATCTTCAAGTGCACAATACAACAAAAACATGTAGCTGATATGTATTCTGTACAAATTTAAAGCACAATCACAACTTCAGGTGGTTGATGCTAACACTTGTCGATCAATAGATTCCCAACTCATTTAATTGCGGTGCAAAATATCTACGAGGTAAGGTTTCTCCTCATGTTATATACCAACTATCCAATAAAGCATAATTTCAATCTCTTCATTGTTCAGCATAAAGAGAAGCTTTTAGAATAGAACAGACAAGGCCAATAATTCATATTGTATGGGAAATACCATTATAGTGCAAAGTTTCGACTAAGCAAAGGATGAAAATTACTTGGCGAGAGCAAAAGGTTGACCAAGATCCTTCTGGGACAAGCTCAAAATAATCCATGCTACTCTCATACGTAGAAATTATAATAAGACTTGAAAAAGACAAGAGAATGCAACAGGCAATCTCTAGTGATGTGAGATTTATAATTGTATTTCTGCTGTTCTTACTTCTGGTAGATCAACACTAGATCTTGAAAGGGTACTGTCCAAATTAGCTTTGATACAAAGCCGCCCAAACAACTTGTCCATCAGGGACTTACCGTTACCATTTGGCTTACGTTTATACTTAATAGTATATTACATACTTATTTATTAACTATCCCCAAGTCTATTCGGTGACTTTGTGTGATTCTGACAATTATATGCTATATGAGCAAAGACAATCCTAAGTAGGACAAGATATGTAGTTCTTCGAGAACGCATAATCGTTTCCACGCTAGCGTGGTAGAAAAAAATCTCAGGATATTACTAACAACTTGTTAGTGTTTTAGCAACTTCATGTCGCTAGGAGATGGGGTTGTTATTACTTTTTATATCATTGTATACCTCATGCTTTTTCAGCAGCAAAGAGAGAAAGATGCCAACATCGGGTTGTGCACTTTGTAACCGAGGTTCTAAGCCTTTATCTAATATTTAGAACACTGGTAAGGTATTACTAGCTCGCCGTTCGAGCACATAATTATAATTCCCATTTGTGATATCTTATTACGGAACCAAATTCATGCATTATGTTATATTGCTTCAGGTTTACTTCAGGTAAATTAATTTTATGCATGAAGAGAGAGCAAAGGAATAGAGTGTGGTCTCATCATGGTTATTTCATTGATTTCCCATATATTTTTCCAAGCATTATATGATTTTTTAATTATTATGGCCTTTTGGCTATATATATAAATATATTATACCACAGAAAATAACAAATAATAGAAAAACAAATAGTTTTAGTGGTGACTTGACCATTCAAGACAACACATCAACGTGTAGGGCACCCATAGTGGCATAAGAGCATACAACAGCACACTAGGCGGCATGGCCAACAGGGCCGCAACGTGAGGCACATCCACGACAATCGTGGCCGTAACGACTCACGCATGAAGGCGTGCATATAAGCATATAGCAGAACTGCTCTACTCGACTGCGGGATGGCAGGTACAGGTGCCGACGGTGCACTACGGTTCAGACAACTGCATCAATATTGCACAGAACATGTGTCTAAAGAATTGCGCTGCGTGCGCTGGCAGCATGGCCAACAAGGCACATTGCACATCATGACAATGCGGCGATGGTACGCTCTGGGCAGCCGATGTTTCCATCATAGACATGTGATTCCACATAGTCATCACATGCAAGTCCTAAAGGGGCTATCTTACAGTTGCATTCTTCAGGATGAGAAACAATAATGAATGGCCAAAGAAGCAATTAAGCAAACACATGACCATTATACACTGTACGGCCATAAAACTAGAAGCAATTCAGTCACCTAAAATGATTAATTGGCCGGCTAGCAAAATAACCACTTTAGAGCTATCAAATTTAATATACTAGTAAAATCAATCTACTAGTGAAACTAATCTACTAGAAAATATTTGGACAATTGATTTGATGCGGCTTCAGGTGCATGGCATAAAAATATATGGTTAGACCCATGCAAAGCATATCTTGATGTATAGCAACCAACAGCGGACGGCAGAGCCACAACAGCGGAGCAAGATAACCGAACAAGGCCATTACTCACATGGAAAAAGGTTTAGTTAAAGTGCGACTTCAGGCAGCACCACGCCTAACAGGTTTGCTGGCTTACGCACTAAATGCGTTGGTGGTAACCAAAACGTAGCGCTTAGGAAGCTTCATGTACTAGAACTCGCCGGCGTACACACAGATTCCATTCTGTGCGTTGAGGTGGCCAGCGATGCAAAGGATGCGTCGGCGTACATGCATAGCATGGTGGGATAGCCGACGTCTTAATCCATACCAAACAGATCCACAAAGCGTGGCAATCTAGTTCGGAGTCACAAAGCAATCTACTATCATGATTGATCTACATGATCAAAAGCCTAGTAGAACTTGAATGCAGATAAAAATTTGTACTAAATTATAAATACAATTAATCTGCTGTATGAATTAATCTACTAAAAATTAATCAACTAGATTAATTTAGTAGACAGGATCACGACAAACCGTTGCCTGTTCCTGCGAAGATGACGGCAATCCCATCTAATAGATGAGCTTTGCTCATTGAAATGCCCACATGCATGTGATCTGTTTCACACTTTCACGCATGCAGGGTCTCCGGTTCACCGAAGCAGGGCAGCAGGCGATGAACCTCGCCGGCTGGCCGACCGTCTGATCAAGCCGCTTGTCAGGCAGGTTTCCGCTCGTGGTGATCGACGCTTGCCAGGAAGCGTCGGCGCATACAACAGATTGGAAATAAAAAACAATCTGTGATTAGCGGAATACATAAATATTGAATCGATGTCGAAAACCAATAGAGATTAAAAAAAAATAAAAAGCCGGCAGCGGCCAACAGATGCAAAGACGCATCACCATGCATACGCTGAACACATGCTCCGGTCTTGTTTCATGCACCTGATCAGGATAATTAGCAGTGCAGCACACGCGGCCTCGCCGGGCCGGTAGCGTGGCCATGTCCGATGGCGCGGGGATCCTCTCGCGGCGATCGGCGTGCGCTCGCCGACGCATAAAAAAATTCGGATCGAAACCGAGAATCAATCTATGATTAGTAACTGCAGATACTAGATTGATATATAGACAAAATCAAGAACTACTCACCCAGTTGGAAGAGCGTGCTGATAACGTGTTAAGAATCGGATCCCCGATCCGGTTTTCCCAATCCCAATCCAAGAACAAGACGTGAGAAGATGTAAATTAGATCCCGTTTCCCATCCCATCACAAACACAAGGAACACATGAATACAATATAGGTGGAGCTTCGGGTCTCTTTCTCATTAGTCATAGATGAATACAAGGTTGTTGATTATATAGATGTGGGGAACCCTTCAGGGGCATATTTAGTATGAGCCCACAATTATCCCTTAATTAGGGATTTCTTAACAATGGGAACCTCTTTGATACAGGTTTCTAACTTTTAATACCGGTCAGACCTGATGGAATTTAGGGTCTGGCCCAATAAAAGCCCACGAAGAAATTCCTAAATTCCTATTAAATCTCAAAAGCCCATTAGGGTTGAAGGGATACACTAACTATTAGTACCATATTGCTAATAGACGAGGGTGTTGGGAGTTTTCCTCCATATAAATACGACCCACCTCTTTATGGAAAAGTATCATCGCAGACTACTACATACAAGGAGCCCCTAGGTTTGGGAACTCTCGAGGAAGTCTGGTTGAGTTAGTTTTTGCCTCTTGCTCTCTGTTGTGCCGCCTCCGTAGACTACTTCATCCCGAGCGTCGGCGTGCACCGACAAACGGGAGAGCAGGTCTCCGGAACCGTTTGTCCTTGTGATCCTGCAGCGGGAGAGGGCGAATAAGGTTTTTGGGAAGCGCTCCGCGCGACTGCTCCAAGTCTTCGTCACGGCTCGTCTTCCGTCAAGATCCGGCGCTGTACGAGCTCGTCGTCTGCAGCTTCGTCCTGTTCGCATCGTCGACATCGCTCCATCAACACCCGTCGTCACAGCTACACCTGCAAGTTCTTTGTACGTAAGCCGTATTTATATCTATTTCTTCATCATGTTTTCTGAGTTCTTCATGATGATGCTGATGTTTACTAGTATGTTAGAGTGTTGCATGCTAGTATTAATTTGTGCCATGTTTATTTCTGTTCGGATTTTAATCAGTAAATTGTCTATATTTCCAGCAATCCAAAAACCTTATTGTTATAGGCAATCTATTGATATGAGTAACATGAGGGCTGGTTTTGTCGATGCGATGAACCCTGATAACTTCACTGGTGCGAACTTTAAGAGGTGGGCGGCTAGAATCCGTCTCTGGTTCAATGCTATGAACATATGGGACACGAGGTTGGGCAAACCTGAGGGTGAACTTACTGCTGAAGAGCAGAAAAAGTTTGCTGATGCCAACAACCTTTTCGTGGGATGTCTCGTAAGCATTATCTCTGACCGTCTGGTCGATGCCTACTTGGACATGACCGATGCGAAGGTGCTGTGGGATGCTCTGTCTGCGAGATATGATGCAGCAGATGCAGGCAGTGAACTTTACCTCATGGAGAGTTTCCATGACTTCAAGATGGTGAATAACTGTTCTGTGGTCGAACAAGCTCATGAGGTTCAGTGCATTGTCAGGGACCTTGAACTCGCTAAGTGTCCTCTTCCGGACAAGTTTGTGGCTGGGTGCATCATTGCAAAGTTACCCCCTGCATGGAGGAACTTCGCCACTGCTCTGAAACATAAGAGACAGGAGATATCGGTTGATAACCTGATAGCATCTCTAGATGTTGAAGAGAAGGCTCGGAAGAAGGATATCACCGAGAAAGGAGATCAAGGTCAATCCAGTGCCAATCTGGTTCAGAACAAGTTCCCACGCAAGAACTTTGGCAAGAACAAAGGGAAGAACGACAACAAGGTCGTTAAAACCACTACCTTTAAGAAGAAGAAGGTGGACAAGGCTGAGTTGAGCTGCTACACTTGTGGCGATCTTGGCCACTTCGCCAAGGATTGTCCAAAGTGTGCGGACCGCAAGGTCAAGAAGTCTGAAGCTTCGAAGGATGTCAACATGGTGACCATTGGCAACACTGGAGATGGGGTACGGTAATTTACCTACTGTTCTTTAAGTTTTTCTTTCCACATGTTGGTGGTTAGATACGGGTGCTAATGTTCATGTGTGTGCTGACATCTCCTTGTTTTCTTCTTACCAGGACGTCCAAGATTCCTCTGTGCTGATGGGGAATGGGTCACCTGCTGCTGTTTGTCGCATTGGTACGGTGGATCTGAAGTTTACTTCGGGGAAGATCGTGCGACTGAGGAACGTGCAGCATGTCCCTACTATCAATAAGAATCTTGTGAGCGGGTCGGTCCTTTGTAAGGACGGGTTTAAGGTAGTTTTAGAGTCCAATAAATTAGTCGTGTCAAAACAGAGAAGGTTTTGAGTCGGTTTGGCTATTTGGACAGCAAACCGGCTCCAAGACCCTATGACCCCAGTGTGATACTCAGAAAGAACATATTTGTGGCGACGTTAGTAATGATGCGAGTGTTTGGCATTCACGCTTATGTCATATTAATTTTGGTTTGATGTCTCGACTTTCCAGTCACTGTTTAATTCCGAACTTCACCATGGCCAAAGGTTCTAAGTGCCATAGCTGTGTGCAATCGAAGCAACCTCGGAAGCCTCACAAAGCGGCCGAGGAGAGACACTTGGCACCTCTAGAACTCATACATTCTGATCTGTGCGAGATGAATGGTATGTTGACAAAAGGTGAAAAAAGATACTTCATAACATTGATTGATGACGCGACTAGATTTTGCTATGTTTATTTGTTGCATACTAAAGATGAAGCGTTAGACTACTTTAAAATTTATAAAGCTGAAGTTGAAAACCAACTAGAGAGAAAGGTCAAACGTCTACGGTCTGATCGTGGTGGCGAGTATTTTCCTAAGATTTTTGATGAATTCTGTGAGGAACATGGCATTATTCATGAGAGGACGCCTCCCTATTCGCCCGAGTCAAACGGGATTGCCGAGAGGAAAAATCGCACGTTGACTGACTTGGTTAACTCCATGTTGGACACTGCTGGTTTATCTAAGGCATGGTGGGAGGAGGCTATATTGACTTCATGTCATGTCCTGAATAGAGTTCCGAATAAGAATAAAGATCAAACTCCATATGAGATGTGGAGCGGGAGGAAACCATCACTTTCATATTTGCGCACGTGGGGATGTTTGGCGAAAGTGAATGTGCCTATTCCAAAGAAACGCAAGTTGGGACCTATGACAGTGGATTGTGTCTTTTTGGGATATGCTCAGAGGAGCATTGCTTATAAATTTTTAGTAGTTAAATCTGAAGTTCTTGATATGCATGTTGATACAATTATGGAGTCTCGTGATGCAACATTTTTTGAGAACATATTTCTGTTAAAAGATATTCATAGCATTTCTAGATTTTCCACTGAGATAATTCCTGAACCTCCTGCACCTACTGAGACTTTTGAACAACATGAGAACCTCGAGCATGAGGATGTCCTGGAGAAGGATGACAGTGAAGCTCCGATAAGGAGCGAGCGACAGATGGTTGCGAAATCCTTTTGTGATGATTTCACTGTGTACCTTGTGGACGACACTCCCATGTCTATCACTAAGGCATATGCATCTCCAGATGCAGATGATTGGAAAGAAGCTGTCCGTAGTGAGATGGACTCGATTCTTTCTAATGGAACATGGGAGCTCTCTGAACGACCCTATGGCTGCAAACCAGTGGATTGTAAATGGGTGTTCAAGAAGAAGCTTAGGCCTAATGGTACTATTGAGAAGTACAAGGCTCGGCTTGTGGCAAAGGGCTACACACAAAAGGAAGGCGAAGATTTCTTTGACACTTATTCACCTGTTGCTAGAATGACTACTATTCGAGCACTACTTTCGTTAGCTGCCTCATACGGTCTTATCATTCATCAGATGGATGTAAAGACGGCTTTCCTGAATGGAGAGTTGGATGAGGAGATCTATATGGATCATCCTGATGGATTTGTAGTGAAGGGTCATGAGAACAAGGTGTGTAAATTGCTGAAATCTTTGTATGGCTTGAAACAAGCACCCAAGCAATAGCATGAGAAGTTTGACAGAACTTTAACTTATGCGGGCTTTGTCATTAATGAGGCTGATAGATGTGTGTACTATCGCCATGGTGGGGGTCAAGGTGTTATATTGTGCTTGTATGTGGATGACATACTGATCTTTGGCACAAACATTGATGTGATCAATAAGGTCAAGTCTTTTCTATCAAAGAGCTTTGATATGGAAGATCTGGGGGTAGCTGATGTTATTCTGAACATTAAGCTAATCAAGCATGAGAATGGGATCACTCTTTCGCAAACCCATTATGTAGAGAAGGTCTTGAGTCGGTTTGGCTATTTGGATAGCAAACCTGCTCCAACACCTTATGACCCCAGTGTGATACTCAGAAAGAACAAGAAAATTGCAAAGGACCAAGTGAGATATTCTCGGATCATTGGTTCACTCATGTACTTAGCTGGCGCAACAAGGCCCGACATATCATATGCTGTGAGCAAATTGAGCAGGTTCATGTCAAACCCGGGTTCTGATCATTGGCATGCACTTGAAAGGGTAATGCGCTACTTAGTGGGAACTATGAGTTATGCGATACACTATTTGGGCACCCTGCTGTGCTAGAGGGATATAGTGATTCGAACTGGATCTCGGATACTGATGAGTTGTACGCCACGAGTGGGTATGTATTTACCCTTTGAGGTGGTGCTATATCATGGAGGTCTTGCAAACAGACCATTTTGACGAGGTCAACCACGGAAGCAGAGCTTACTGCTTTGGACACAGCCACTGTAGAGACAGAATGGCTGCGTGAGCTCTTGATGGACTTGCCAGTAGTTGAGAAACCAGTATCGGCTATCCTTATGAACTGTGACAATCAAACAGTGATAGTCAAAGTGAACAGTGCTAAGGACAATGCGAAGTCATCAAGACACGTCAAGAGACGATTGAAGTCTGTCAGGAAGTTGAGAAACTCCGGAGTAATAAGTGTGACTTATATTCAAACAGATAAAAACCTGGCAGATCCCTTTACCAAAGGACTATTGCGTAACGTGATAGAAAGTGCATCGAGGGAGATGGGTACGAGACCCGTTTAAGTTGCCGAAGTGGTAACCCAACCTATGTGATCGGAGATCCCGTGAAGTAGGACCTGAGAAGAACGAGCTGTCGGTTGACTGAGGAGAGTAATCTTTCAGAAACCCTCTCTAAGTGAAGATACAATACTCTCGTTTGCTGTAAGGTAGGTTAGCTTTATGCTTTAATGTGGTTCTATTGGCTTGGGTAAGCAAAGATGCCGTCCTACAGGACATTCTTGAAAGAACACACCTATATGAGCCTGAGTGTACAACGTCGCAGTCTATGAGATTAGGGTGATCTCTAGTAAGCTTATGAAGAGACCAGGGAGTATGACGTATACGCTCCACCCGCGGGGTAGGCTACTGGCAGCCTTGTACTGGTTCTGACTTTAAGTGAAACTTGTTTGCACAAAACTTGCAATTCAAGGCTTAGTCCATTGTCAAGTTGTGGATGAGTGTAGCTTGAAGCTCTAGGCGAGAGTTCAACTTAACAGACCTTGCTGAAACACTGGTATATAAACAGTAGTGAGAGACACGCAGAATCTCTGATGGGTATTTGAGATCTGGTGGGGGATTGATGGAATGTAGGGTCTGGCCCAATAAAAGCCCATGAAGAAATTCCTAAATTCCTATTAAATCTCAAAAGCTCATTAGGGTTGAAGGGGTACACCAACTATTAGTACCATATTGCTAACAGACGAGGGTGTTGGGAGTTTTTCTCCATATAAATACGGACCACCTCTTCATGGAAAAGTATCATCGCGGACTACTACATACGAGGAGCCCCTAGGTTTGGGAACTCTCGAGGAAGTCTGGTTGAGTTAGTTTTTGCCTCTTTCTCTCTGTTGTGCCGCCTCAGTAGACTACTTCATCCCGAGCATCGACGTGCACCGACGAACGGGAGAGCAGGTCTCCGGAACCGTTTGTCCTTGTGATCCTGCAGCGGGAGAGGGCGAATAAGGTTTTTGGGAAGCGCTCCGCGCGACTGCTCCAAGTCTTCGTCACGGCTCGTCTTCCGTCAAGATCCGCGGCTGTACGAGCTCGTCGTCTGCAGCGCCGATTGCTTCGTCCTGTTCGCATCGTCGACATCGCTCCATCAACACCCGTCGTCACGGCTACACCTGCAAGTTCTTTGTACGTACGCCGTGTTTATATCTATTACTTCATCATGTTTTCTGAGTTCTTTATGATGATGCTGATGTTTACTAGTATGTTAGAGTGTTGCATGCTAGTATTAATTCGTGCCATGTTTATTTCTGTTCGGATTTTAATCAGTAAATTGTCTATATTTCCAACAAGACCTTCTATCGTCCACAAATATACGGCCAAGCTTTGACCGTACTGGATCTAATTTTTGTCAATACATTTATATTGGATGGATGTTTGTTTTCTGGTAGTGAATTAATGGTATAAGCGATGTACATGTAGATAGCATATATGTGAGCTTCGACAAGTGTACTTTGTTCCAGGAAGAAAACAAAAGCACGCATTGTTGGAACCAATATACCTATGACCAACTTTGATCATGTTTCACTGCTTCTGATGCTTTGTATCATGTTGTTATATTCAAAAGATTGACATTTCTCTAGAAGCACATTAAATTGATATGTAGAAACAACTCTTATAAAATATTACATAATATTGTTGTTTTAGGCCACTAACACTATCATTTGTTCTATTTGTTTGTATATCTAAGATGGTGGACCAAATGTGTGTACACGATTTCTAGACATTTGCTATCGAGGTAAAGCTATATCTCACGAAGTATAGCTTTCTCTTCTCCTTCTTGTAATAATTCTGTGACATGTCAAAAAATTACATGCGACTCTATCATTTAACATGTATGATACAGTATTCTGCCTAATAAATACGCTTACAAGGCGTGGTTCGTTTGTTATGTCCTTTTTCCACTGGGCCAGTGGACATACTTCGTAGCTAGGATTTCTTGGTTGCGTGAAGATAGCTCTGTTTGGACCCACAGAAACCTGCTAAACAGCTGGTCAATGATCGAGAGATGGACACATGCTGAGGTGCAACCTCGCACAATCTATTTTGTACGGGGTAAGAGGCATTGCTTGGGCTCCCACAGGCATATTCCCTGGGAAGCTGACATATATCAGGGGTTGAAGTCTTTGTGCTTCAATTCTTTTTTTTTCTTTTTGGAGGTTGATGAGTTGAAGTTGGCCGTGGCGTGGCAAGAAAGGATTTGCCCACGTTATCACTGCTTGTGTCAGGTCTACAGTACGCGTATTAGAATTCCGAACTATTTGGCCCCCATGGGACTTGGAGTTTGAAATTAGTTAAAATCTCTGGTTTATCTCTACCTAATACTAAAATAAAAATTAAGTCAGTTATAATTTTACAATAAAACCCACTATTTTAAAATAAACCCACCATCCTCTAATATGTTGTATTTTTTAAAAAATATGATGTATCCTCAACCAGCAGTACCTCATCTCCTCTTGGCGTCCCGCATCATTGTACGCATTCCTTTATCTTCTCTCGTTGCTCGCATCCCTGTCGCCGCCGCCCTATTTTCTCAGAAATGATATTTACCGAGGATATCTCCTTTTGTCATGCTCCTAACAAGACGCACAATTAACCGCGTTCATCGCTCTGGTACGTTACGGTCACGAAGTCCCCTATACCCATAGAAACTCATGGGCATTAATCTAAACGCAGTGCCTAATCTCCTCTCGCCGTTCTGCAGCACCGCACGCATCTCTTCATCTTCTCACGTGGCTCGCATTCCCGCCTCGTTTCCAGGCACAACGTATACTGAAGTCCCCTTCACCCATATCAATGCATGGACATTTAACTACCCGTAGTGTAACATCCAGAAATTTTACGTAGGATTGTTGAATCCAAAATCCTGAATTTCGAAAGATTTTGGTGAATTGTGTGCGTGCTCAAACATATAAGAATGTCTTCTACTTGCTCCCCATATTCCTAGGCAAATTATATTTAAATTTAAAATCAATTGAAGTGCTAAGGATTAAATTAGGTGTGATTTGGCTCTTAATTGGTTTTCGGTTCTTTTAGTGTGTTTGAATTCAAATCCTACATTTGAATTCAAACAAATGCTAACAATCTAACCCAAACTCTTCTCAAATCTTTCTAACTGTCGTAGGCCGAATCCTTCTCCAAAGTCCGAGAACCACCCTTAACCTTTTAACCCGGCCTGCTAGCTCACCCCGCAGCCCAGCAGAGATCAGTTTCCCCCGTCTCTTTATCCCGCAGCCCAGCGCCTCATCCGGCCCAGCTCCAGCCTAACCGATCACCCACACCCCTCCCTTCCCTTCTGTCGCTGACGAGCGGGTCCCATGCCGCACTGTGCATCTCCTTCCTCCCTTCTTTCTTCCCCACGCACGGCAGGGCGCAGAGCCCCGGCCAATCCCCGTGCGGGGCTAGTGCGGCCCGTTGCGATGCTGCCGCGTGGCCGAGCACGGACGCCAAGCGCTCCTAGCCGTCCGCGCCCACGAGCCCTAGTGCTTTGCCCTATAAAACCAATCCCTGGCCATCTCTTTCCCTCAAGCCGCCGCCGCCACCCCATTGGGGGTTTCCTTCACCTCCGAGCCGAGAGAAGAAGAGGGAGCCGGGGTGGAGCCGCACTGCGTGGAGGAGAAGCCGCAACCAAGGAGAAGCGCCGCCGCAACGACGCCGGGTACCGCGGGCCGTCGCCGCCAGTGGAAGGGAGAGCTGAGCGGGGCGTCACCAAGAGGAGGGGCCGAACTTCGTCAAGCTGTACATCTTCACGAATATGCCGCGATCGTTTACCTAGCCCTTGGTGAGCCGCCATAGCCACACCCTTCTTTCCCCTTTCTCCGCCATGTCGTCGCCATTACGCGTCACCACTGTCTCGCGCCGCTGCCGTGGAAGCCAAGCCTCGTGGTGCCAGCCTTCGAGCTTGGCCTTCTTTTGCAGGACCCCGTCGCGCCGCTAAACCCTTTCCGCAAACTGCCGTCACCGCACCGCTAACCCAAGCCGCCATGCTGCCGCAGACCGGGGGTACTCGGAGGGTGCGAGCGCCATGGCCGCGGCCCGGACAAGCCAAGAGCTTGTGCTGTGTGCGTGCGTGACAAGCGAGCACTTTACCCGCTCTGTTGCGCTCCCCGGATCGACACTTTTCGTGACCTTGTGCGGGCAAACGCCACGGCGGAGCCGAGCCGCCGGAGCATCCGCGAGCGCCGTCGCCGTCGCCGTCGCACCGCACAGCCGAACGCGCATGTCCTCTTGCTAACCAACCTCGCCGTGGGTTCGTGTTGCCGATGCTTCGCGTGCGTGTGCCGAGCCTTTCCCTACCATCCAGTGCCTCGCTGGCTTTTCCATGAACCTCCCCAGCGCCGGCCGTCGCCGCCGGCAGCGCGCCGTGCACGCGTGGCGCCGCGCTAGCCGAAGCCCCACATGTTGGACCACACCAAGCCCCGCCGAGCCTGCCGCAGAAAATCCTGAGTCGGCCGCACCATGATCCCGTGAACCTGGCTCATGTGAACCAAACGCTTGGCAGAAAAGCCAACAATTTTCATATCTACTTTCTTAACACGTACACCTTTTATTGACTCTTTATTTGCTTCCGAGGAATAAACCGATCGAAGAGAATAAAACAACGGAATAATCAGACACGAATCCCACTAGACCAGGACACGATACAACTTACCGTGGGATCATCACTTGCGTCCACAAGTAAGGCAGCACCGCAGCACAACTGGCACATTGTTGGCCGCGACACATGGATGGTACTGTTACATAGTTAACGAGTAATATTTTGACTGTGGCACACAAGCACAACTGGTACATAGCGGGCAGCATCTCTATATAGTTGGAAACGGCAAGGTATATGTCAATCTTGCTGAAGAATTGCTGTTTGTTTCAATACTCCTTTTTCAATTTATTTCCTACTTTCTGTGTGATTTATATAATTATGTCCTCGTCGAATAGGACGGTTTGGCATAAATTTCTGATTTTTTTTTACCGAAGTCAGTAGAGGAATCCCCTACCTATTTTTTATAATTTTTATTCTAAACCCAGTTAATTTGTTCCTACATTAAGTCAAACTTAAATCTGCAGGGTGCTAGTCAGGTGCATAAGTTTCTGATTGTTTCTTTGTCTCTCAGCTGTGTTGCTTTTGTCACGAATTTGGATGTCACTTTTCATTTGTTCATTTTCATGCAGGCTTGTGGCATGGTGGTTGGGTGCGTCAGTTGGGGCGCCCCAGACCACGGCTCGAACCCTGGGTTCTGCACAAAGAAAATCCCCTCGCCGGCACAACCGGGGTTTGAGGGTGATCAGGAGGTCAAAAATAACGTGGGGGCGGTCGTACCCCCACCGATCTAGTCTTTTTTATTTGTTCATTTTCATGTTTCTATTGTTGCTTCAATCTCATATTTCGAGTCAAAAATGTTATATTTCTTCCCATTTTTAATGTGAAAAAAATTGTCATGAAGCTACTGAATTAATCAGTTCTAGTGCGCTCGGGTGTTTCTCACACGTCAAAATAATATCCATCACTCTTCATATTGTTTTCTTCCTTTAAAAAACATGAATTGGTAATTTAAAAAATGCAAATACGTTTTGGACCCTCTTCCACAGCAAAGAAATTAACAACCACTTACCTAAAATGTTTTTATTGTTTGATCTTTCTTATGCAATCATTGAGTCAAAATCGCTTGGAATCCCTGATCTCTTCCGTAAGACGTGCTAGATATATGTGTCCATCCACGTAGAGGAAAAGACATGGTTACACTCCCAATAGGCCATTCCAGAAGTTTAAAAGATGATGCAAGTACCTGATTCCCTACCGTCCACAGATTGCGTAATATGGCCAAACAAGATTTGGACATGCACCATGTATGGACCCGCAGATAATAAACAGTATATACATGATCTGCACAAGTCCAACAGATTAGTGCAGAACTTGTACGTAGACATGAGCTAGAATGTTCCGGATTTATTCCCTACTACGTACACATCTATACACGTCTGAGCACATGGTCCAAATTTGCAGCAACAAGTCCTATATAAGTGGCAACAACAACCAGCAGGTTATTGAAGGTAAAAGCCACTTGTCAATTATTTGCCTATGCACTGGTTCATCTTAGTCTAATATATACACACTGCTAACATCGATCGAGCAGCAGCTGAAGAACGAGTGATTGCCTAGGCAACCGCTGCGCAAATGGCACACGATCACAAGGTGCTCGACGCGCTTGACGCGGCCAAGACGCAGTGGTACCACTTCACGGCGGTGGTCGTCGCCGGCATGGGCTTCTTCACCGACGCCTACGACCTCTTCTCCATCTCCCTCGTCACCAAGCTCCTCGGCCGCATCTACTACTTCAACCCCAGCTCCATGACCCCCGGCACCCTGCCGCCAAATGTCTCCGCCGCCGTCAACGGCGTGGCCTTCTGCGGCACGCTGGCCGGGCAGCTCTTCTTCGGCTGGCTCGGCGACAAGATGGGGCGCAAGAAGGTGTACGGCATGACGCTGATGCTCATGGTGATCTGCTGCCTTGCCTCCGGCCTCTCGTTCGGGTCCACGCCCAAGGGCGTCATGGCCACGCTCTGCTTCTTCAGGTTCTGGCTCGGCTTCGGCATCGGCGGCGACTACCCGCTCTCCGCCACCATCATGTCCGAGTACGCCAACAAGCGCACCCGCGGCGCGTTCATCGCCGCCGTCTTCGCCATGCAGGGCTTCGGCAACCTCACCGGCGGCATCGTCGCCATCATCATCTCCGCGGCGTTCAAGGCGCGCTTCGACGCGCCAGCGTACAAGGACGACCGCGCCGGCTCCACCGTGCCGCAGGCCGACTACGCGTGGCGCATCGTGCTCATGTTCGGCGCCATCCCGGCGCTGCTCACCTACTACTGGCGCATGAAGATGCCCGAGACGGCGCGCTACACCGCGCTGGTCGCGAAGAACGCCAAGCAGGCGGCGTCCGACATGACCCAGGTGCTCAACGTCGAGATCGTCGAGGAGCCGGAGCAGGCGGAGGAGCTCACGCGGCGCGAGCAGTTTGGTCTCTTCTCCCGGCAGTTCGCCAGGCGCCACGGCCTCCACCTGCTCGGCACGACGGTTTGCTGGTTCCTGCTGGACATCGCCTTCTACTCGCAGAACCTGTTCCAGAAGGACATCTACACGGCCGTGAACTGGCTGCCCAAGGCGGACACCATGAACGCCCTGGAGGAGATGTTCAAGATCTCCCGTGCGCAGACGCTCGTGGCGCTGTGCGGCACCATCCCGGGCTACTGGTTCACCTTCTTCATCGACATCATCGGCCGCTTCGTCATCCAGCTCGGCGGCTTCTTCTTCATGACGGTGTTCATGCTCGGCCTCGCCATCCCGTACCACCACTGGACCACGCCCGGGCACCACGTCGGCTTCGTCGTCATGTACGCCTTCACCTTCTTCTTCGCCAACTTCGGCCCCAATTCCACCACCTTCATCGTGCCGGCGGAGATCTTTCCGGCGCGGCTGCGATCGACGTGCCACGGCATTTCCTCAGCTGCAGGAAAGTCCGGCGCCATTGTTGGGTCGTTTGGGTTCCTCTACGCGGCGCAGAGCGCTGACCCGACCAAGACGGATGCAGGTTACCCGCCGGGCATCGGCGTGCGCAACTCGCTGTTCATGCTCGCCGGATGCAATGTCATCGGTTTCCTGTTCACGTTCCTGGTGCCGGAGCCCAAGGGGAAGTCGCTGGAGGAGCTCTCCGGCGAGAACGACGAAGAGGAGGCAGCACCTCAGCAGACTGTCCCGATGAATTTGAGCGAATAAACAGCATACATGTACCTGCTATTGTCTTGTACTTCTGTAGAGTTGTGGCCATATATCAGGATTGAGGAACTTGGTCGAATTGGCATGTTCGTAATATGAGCACATTCGTTTTACTCATCAAGTTTGCTGCCATGAACAATATGGCTAACACCCGAAAAATTCGAGGAACCATTGAGGGATTGAACTATCAAGGTGAACGGATTACAAATTGCAGCTTTCTCGTACCCACTCCAGATCATGCAATAAAAATGAGAGCATATGCCAAAACATCAACAATGACTTCGCCGGGAAAAAACATAAACGATGATAAGAGATTACGCAGATCACCAAGTAAATCGAATGTCATTGAATAAAATTTAAACCTCAAATCTAGGTTTGAACAAAACAACGATGAAACTCCAGGGTTTACAGCCATTGGCTCCAGGTAAGTGCCATGTACCACCTATAGTATAAATTCCCATCTGTATGTTGATCATGGGAAGGTGTAACATGCTTGTAACCAGTTGCTGATCTTGGGAGGGTGTGGTAAAATGATAACCACTTGCCCTAATGGTTCTACCAGCTACTTCCTGAGAACAGGGCGGCACGGGCATGTTTTAGATGTCCAGGGCTGTTTTCTTGCAGATTGGGCACAGATTTTTTATAACCAGCCATTGTTTAATGCATGCGGTGTGGAAGTCATGACCACAGTCCAATCTGCCCAAGTCTTCACCTTCCACATAGTCTTCCTGCAAAGTTCAAGGTAAGCAACGGTCAGTAATGCCAATGAGCTACCATTGATATCTGTGATTAAATGAGTAGAACCAATATTAAGGTTGGATCCGAAACAATAAATATGTTCTAAACAAGGGCAGGAACAGAAATATGACAAGCTCAATGAAACGATGATTCTATAATGCCTGAATTTTAACGAAGTATTGGAGCTGTAGGCAAGAATATCATGATGTCAACTATAGTTAACAGTGCCTGAACATGCAACCACACATACATCCCCTTAATAATTAAGGCCAAGATTTATGTGGATACTGAACACACAGTAGGGACTACCATCCAGGAATAATCATGTAGTTCACCACCGTACTTGGACATCAATCAAAACACATCTTGCATCATGTCTTACTAGGACAACCAGTTAAAACAATGCAAATGAGTGGGTCATTATGTTATAGAATATAGCATTCGGTCTCTAAAGAAAATTCCTACCAAACAAATCCACACAAGCAATTAAGGAAACATAAAACATACCTGGCAAATACAGCATGGTTCAACACCTGTTGGAGGATCTTCCGATGCTATTATGGCATATTTCCATTGTTTCAAGCTAGCAATAATTTTTTCCTCGCTAAGTCCTGTGTTTACATACCCAATACGTTCACCAAGTGCCAGCAATTCCTGGGAAACACACAAAATTGGAGTAGTCACTTATGACTTCGTACTACAAGTAAACTCAGTTAAGCCAGTTTTCCCAAACTATGCAATTTAATCTGACTCCATGCTTAAACTACAGCACTTATGGGAATATGGAACGGCATACCTTCTTTAATGGAAAAATGATTTATAATTCAAACAATTTTAGTAACCAAACAGGCCATAGCTCAAAATATGCCCCGGCCCACCGAAAAAAAAGCTTAAAATCTCCCCACTGAACTAGGATTTATGTTTTGGGGATAATTTTATGTAATATAATTAAGACAACAGCTGTTACCTCATAGGACATATTGTCCACATCAAGCCGCATGTCCCGGTGTCTATCAATCAAATTAGCTCGCCTCATGATAAGTGATCGATCAATGAGAAGCAAATCCTGTTCAAAAATCAAAATGCTAAGTAAGATGGTACACCTAATTAAAAACAGACTGAACTGTACCATTATTGTCTGTACATCATACATCATTTATTCAATAATATAAACATGCAGTTCTGAGAAAATTATTTAACATAGGATATATTACATCATTGAAGGTTTATGAAAGGGACTACCACTGTAGTCCCAGGATATAGCTGTTCAAAGCGTTGAAATTTTGTCCCAAAATACAGCTATTTGTGAGTTCTGATGGGTTCTGAAGGGTGGTTTCTCAAAACTACCCCTCACACTGTCTTAAGTTTGGTGGAATGCAAACAAATATGGCAGAAACTGGAACATTTGGCAGTAAAAGGCAAGGATGGACTGCTATTGTTCAAAATACTGTTATATGAAAAGTTTAAGTATAGCTTTTTTTCTTAGGAACAATAGTTTGGATGTTTGAATCATCCATATATTACCATATTCCAAGGAGTTCAACCCTCTAACAGACTAATTTCAGGTGATTAGAGTAAACAGATGATATGGAAGGTTAGACCTCCTGACCGCTATAATAATATGCAAAATGGAAATATATCTGACCTCCAATCTAGCATTTCTGCCCTGACGAATCTGATCAAAAACATTGCGGAGCTGTACAAGAAAACATTGAAAGATTCAAAATCAAAATATGGCAGGTGAAGTCTCAACAACATTAAATTCATAGACATTTAAGCAAAATGTGGTGTCAAATGCTAATATTTAGGGAGCAGATTATTGCTTGTGATAGTAAACACAGCTAGATATAATGAATATATACTGTTATGGAGCAAATAATGATGAATAAGACTGGAGCACTGACAAATGTTATTCTCGACACTAGGCACTGGGATGACATGCAAATGTGTTAAATCATCTAAAACGACAAACTGCTTCCTAGATTCTGGCAAATAAAAATAACGTAAGTCATATACGAACTTACAGATAGAACATCACAACTTAACATCTGAAAGCAACTATTTTAATCATTCGGAACATATCAAAATATCAAAAGAATTATATATCTCCAATCACTTCCACAGGAATGATGGTTAGATCATGTTAGTGCTAATGAAGACCATAAGTTCAATGAAATGGCTCAAGGGCAGCATACCTCAGACATTGGCCTGCCTCCTTCCCTCGAAGCAGCTATAGTCTGCATAAAAGACTGAAGGTCCAAGTAACCAGAGTTCTGCCTGTCAATTGAGGGATGACCTGCTCTTTGGTAGTGCTGCTGTTGGGCACGAGAGCTTGATCCTGGTTGATGACTCCGAATATCATGTGATGTGGATGATGTTCCACGGTGCTGCAATGCAATGCTTGAACTTCTAGAAAGAGAGACGCCAGCAGAAATCAGGGACCTCCTGGACATATCAGCTAAACCTCTTAAAGCTGTACTTGGCTGAGATGTGTTAAGCCCAGGGACTTGTTGACCTCCCATATTTACAGCAGCTCTAAGCATGGAACCAGAGCTGGAGCCAGAATTTTGCTGGTTGCTTCTGCTTCCGGATACAGGTACAAAATTTGTTGAATCAGCATTAAACAAAGAAGGACCTAACAGAAGGGGCTCAGGATAATCACTGCCCATTAAGCTAGTACTGGGATCTTGCGAGGCAGGTGTCTGTGCTGTAGTACTAGCAGAACTGGAAGAAGTCCCAATTCTTGACCCAAAACTAACATTTGATGAAGGGCGGTGAAGATTTTGCGAAAATTGAGTAACAGCAGGAACATGAGGTCTACTATGAGAACCAGCAGAAGAGCTCATCTGTCTAGGTTGCACTGGGATAAACGAAGACTCTGTAGGCTGGTATGCTGAGCACCTGAAACTCCCCTCAGGTAATAGACTGGGCAGCGATTGCTCATAATCGCTTGGGCTTATTCTCATCCGTGTACTTCGCACGAATTCATTTTCATGTGCATCACTATATAAAGAATAATGATCAGACAAAGAAGAACTTGCATCAAGATCAGTACTCTGGTTTAGCTGTTCCACTGGGGGATATGGAGCAGTGAAGTTTGTTGCAGGGGGCATAGTTGAACTTCCATTCGGAGGAGGTAACAGAGTATTATTAATTTGGTGACGATTGCGTGAGCTTCCATTGGCAGAAGATTCCGCATGACATCCATCAATATACTTTCTCTTAAAGGTTGGATGATGACTGCCAAGCACACGAACTTCTTGGCCTGATGAACCTTCAGCACAGCCTGCATTCCCTGACGAACTTCCCATAGCATCCGAAGAAACTGCATGATGCAAAATACGCTCGGTTATGGACGAGCCCCTGTGGGCTGAAACAGTATTTGTTCTTGATTGTCCATTGCTGTGTACAAGGTCAACATCATCAGAGCCAAATTGATCAGCCTGATTAATGTTGAGGTCTATGTTTAAGTTGTGTGAAGGCAAAGAGCTAGAGGCTTCATGTCTCCTCCTGTCTATACTTAAGGGGCCTCCAATAGACAGAGAAGGCGCAAGATGCTCCCTTTTGGCTTGGAAAAAGTTACCAGGATCAACTAAGCAACCCATAGAGCTAGATCCAGCTGATTCCCACAAGCTCAAGCTTGTATTCTGCTGACCAATCAGGCTTCCACTTGGCATCCCCACCTCAGGACTATTGAGCAAATAGTGTGGGTAGCTCTCACCTTCTAATGGATTGGGAAGCAAAATCTGTTCATCAGCAGTAGAGTTGTTGGGAAGTAAATTCTGCTGATCCATGGCAGAGTTGCTTGAACTAGAACCAAGCTGGCAAGTTTCCGAGGAAGACAGCATGGTGAGCTTATTATGTTGCATCAAGGATTTACTGTATTCCTTAGTACTCAAATGATTTCAATAGAAAAGAGTCATGATCCGAAAAAGGCAATGATTTATAACATGAAGAATGTACACCTGGCAAATACGACAAATCAGAAAAGAATCAGCATCGCGCACTCAGCCGTAGAAAAGCAAGAAAAAGACAAACAAAGTCGAAACTGAATGGCTGCACCGCTGCGAATCATTAAAATACATGTACGGAATATTAAGCAACCGTGAAGAGTAGACATAACCGAAGATACTTTTGCAGCTTATAATCAACAGAAACAATGCGGGGTGTCGGTGATGCACATACCTTAAGTACAACACCAATAATTTATTAGGCAAATGGTGGAAACCGCTGGAAATGGTGGCGGCAAACTGGAGAAAACGACAAACTGCTTCCTAGATTCTGGCAAATAAAAATAACGTAAGTCATATACGAACTTACAGATAGAACATCACAACTTAACATCTGAAAGCAACTATTTTAATCATTCGGAACATATCAAAATGATTCTGAGCCTATATCAGCATAAGCATATAATTGTCCAAAAGAACAGGGTCCCTGAACATAACAGCAATACGCCAAAAACTGCATGCTATGTACGAGCGTTATCAGAAGTATCTAATCCTATTGGCTACTGCAGAAAGTATTGTTGAGCAGGTTGTTCACTGAAGGTCGATTTCTCACAGCGCGTTGCTATTGATTTCGTGGTGCCTACACATCTCTCAGCGAAATATATGCAACCAGAATGTTATGAATTCCAAACCATGCAAGTACTCCCGCTGTGTACATAGATTTCCCGATAAAATTCTCATTTCTACTCCATTTCGAACAAAAACATGATGCTTCTGCCACGAGATCCTATCCCTAAGCCCCCAGAGACATCAAACCAAACAAAATCCCATCCTACAGCCGAAGAATTCCGCAGAAAAACTACCTCCAGATCCGCCCCCCAGAATCCCCACAGATCTCAGCCCCCACGCCGGCACGCCCAAGGACAGCCCCATCGACCCGTATCCCCGTGACCCGTGACCCAAGAGCTCAAGCCTATCCACCCACCGGCCCGCCTAGACGACCCCCTAAGCTACAGGAAGAAGAAACAGGATGAAGAAGCAAGAAACGTACGGACGAAGCGCAGCGCGGCCCCGATCGGCGTCCCCCGCGAGCAGGCAGCCCCGATCAGCGTCGATCGGCGGCGAGGAAGGGAGGGGGAGCCGGCGCCGCCTGCTGCTTTATCCCTCCCGACCGCGTCCGGCGTGCTCGAATGTATCGAGGAGGTGGAGACGAAGAGGAGGAAAATGAGAGGGGGTTGCGGCGTTTTTTGGGGAGAGGGGTGGGTGGGTGGTGGAAAGGGAAGAAAGTGGGCGACGCAGCGGAACCCACGAAGATAGATAATCGCCGCGGGCGGGTCCCGGCCGTCGGATGGGCCAGATTGACGGCGGATGGGGCGCCTGCGTGCCAGTGGATGGAGGGGTGGGAACGAAACCCATCCGCCCTGTCTGTCCGTCCACGGAGTCTCCTCCCGCAGGCCGCAAGGCGTGATTTAAAACGGCATGTAATAAATGTTGATGCTGGCGATGGTTTTGGGGATCTTCTCTGGGTGCTGCCATTTATTAAGGACAGAGGATGTGGTTTCCTTTTGTATTTGGACCCGGTGAGAATGGTAGCCCGGCCCAATCTGGCCGATTTTGGAGCTGGCACAAAAATGGGTAGACCTTGGGTTCATTAGGCTATATGTGGTGCTGTATTTTAATCTATCTAAATTGGTAAAAATATAAATTGGGGGAGCCCTTGATTTTAGCTCAACACGATAGGGTATGAGGAAATGGAGGACACATGCGATGCAAAAGCATTAAAAGAAATAAAAATAGAGAAGTAAAGGAAAAGGAAGTAATAAATCGAGACAGCTTTGGATTTGGCGAGTACCTTCTTCTCCGATGATCTCCTCCTTCCCCGCCACCATGTCTTTTCCGTCGATGAATCAACTCCGACGACCTCCATTTCGGGTTAGGGTTTTGGGAGTTAGGGTTCAGGGATATGTTTTGTGAATGTTGGATCGAGAGGAAACTCTGGAGGAGACAACCAGATTTGCAATGGTGGCGTTTGATGACCACGATGGTCCGATGGCAGTCATGTCGTCCGCCGCGGTGGAGGAGGAGGCCATTGGTTAGCAGATCTGACGATTGCATGGATGGCGAAATTGGTACCGCCGGAGCGGAGAGGGGGCGGCGAAAGAGACAGGGGAACTTGGGTCAAAACATAGTGGAGTGCAAGAGAAGAAAGAGGCGGGGAAGAGAACAGGACAGTCCTCACCGATGGCAGAGGCGACGCCGGTGAGGTGGAGGCTAGGGCTGGAAGGGCTAGGGCGCGGCAGATCTAGATCCGCAAAAGGGAAGCCTAAGCAAGGAGAGAAAGACGAATGGCACAATTTCTTTTCTTGTTTTCCTTTTATTGTGTGCCGGGCAACGGGGTAATAAGGCACGCAGGCGGGGCACGAGGCTTCTAGACTTCTTACCAAGGGAGCGCTCTCTACCTAATCGCCTTCTTATTTTAATGTCCACTACTTTAATAAATTTCTGGTTTTGATAATAAGGGCAACAAATGCATTTTAGGATTTCTTCTAGGTTTTCTTGAAGCCACTAGAATAATTAACGAAGTTTACAATGGAAAACAAGTTTTTTTTTTATTTTTATGGACTTTTAGAAATTGGAAAAGGTGTTTCTCTCTACCTTTGAAGTTTCAAATTTTTCTTATTTGGTCTAAAAATTATGCAAAAGAGAAGTAAAAAAATGGTACCAATGATTTTAACATCTAAAAAACTAAAATATAAATCATGCATGAAGTTTACTAATTATTTGGCATGGCTATAGTTACACATGCAAAGAATTATAGTTACAATACTTAATCTATTTTTATTAATAATAAATAAAATGCTCAAAAAATAGCAAACAATTCATAGTAGGAGTCAATTTTTAAGTCAAACATATAGAAATTCGAAACGCCAATCCATATATCAAGTTCATATAAAGCAAAATATTGTAACCATTGCCTTTCTAGGGGTCAAATTTACATAGTTTTTCATATTTAAATAATTTCATCCAAATTTATGAAATTTCCCAAAAAAGTCACTTTTATTTTACATTGAACTCATTAATTGTCCTAAACAAGGGTTTAATATTATTAGCCATATGCTATGTCTAAGAATTCATAGGCCATTGTTCCAACTAAAAGGAAAGCAAAGTTCTAAAAATCTAAATTCGCTTAAACCTCCTCCATACTTTCAAACTTTTGTTAATTACTAGGAGGCTATACAAAATATATGGGGACAATGTAACAAATCTTGCATGTCAAGTGCTATAATTAGGTTGTTAGTATCCCTACCTGTAGCTTGAAGGTATTCCCTATTTGCACCTTTAGAAAGCACGTCCATCAAACCCAACCACTTTTCAACATCCTACCTTGAACCTTTCTTTCATATCAAAGCATATACCTTCTTTTCACGCAAACATCTTATAATATCATCCTTGAATTCCTTCTTCCCACCAAACTTCATCTCGAACTCAAAATTAGGTACTTCATCCCATGTATTGAACCTTCTGCAGCGTTTCTCTTCTTTGACTCTCCGTCATTACACATATCTTTAATTGAGTCCTCACCATATGAATCAACATATGGAATAGCATATCTTTCACCCTCAACCTAACTATCTACTACTTTGGAGAATGACTCTGTAATCGCCGTCACAAATGAGGTTTTCACGCCAGCACAAATGAGGTTTTCATGCTGGCACATATGATTTTCTCTATAGTAGTGTCTATTCGATTGACTACTCCTCAACTTTATCTTGAAAACTTTAAAATTTTTGAAAATATATGCACCTTCATCATTTTGTTTAGAGGAACAAGCATCTTCGATCATATAATCACTATCTTCTGAAGAATCAAACACATCATTCTTTCCACTATCTTCTTCAACTAACTTGTTTGTCTCAAACTTGACATGCTCTCTTTCTCTTATTGCATGTTCTCTTGTAAAATCCATATAAAAATTTGATTTGCTCCTTTACCTCTTCGTTAGGCGCTAAGCTCCAGTGCCATGAGTACTAGATCATTTGGCACCACATCATCTCCTACCTTTTTTATCCATATCCAAAACTCAACCTCAAATTCACTTGTAATGTGCTTGGATGTTGGTATTAAGTGCCGCCAGAATTGAATTGGATGTTAATACCAAATCAGACTAGTTTTAGAATTAGGCTGCAATAACCAATCTATTGTTTGGATGTAGAAAAAATTGCTCACGGGGGAAACCGATATGGTGTAATTTAGCTAAAAGGACAGCTTCTCGAAAGGGAACTCCATTTTCCACACCCAGACCATAAAACGTAGTAAAAAATCACAATGGTCCACCTAAAATGAAACTAAATAATCCATGCACCAGATCCAAGAAATCAACAAATTATATGTCTAAGTCTCTCGACATCCTTGATTGCTCAGATGACGTTTGTTATGCAAATGCCAAGTAATCGCATCTAAGAGTGGATAATATGCCATCGCCCTAATCAAAACAAGCTCCCTAGGGTTATAGAGAAATGGTGAGAAGACGATGGCAACGTGTTTTTATCCCATTTTGCGGCAGTTTTCTTGACATGTGGGATTATGACACATTGGAACGTCATCATGCATGGCAATAATGTGGCGCAATGTGAGACAATACCAAAGTGGAATGTTGCCTCGTCCAAAAATAAGTGACCATATAGCATTTAAATTTTGTCCCACAAAAAGTGTATAGAGAAGCACATGGCGCCCACGAAATAGTTAGTTGATGCTAATATTCTAGTTCCAATGCATGTGCATCTATTTAGAAAGTATGAGTAATGCAGGGAAATATAGTCATTTGTTATCACTTATGATTTGACTGAAATATTTGAAAAGGATACTTCTTTTTGGATTGAGGGAGTAGTTTTCACGTCTAGGGAGAAAATGGAGACTTAGCTCATAATCTAGGAGGTAAATAGTACATTTCCTTTCCAAAGGAGGTTATTAGTGGACTTTTTGAGACACATCAGACCACGACCCTAGGCCCATATCTGCCCATGTGTGCAATTGAGCCAAATATTTTCTACTACCTCTATTCCAAATTATTATTCGTTCTTGACTTTTACTCATAACATTTGACCATTCATCTTATTCAAAAATTTATGCAAGTATTGTTATTTTATTTGTGGCTTACTTTTCCATCATATGTACATTATAAGTACGACTTATTTTCCTATATATTTGGACAATTTTTTTAATATGAAGAATGGTCAAACGTTGTAAGAAAAGCCATCAGTGGATAGTAATTTGGAACCAGAGGGAGTAGGTAATAATTTCCAATCAATACCTTGCATGTGTTTGTTGGTGTTCTACATGCACATCATTGTGACAGGTACTAAGCGTTCCTTTTGTTATTGTTATTTTCTTTCTAAGAAGGCCAAATTCCGGGATGGCCGAGTATTAGCATGGTAAAATATTGCTTCTCTTGTATTCAAGAGTTTGACTTTGCTAGTCCTAGCAGTTCCTGTTACCTAGCATATTGTGCTTAGTGATGTCTAACTTATTATTTTGATCAATACATATTCCACTATTATTTTTACATATCATATATACTTGTGGTTTTACTAACATTTGATATAATTTGACTTTAGGTGTAATCAAACCCACATCCATAGGTAATCACTACAAAAGTAGATATAGAAGTGGAAAAAATAAGAAGATTGTTTTTTCTATAACCGGTTTCTTCGTTATAGGCTATATCTATGTCTATATATATATTCTATATCTATATTTGTATCTATATATGTATCGATATCTGTATCTGTATCTGTATCTGTATCTGTATATGTATATGTATCTATATCTATATCTATATCTATATCTATATCTATATCTATATCTATATCTATATCTATATCTATATCTATATCTATATCTATATCTATATCTATATCTATATCCGTTCAATACTAATAAATATATATCCATATAATGCATATATCTTATATATCTAATACTTATGTCTTTTCAAACACTTCTATATCTATATCTACATATTATTAATAGCTTATACATATACAATGATATATATACTACTTCAAAAATTAGTAAGGTTTTTATCTTCAGAGCTACATGGTCACCCCTCCTCTCCTTCCACCCCCACCCCCCTCTAAAATCAATGCTACTAGGTCGTCCACTATTTATCCATTTGTTTCTTATAGATAGGAATTTTTAGGGATGCTTTGCCTGGCCTTATGAGAATCTTGCTCTTTACACCATAATTTGTCATGTGGCAGTGCTGGAGGAGGGATGAAGCCGATGCCAATGAATACACAGTAAGAGCCGATGGATTTGAAAACCGATGGCCAATCAATACACAGAAGAGCCAATTGGTTTGTAACTTAACAGATCAAGACATCACATTATGGGATGTAGATAGAGTCCGACTCAATGCCATTTTTTTGTAAATGTAGTAGTTTATTTCTTTTTTATCAAGTTTGTAAGAAATCATAATCGACTAGGAATATTCAGTTTATGGTATAAATATGTACCGAAGAGATCTTTTCTCATCTTTTTGCCAACAACCTAGGAGTATGAGTAATGTAGCTTTTCTTGACGAGTTCTTCAATTAGGGTTGCATCATCTGTGACCCCTCCTCCACAATTCCTTCTAATTATCGATAGTGATCGAAATTTTTTGAATGAAGCTGTAACACTCCAGAACAACAGCAACATCCTTGGGCATTACCACACTAAGCTACAATTGCTAGAAGCATTCCTAGAGAGAAAACACAATACAATATGCGGAAGCAACATAAACCATCTAGATAAAACAAGAAACAAGACTTCACATCCAAACCATTTTATTACACAAAACATTCGTCCAAAACATTTATCGATACAATTAGGTGCACACGTGATGCTAATCCCTTCCCACGATGCACCATCCAAACTCAAGAACCCGGAGGGGGGAGCGTATCAGGTTTATGAAAACCTCGGCAAGCAAACTGCTTCCTTTGAGTTATTTAATTCACAATCGATTAAGCATCAATTTAATAATAGAGGCACAAAAAACTCAACATACTGAAACAATATATAACTTTAAATAACAAACTAAATGATAGATACTTCATCTCGTTGCTTCATAACTACTGATGCAATAGTGCAACGCAATGCATGACTTCACTTCTACCTACACATCCCAAGGATGGAAGTGAGGGATGTAACCACATTGCTATATCTCAACGTATGTTGCTATGTACAAGTACTTACCGCATCAATCCAGCTACAGTTTCTTCATATGCATACACAGCATGATGATGCAAATGCAAGATTGCAATGCATGAACTTCATATTCTTCAGTAATCAAAACACCAGAAGTAAAACCACAAGTGGACCACATAATACTTCGATATAAAATCAATTTTAGATCATATGACTCATGTGAGATACTGAAATTAAGTGGAGGCAATTCAAACAACAAAGATAAATCATGTGGACTAAAACGCCATGCTTACTTGCCTTCTCCAGAGATCAAATTGTGAGCTAAGAACGATATGAAGGTGCACCACCTTTTCACATATATATCTCATCACCAACACAAAATCACAAGCATATACAAACTTAAGCATTCCAACGCTCAAACCCAACGTCCTCATGTAAACACACCCAAAACTAGATATAACAACAACAATATTGCTTATCTTGTTCTGTATCATTTAATTCTGATGGCTAAAAATTCCCAACTTGAGAAATATGAAAGGTAAATTCATCACTTACAACTTTCTAGTTATGTCAAACTAGAGTAAAAATCACCATCATAGCTTAATCTTGAGATGAACCTTCAGTCTGACAAAAATTGCAGAACATCTCTGAAACGAACCGGATTCTCAACGACAAGAATCCGACTCCCTGTAACCTTGAGATAGTCCCAGGAACAGCAGCTATCTCGTACAGAACTCATTTCAGCAGAATATCACATCCATACAATGATAAAAGATTCAGTACATGACATAAATAAGACATAGCGATCTGGAACAAGCCCTCAGGGCTAAATCGACAATAAGAACAGCTACGCAGCGGTAGCTAAATCATCGGGTCCACTCCCGCAGGCATCCTTGAGCGCACGCGTAACCCTTCAGTCGTACCATCCATCCTGGTTGAACTCGTGCTCGGGGTCTTCTCCTGTGCACCCAAAGTCTGTCCCCAAGGAAATGGGACAGGTCCACGTCACCATCCATAATATGAAGCAAGCTTTAAAGTGGCCTAAACTAGTTATAAAATATTCAAGGAATATAAGCTGGGGGTTTCCTATGCGAGCAGCAGCAATAAACCCAAGTTCGTCTCATCTCCAGCACCTTTCCTCACAGAGAGATCTCACTCCCCAAATCCAACCATCAACCTCACTACCACATCGGGCCCGTCCTGCCTCAACAGGTTCCCGCAAATATCATCCACCAACACCTTTCTCACACTAGTCGACTCGGTGAGCTCCCTCCCCACCTTGTCTCAACAGCCTCAGCTGGTCCAACCTCTCATAACCCAAACCAAGGATGAGGAAAGAAAGCAGAATCCCATGCTAGTCTCGAGCAATCCAGATGCGATCGTCCATAACCGTGGACACGGCTATACGTATAGTTTTCACTCTGCAGAGGTTGCACTCCAGGAACTCCATTCTGGGTAGACGGTGAGCACTGTAATCCACGTCTGAAAGACGGTCTCGACTCGGTCCTTAATTGTCGGTAAAGCGAGTATCAGCGTCAAAGCGATCCGCCGCAACGGTCCGCAATCGGCACCCATTATAGGTATTGCCGCCCACTCCTCAAAAGTAACCAAGTAACCATGTACCCGCAACAGGTACTCCGTAGGGACTACCCGAGTGTAGCCCCCAAGTACCCCAATCAAACGATCGGGTTGTTATTACTCGCTTACACCGCCTAGCTGCACTACTCCTCCCAAACCACCCATAACTCACGCCAAGAGGATCAAATCACATCCATCCCAACTCATGCAAGCATAGCATTTTATATTCAATGGATAATAGGATAGCAAGGGAACAGGATAATAACAAAGGCAGTGCAGGTTTATCATGCGAGTAAAGTAAAGCGCTAGCATACTAGTTGCATGTCTAATAGGTATTTCAGAGATTGGTTGGGCGTGAACCTGGGTAGGCTTCTTCGTCCTCCTCAAAGCAGTTGTCGGGGTAGTCCGGCTCCTCCTGGCTCTCCGGTGCTCCTAAGCTTGCGATAAATAAAAAAAGACGCGGCTACTAGCAAAGAAACACCAAGACAGCGAGGAAAGAAGACCCAAAGAACACCAAACTCTACACTAACGCGTAGGTCATGATTTTAGAAAAATATAGAAACTGGTTTCATATTTTTCTGAGCTACGGTTGATTTATTATTAATTTTCGTTTCTAAGTTTAAATCATTTTCTGAAAATATTAAATAATTCCGAAAAAGAAAAACACTCAGGCTGGGACACGTGGCAGCACCCGAGCGTGCCAGGTCATCACTGCTGACGTCAGCATGACGTCATCAGTGGGGCCGGCTTTGCTGACGTCATCGTGGGCCCGGATGACGTCAGCGTTGACTTGGTCAACGTTGACCAGTCAACGGTCAACGGGTTAGTGGGGTCAGTGGGCCCACATGTCATCCTAAGGCGGTCAGTGATAGGTGGGGCCGGCCTGTCAGCGCGGTTAAAAGGAAAAGGATTAAACGCGCCTGGGCTGGAAACGGGCCGAAAGGTTGCTGGGCCGAGAGAGTTCAGGGGGCAAAAATGGACTTTAGCGCAAGATTCGGCCCACGAGCGCTGGGCTGATGGGTCTGCTCTGGTGGACTCAGTCCACCGTGAACCGTGAGAGTGGTTCACATGAGCCAGGTCCATGGGATCTGGTGTGGCCGACTCGGGATCTCCTACGGCTGCACGTGCGGCGTGCGGCTGTGGTCCGGCGTGTGGCTCGGCCACGGCGCGGCGCGGGCGCGCGCCAGAGCGCGGCCCGCGGCGACGGGCGACGGCGAATATCGCCGGAAGGGCTCGGCAAGGCTCGGGTTCACAGGGAAAAACTCGGCTTGGGTCGACGATCACAGGCAGGAAGAAAAGTGGGGAGCTTGGCCGGCGAGACGGCTCCCTACGCGAGCGCGGCGGCGCGGCTAGAGCTTGGCGGCGACGGCCCGGCGAGGCGGCACGAGGCCACGGCTGGGTTCCAGAGGCGCGGCTAGCGCGTGCGTGACCACCAGCGACTGCTCGGGCATGGCTAGGTGCGCCTACGCGGGCTCGTGGTTGCCCACGGCCGCAGCACGGCCTTGGCGGTGCGCGACGAGCACGGCTCGGCCGCGGCGGCCTCGGCTGCGATTCAGGGCGACAGCGGTTTGCGGGGCGAAAGCGGCAAGGGAACCTGCAAAAGATCTTCGGCACGAAGGCCGGGACAAAGGCTAGCACGGCGGCGCGGCGGCGACAAGCCGGAGAGAGGGGAGAGAAAGGGGGCCGGCGATGGCGGCTCACCACGGGGCTAGTAGGCGATCGCTGCAGCTCGGGGTATTCTCGCGGTACTCCGGCGGTGCTCGCGTTCCCGCGAACGGCTCCGGCTTGACCTTCCCTGGCGGCCTCCACGAGCGGCGGCGGCTGCGTCTTGTAGCTTGACGGTGGGGACGGGATCGGCGCCTCCTTCCCTCACGGCTTCTCCTCCACGAGCTTCCCCGACACCTTCTCCCTCTACTCACCCTCTCGAACTGGATCTAGACCCCAAGGGGGGCGGGGGCGGCTTGAAGGGGATGGAGCTCCCCCGGCGGTGGTTTTATAGGGCTCGGCTAGGGTTGGAGGGGGCACGGACGGCGAGATGGGGTGCCCTAGCGCCCGCGGCCACGCGGCGCGCATCGGACGGGTCGCACAGGAGGCTTGATGGGACCGGCTTGGGTCACGGGCGCGGCGGCAGAGAGGAGGCGCGCCGGCCGCGAGGGAGAGAGGGAGGAAGGAGGTAAAGCTGACGTGCGGGCCCCGCACGTCAGTGGCTGCGGCGAAGGGGCGAGCGCGGGGAAGGCAACTAGGCCGGTTGCTGGGCCGGAAGGCCGGCTGGCTGGGTTGGTTCGCGGACTTGGGGAAAGATGGAGAGGGTTTTCTGGACTTAGTTTGGAAGCTTTAGGCCCACGAACAGTTAGAGGGTTTGAAAATTTGTTTGGGCTAGTTAGAGTTTGAATTCAAATCTAGAATTTGAATTCAAACCAACCAAAAATCCAATAAAACCAAATGAACTCCAAATCACACTATTTGATCCTTAGCACTTCAAATTATTTTTATTTAATTTAAATATTGCCTAGGAGCAAAGGGAGCAAAATAGGGAGCAATCTTATATGTTTGTTTGCATGCACACAATTCCACCAAAAATTTTTAAATCCTCATTTTTGCATTCAACAAATCCTAAGGTAAATTTTAGGGTTGTTACAATCTCCACCAAAAAAGCATACCTAGAGCTCTAAAAATTCATATGAAGATGCACTTTACCAATGTAGCAAGCTTATAAAATTTCCTACAACTATGTTGACTATCAGAAAGTCTAATTTGGACATTAGATTCGCATAAACTTGAAGTGAACAGATTATGTACATAATTACGAGACTGAAAAACTGTTTGAATAAGACATCAATTACTCTCCGACAATTTTTCAGTCTCATAATTATGTATAGAATCTGTTCACATCAGGTTTATGCAAATTTAACATCCAAATTAGACTTTCTAATAGTCAACAAAGTTGTAGGAAATTTTCTAAGCTTTTCTAGATTGGTAAAGTGCATCTTGATACGAGGGAGCTCCATATATGTTTATTTTGGTGAAGATGTTCTGTAATTTTTATCAGATTGTTAGATTAAGGTTCATCTCAAGATTAAGCTATGATAATGATTTTTACTCTAGTTTGAGATAACTAGAATGTTATAAGTGATGAAGTTACCTTTCATATGGCTCAAGATGGGAATTTTTGGCCTATAGCGAGTACGTTTTCGACCAGTATTAGTCGGGAATAAAAAGAGGTTATATGTGACATTCCATGCACTTAGGCTTGTTTCTAATAAAGTTCCATGAGTTTTGGTGTGTTTCGCTTGTGCAGGTACATTAACGAGAAATACGCGCTAGAGGGTCGGGGGGGCGGGGGGAGGGGGGCAGGCCTGGGCTTCCAGCCCGGTTCGGCCGAACATAGGTGGTTCGGCCAAACCGCTCTCAGCTGTCAACCACCTCTTAGAAGCAATCCTAGGTGTCCAGAGCAAGGGCGGTGGATCCAAGGGGTTCGGCCGAACCGACCTGGTTCGGCTGAACCCAGCCAATTCGCCCGAATCCCCAGGGGGTACCCCCTGGCTCCCTTGGCCGCCACTCCTCTCCACCGGCTTGGAACACCTACACACTCTCTCTCTCTCTCTCTCAAGCAAAGGAGCTCACTTTCTATTAGGTCTAGTAGAGGTAGGATAGTTTAATTGGGAGTTAGAGACGAGTCGAGCTTTGCCTCGGTGGTTCCGGAGTCGTCTACAGAAGCTCTGTTATAAATCTTGTATCTTTTCCTTTTGTAGACTCTGAGTTATCAATATAAAATATCTTTATCATCTTGTCTATGTCATTTATATCTTGCTTCTACTTTATTGTAGTTGCATTTATATCGTGTTTATACTATAGTTAGTTGTAGTTCTGGTTCTTCTAGATCTTGTTTAAGTCTTTGTCTTAGTTAGTTCTTCGATCCTGCTACTTTTGGTGAATTGTCAATGGAAGTATTAACGGGGTTCCGTGCTCTTGCTAGCAGAGTAAGTAGTTGTTGACTAGTGTAGGACTGGTTCCTAGACTAGATAGTAACATTGGTTTGCCCCTGTTGCAACGGAGGTCGTAGCCGTTAGGTGGTGACAGCTCTATACGGTCTTTGCAGTCCATCAAGTCAGTCCTGACTTGTAGGAAACCCCCCTGAGGTGGTGGCATCTCCCCTTCTCACCCCTTTCTGGAGTTGCTGGTGTCTCGTCCCGATACTAAGACATTAGAGTTACCCTTGACCCAAGTGACCTAGATAGATAAAGTGCCCAAGACTCCTCTCACTCTTCACGTTGTCCTCCTAGCTAACTAATCCTTCTCTTTCCTATCCGAGGCACCCTTGAGCTGTGCGTCATGGTATATCCACTCCTATCCAATACCGTTATCCCCCGTCTTGTCTAGTCGTGTACCTTCTTTGATAGTCTTGAGTCTATGTTTGCTAGTATTCTTGCCAAAGCTTTCCTGCGGAAATATAAATTACGATACCTCAGATTACTCCCTGGTGAAGTGCTATAGAGGTGATTCTGTGCACTTGCAGAATATATACTTATATTTTCCTGAGCCTGTCGGACCTTAGGACCGGCAATCCACCTGGGGGTACCCGAGTGGTTGATTTGTAGGCGGGGCGATTGATGAACTAGTGACTTGATGGTACACAGGAGGCACTGATTTAGACAGGTTCGGGCTACCCGGAGGTATAATACCCTACGTCCTGTGTCGGTGGTGGTATTTGTATTGCTGTATTCGGATGATCTCCGATGATTTCCGCCATGTCCCATCTAGGGACCCCTGCCCTCCTTTATATATCCAGGAGGCAGGGTTACAGTTTGAGTATTTTCCATATGGGACTATTTACAATAGGGGGAGTCCTAGTAGTAGTCTACTAGGACTCGGTCTTATTTGGGCCGGCCGTCGTCGCCCTCCATGATGGGCCCTAGGGTACCCATATCGCACAAGCCGCTGAGCAACGTTCAGGCGCGTGTCGAACTACTTGATGAAGGAACGAGGCCAATCTAGTCGTCTGAAGGTGCTTCAACATGTAGTCGGCACAAGGGTGGACGGTGCTCAAAAAAGAGAGAACACCCAACACGACGCCGAGTTCTTCGAGGTAGTCGGTCGGTCCTCATGAGGGCCGAGTACAGGGCGACGATTAGGAGCACTGTATAAAGTAGCCCCCGAGCATTGGGTTGGTTAGTATAAGCAGGCCGAGGCTCCAAAAAAGAAGTAGGACAACATGTTGCCGCAAAAAGTAGGTGATAGCATGTTGTCACCAAAAATCCGGCGTCCAGCCCCCGAGCATGTGAGGTCAGACGCGTAACGCGAGGTAACGCTGAGTTGCCGCGCGCACCAGCCCCCGAGCATGCGAGGTCGGCCGCACGACGAGAGAAAATGTCGAGTCGCCGTGCGCCAGCCCCCGAGCATGCGAGGTCGGCCGCACGACGAAAGAAAACGCCGAGTCGCCGCGCGTGCCAGCCTCCGATCATGCGAGGTCGGCCGCGCGACGAAGAAAACGCCGAATCGCCACACGCGCCAGCCTCCGAGCATGCGAGGTCGGCCGTGCGACGGAAAGAATCGCCAAGTTGTCGTCCGCGCCAGCCCCCGAGCGTGCGAGGTAGGCCGCACGTCGAGAAGAAACATCAAGTCTCCGTGCGCCATCCCCCGAGCGTGTGAGGTCAGCCGCGCGACGAGAGGAAACACCGAGTCGCCGCGCGCGTCAGCCCCCGAGCATGCGAGGTTGGCCGCACGACGAAAGGAAACGCCGTTGTACCTGTGAGGAAGAGGAAGAAAAAACAACAGTATTTTGGAGAAACAATAATAAACTTATTTGAAATAAGTACTTGACTTTGCTTATGCTTTTAGCATGTTTTATTTTGGATCGATTTTATCAACCCCTATCCCTTCACCGCGATCATGACAAGCGTTAGGGACTCGGGCGAAGAACTGGCTGGAGCTCTCATGGAGGCAGCACTCCTACATGCTACGATGCTCTGCATGGAGGCTTAGTCGTAGGCAGGGTCCCGGCCGATTACTGTCACGCGTGTTTAGACTTTGGATTTAGTGAGTCGGACTTGCCATTTTTGATTTGTTGCTTCATGAGCAATTTTTTGTTTAGGGTGAACACATGGTTGCCGTGGAGTAAATAATGCAGGTCGGCGATTGTCTCGTGGACATGGGGAAAAAATTATGCACATAGTGATCTATAATAAACGTGAAATAAAATAAATTATAGTACTTAGCTCGATTAGTGGACGAGTAGAAGTAGTCGCCGCGGTGTTTGCCGATGAAGTTAACTAGTCGGACTTTATCCAGTACTAGCAGTCGAGCCGAGTAGTCAGTCTTGGATTTTGAAGATCGATGCATGCATCTCTCTCTCTCCTTTTTTTTCGATAGGACATGCATGCAAGCCTTGTAGTACTTTTTTATTTGCTTGTCGTGTTGGACGGTCGGCAGGGAACAACATAAGATTGATGTGCTGCTGTCCACCGAGTTGGCTTTGGATGGAAAAATCGCCTGAGGACTTTCCCTGCTTTGCCGAGTACAGGAGTCTTCCGTGGGATGAGAAACATGTCCCATCGATCCTGAAGCCGATCGGATTAATGCAGCATGCTGCATGCGATTCCCGCGAAACTCTGTTTTGTCTAGGACTCCTCCGAACATTGCAGAGACGCGGAAGTCAGCGAGCATGCCACGACATCTAGCTTGAAATTCGCCATTGCCTCAAGATCAGGTTGGGTTGGGTGGGTTCTCAGATTGGATCTGAGATTTCTTTAGGGTGCGCTTCCACGCATGCGGGAAGAACGCGAAATTGATCTTAGGAGCCGTAGCGATGATCGTATCAGTCGCGCTCGCTGAGCTCACGGCGTGCGCGGTGGTCGTCGGCTTCAGAGTACTCGGAGTAGTTCGCTCGGCGTTCGGGTCGACCGTAGTCCCGGTCGTACCGCTCTCTGCGTTCCATCTCAGCAGCGTCACATTCGCGATGCCGCCTGTCGAGCTCTTTTCTGACATCGCGGTCTCTCCCATGAAGCCTGTCGCGGAGGTCACCATCGAAGCGGCGATGGTGTCGGTGTCTGTTGCCATCGTCACGGTGATTCCGGGGGTGCCTGCCCTCGGATTCGTCCGGCTGGTGGTCAGCCGTAAGTTCCTGATCGACCTCCTCCGGGATATTGTGCGGAGTTGGAGATCTGTAGCGGCGCCTTCCTCGTTCAGATCTGCTGTGCCCAGTCCTGCGGGAACTCGATTTGCTCGAGCGTGATCGGCTAGATCGTGATCTAGCCTCTCTGTCCTTCTGATGGAGGTTCTGCGCGACGGCCAGCCGAGCTCGGAGTCGGGATGCCTCTGGGCTGGCTTCCATGTGATCCAGCTCGGCGATGCATGCCGCCATGGCCGCTGATGGTGTTTGGAAGTTGGCCTGGGCCCGTTCGAACTCGCGTGCCAGATTACGCGGGTCCAGCGGGTCTAGTTCTTCGTGGCGTGATCCTCCATCTGCCTGCAGGTCAGCATCTTCAGCCTGCCGGCGCTGGGCTCGGAGGGTGTTCGCGTCGATGCGATGCTGTCGCGCGGACGCGGTCTCGTTGTCTTGGGTCGGTTGGTCATCAGAAACGAGTACCTCGCGGTCTGGCCGTGAGACAAGGTCCTTGGATGCGTCCACCGAGTTCTCGGGGGTCCCTAGTACGGTTCTTGCGATCTGGAACTCACCACAATCTGGAAGCTAGGTGGGCTCGGGCGGGTTTCCAGATTGGATCTGGGCCTCGTGCTGCGGGAGCCGGTCGGAGTAGTCAGCGGCCGCGTTCTTCAGTCCCTGGGGCATGGCAATGCATTCAGCGAGCGTGTCGTTGATGCG